>OW964828.1:30741275-31181275 GCA_943142095.1 Ophonus ardosiacus | reverse complement strand
ATAATAATAATTAATAATAATAATAATTAATAATAATAATAATTAATAATTAATAATAATAATAATTAATAATAATAATAATTAATAATAATAATTAACAATAATAATTAATAATAATAATTAATAATTAATAATAATAATAATTAATAATAATTTTTTTTTTAACTCGAATAGGGCATCAACTGCTAAGGTTATTAGCCCGTTTGATTTTTATTCAATCTGAAAATAACATCCTTTCAAATAAATATATATGAATGCAAATACGAAATATAATGTGAAGTATCATGTATAAAATATATTAATATAACTATAATGAATAAAAGTATAAAAAACAAGAAAAGTCATATACATACGGTAAACTTTTAAAGAAGAAATCAAGTGCAGAATTTTTTAAAATTTGAAGGTCTATAATTTGTCGTAAATATTCACCGCACGCAAAAACTTCAGAACATTGCGAATCTTACCAGAGTCTGATAGAATCAATGAAAGATCTTGATCCATTTGATATAGCCGCCTGAGTGGATCATACTTTGTACACGCAACAAGAATGTGTTGAACTGTCAGAGCAGTATCACATTTGTTGCACATAGGGGCATCATCCCGACTTAAACGGTACCCATGTGTCAGACTTGTATGACCCAGTCTCAGGCGGTGGATCTTGACTTGATCTCTTCTGGTAAGATCACTTGGCATGAAAAATGGTGTAACCGACGGCTTAATGGTTTTAAGATGGTTCTGTACCCCATCCCATGTGCGCTGCCAAATAGCCAATACCTCTTTCTTCAGATGAAGACCTAAGTCTGAAGATTTGAACATTAACACATCAACAGAGTCACTATCAGCGGCAGAACGTGCTGCCTCATCAGCCATCTCGTTACCCCTAATCCCTACGTGACTGGGCACCCAAAGAAAAGAAATATCCTTCCCTATTTCATGAAGATGTTTCATGAGAGATAGAATATTCTGTATAATTGGGTCAGTGGTAAAAGGGATTGAGATGGCTTGGAGGACGCTCAATGAATCGCTAACTACGAGGAACTTCCTAGAAGTTCGGACGAACTCGCAGTAGCGTAGAGCTTGCCAGATAGCATAGGACTCTGCTGTGTATTATTAATAATAATAATAATAATAATTAATAATAAAAATAATTAATAATAATAGTAATTAATAATAATGATAATTAATAGTAATAATAATTAATAATAATAATAATAAATTATTAATAATAGTAATTAATAATAATAAATTATTAATAATAGTAATTAATAATAATAATAATTAATAATAATAATAATAATTAATAATAATAATAATTAATAATAATAATAATTAATAATAATAATAATCAATAATAATAATTAATAATAATAATAATTAATTAATAATAATAATTAATAATAATAATAATAATTAATAATAATAATTAATAATAATAATAATAATTAATAATAATAATAATAATAATTAATAATAATAATTAATAATAATAATAATTAATAATAATAATAATTAATAATAATAATTAATAATAATAATAATTAATAATAATAGTAATTAATAATAATGATAATTAATAGTAATAATAATTAATAATAATAATAATAAATTATTAATAATAGTAATTAATAATAATAAATTATTAATAATAGTAATTAATAATAATAAATTATTAATAATAGTAATTAATAATAATAATAATTAATAATAATAATAATAATTAATAATAATAATAATTAATAATAATAATAATAATTAATAATAATAATTAATAATAATAATTAATAATAATAATAATAATAATTAATAATAATAATAATTAATAATAATAATTAATAATAATAATAATTAATAATAATAATAATTAATAATAATAATAATTAATAATAATAATAATAATATTACACGTAAAGTTGTATTTACTCATTTCTTAAAAAAATAATTTATTTATGATGAAAGCCCAGAATTTGAAATTGATAGCACTTAATAGTCTTGAAATCCCAAAATATATAAATAGTGGCCCTCAATAGTCCACGAGCAGTCCACAAGGACGATGTTTATTTAAATGTTCAATGAAACTTGGGTATCGGTAACTTCACGCATCTCGTCCTTTCATACAACGTGTTTATGGAGTCTGTATATAATTTTTTTTATTCAATTTTGACGTTCTAAACTCTCATTATTAACTTCATAGCAACAACCATAAGTAACATTTTATTCACAAGCGAATAAAAAAATTTTAAATGACAATAACATCAGGCACGAAAATAATACTCACCACAGTATTGATTAGATATTATCTGCCATTTTCATTATTTTTCACGGCGCAAATTACATACAATAATGCTTTTTAAATAATTGTCATGCACAGCCTACTAACTGAGAGTACGCGCCATCGAGTAAATGTCATAGCGCCCAAATTTCATGGCGTCTAAATTTCACAGCGCCCAAATTTCATGGCGTCTAAATTTCACAGCGCCCAAATTGTACAGCGTCTAAATTACGCCCTATACCAATAGACACTTACAGAATTGACGTCATATGCAAGAGAGAGAGATAGAAGATCATACATCCAAACATACCTCCCCTCGTTGTCTTACGTCCCACTCAATAATGCTATCTGTCATTATGTACGCATCCGTCATTCAGTGTTAACCTAATTCTTTGTGATTTATTCGTTGTGTTCAATATAAATGAGTTTAAGACCACAAGATGCGCGTGGGGCAACTTTCTTTGTTTGATAATATTAAAGATCACTCGATTATTCAACAAAAACGATGGCTAGAGTGTAAAAATCTATGGCTAATGACAGGTCTTTGTTTGGACGTGGTAACCATAGCAACTTTTGGTTCTATGCTTTCCCGCTAGACGCGCTCTTGCAAATTGCAATGGGGGATTACGGCTCAATCGAATTGGAAAATAGTAAAAATATACGAATGTATATGCTGAATAACGATTATTAATAAAAAAATGAAATGGTATAATTGAGATATTTCGGAAATAAAGGGTTTTTTTGTTATAGCGCTTCGACACTAATATGAAAATATTTTGATTGGCTACCGAGAGACCACCTATACATGCATTACAAATAGCATGTTAGGAGGTGGGGATTACTACCAATGGAAGTTAAGAAATTCAAATTCGAAAGGAGGGGCTAACATTCCTGTACAGCAGTTTTCAAACAGTTTTTATTTTAACATAAATTTCTTGCATTAAATTTAATAATTTAAATACACCTGTAATTATAAAGTATGTAGACTTATACAGTGTTATAATATTCATTTATTTTTATGGAAATATAACTTAAAATAGCATATATTTCGAGAACATTTAGGTCCATGATGAAAACAGTTTGATATAAAAACACATAAATGTGACGTCACGTCAATCTTTTCAAAATTCGGGAGACCATAACTCGCTTATTAATAGGAATTTTTTCACCGGATTTTCATCAATAATCTTTGTTTTCCTAATATTTTCAGATGAAATTATATAAAAAAAAAAAATGGTGTAATCCCCCTGTGTAAGTGTCTATTGTCTCGGCGTCTAAATTTGACCTGTCTTATTTCAGCCACTACAAGTGGTGTTGGTAATACAGCAAACTGTAAATTTGTCTACATTTGTTTTAAAATATGCGATAGATGGCGAGTTTGTTGTGCAGTTAATACACTGCCTCAAATAAATACTGTACACTATTTTACGAATACATTACGGGCATATAATGTTAATGAAGAATGTGCACTGGAAAGACAAATATATTTCAATATTTAAAAATAATGTAAAGAACTATTATTGTCTGCCTGTTTCATAAAATTATGAAAGTACTTGCAACAGTTGTGTTTATCTTATATTTAAATAAAATTGAAAATTTGCATGTTTCTGTTTTTAATTTGGTATGGATTAAAAAAGAAAACGTTTTATTTAAAAATTAATTACTCTAAATTCATACAGGATGACTACAAAAAAGGTTTTTAACTTTATTATTGAATTATTAAATATAATATATATTGTCATAATTACATTGTGTAAGGTTGGGAGTGGCTTGAAGTACAAATCTCTAACTTACAAATCTTGCCTTTTACATTTCTTGCTTTTTACATTTTCTAATGGCCAAATCTATCCTTTTACATTTCTTGCCTTGTACAAAGCTCGCCTTTTACAAATCTGTCCCATGAAGTTGTTGCATTTTGAGCCATGTTCACAAGAGAACATTTTACTTGTACGTACACAGCAAATCAATGACCTCCGTACACTCCGAAAATAAAATATATATTTTGAAATATAATTTACAGGACCAAGTTCTTAAATTATTTTATTTATCAATAATTTCAATTCTAAGGAAATAAATGAAATTAATAAGTTATATTAAACAAAAATAATAATGCTTTATTATTCAGAAATAAAAAATGTAGTATGATCTGTCGCTCTGTAACCTAACCCAAATTAACATTGTTATTTTTGAACAAATGAAACAGTGATATTTAACAAAAATGGGACAAAGATGCAGCTCAAGCTATACAGCGTGACTATGCCGAAGCAGAAGCTACAAAAATTAAGGAGTTTTATCATGTAAGGAAAAAAAAAGCATTTGTCCAGTGAAAATAAGCTCCTCAGCACGAACGAATAATATGCTTTTATTGGAGTATAAGAAATTCAATGAATATATAAATGGGAAACGAAGAATTTGTTTTTATTTTTAAACTTTTATTCCTTTACAGCTGTTCAACAGGAATATTATCTTTACATTGGATGTGTATTGTATTATAGTATTATTAGTAGCACTGCATGTAGATACAAAATGGTTCTTTGTGTATGTATACTCCAAAGTAAATAGCATAGAAAAGAGAGTATGTATTGAGTATTGGTAAATAGACGTTTGTTCTTATAGGTATGTGCAGATTGATCTTGATGACATATGAATAATTTGTTGTTCCATGAGATTAAAATTGGTTTACTTTATCATTACACGATGCAAAATTGTTTATTTATTGTTCTTTTTATTACCAGTATTTTAATGTAGGCGAAACAAATTCTGCTTTGGCTATGTTCATAAACAACGTCGATAAACCTTTACAAAAAATTTCAACTTTGTATAGAACTACAGATAACAACGAAATCCTATTCCTTAACAGAAGATGAAGCAGATATTTATACATATATAAATACGAATATAATCTGTAACGTAATAAGTTCATCACCATTTTTATTAAAAGGAAAATTTATATTGAACGGTTTTTACAAAAATAATATTTACAAATCCTTAGAAGATTGTATCAAAATTTGTAAGGAGACGCAGCTACAAAATAAAGAAATTTGACACAAAGAGAGGAAATATCGGATCACTTCTATTAGATTTTACGAAATTTTTAAATACATTTCCGAGTACATTTCCAATAAGTCTCCGAAAATTGGGAAAGGAAAATTTTGTTTGTATTTAAATTATAAATTTGCAGGCAATAAAAATACTAAATATGGACAACAACAGGTATATTCATCTCAATTTTTAATGTATAAAATAATAAAAGTCATATTTTAATATTTTACAGGAGCCTGCCAGGAATTATACAAAATATATGGGTGGAAATTGGCTTGGTTATCCATCCTGTTTATATTACTGGTTAGCTTGTAGTCCCGATGGGATCACGGAAGACTTGAAAATATTAATTGAAATAAAAGCACCTATTCGCGGGAAACATAAATCAGCAAATGCCATTTTACAGACTCCCTTTCTTGGTTTTATGTAATAGAATTTATTCTCAAATAAAAATTACCCACTATTTCCAGATTCTAGTAAATAAGTTTATTTTAAATTTGTCCAAATGCCCTTTCATTATCTATAGTTCATATGACGATTCAGGAAGAATATAACGACCAGTTTATTATTAATGCAATAGAAATAGTTCAGAAAGCATACTTCAATAACATGTTACCATTTTTTTGTTAATTTTTAAGTTACAAATAAATTTGTTTTATTATTTTTTTTTTTAGTTTATAATCCATACTGGTTTTAAATATGTGTGTAAATATTTTTGTATATTATATATTTAGTATAAATAAATGAGTCATTGTTTATACATACATTTTATTTTTAATCCTTGACAGTATAAATATAACGTATATTATTTTATATTACTACTGCATATTTTAAAAATTGAATTTGTAACTGATGCAACAACTATTATTTCATCGTCCATAAAAGGTGTCATTGACCAAGAAATCTTCTCAGATAATATTTTAAACATTTTTAATCGCTGTATAGCTCGTTCAACAAGAATCCTTGCCCTGGCTACGTCTGCAGTTATCTGAGCCTAAAATAATCATATTAATAATTGAATAACTTAAATAATTTGTCTCCTACTAGTTTTCTCAATTTTCATTTAGATCTTAAAAATGGTAATCTAATCAGTTTAATTCCTGCTTCCATTGTTTCTTTTTCAATGTGAAAACCTGTATCTACCATTACAGCATTATGATTTGGTTCAAGTTTTTAATTATATTATTATCAAAAATTGTTTTGTCTGACGTTCTTTCTCCGTATGCTGGACTTACGTAGCTAACAGTGCCTGCCGGAGTAATTCCAATTACATATTTTAATGTATAAAATAAAATAAATATATCATCACGGCATATTACCCATTTCTAGGTGTGCCAGTATCTACATAACACATGTAGACATCGGTAATGATGACGATATATATATATATATATATATATATATATATATATATATATATATATATATATATATATATATATATATATATATAAGTTATATGAGTGAGGTTCGCGGAGATTTATTTGTGAGTTTAAAGATTATATTCGCTAATCTTTTTATTTAGTCATAGTAGAGTGCTAGAGAACAATAATTTTCACTTTTGTGGGGGAATCGGTGTTACAAGCTGAAATTTTCACACATGAAAGTTAATGACCTAACAAACTAAAATTTCGAATTTGTTAAACTATAAGCCTGGCAAAAGGGCACTAGAATCTAAATTTGAGTTATACACATAACTGTAAAGAGAAGGAAATTCTGAATTTAATCATATTAAAAAAATGTCAACTTTCGTGGCCGGTCTATTTTTAATTATTTTTTGAAATATACGAAATACATTGTGGTTTACGTGTTTAAGAAACTTTAAATCGAATTTACTCTAAAAGAATGACGGAAAAATCAAGCAAAATTAACCAATTTTTATGTTTACACCAGATTATCTCAAAAAGTAAGGCGTAAATCAAAAAATTGTATTCTTTATAAAATTTTCTTTCATCTTTTAGGGATGCGGTGGTACATTTATTATAATTTTTGGATCTATGATATTCGAATTATTTAATAAATTATAAAATAACACGTTTTCATGCATTCCATCAGCGTTCGGCGTTGAGCGATCCCCACTTCTCTAGTTATATATCTCTCTCTGTATCCCTATTGAACTATCTCTTTCTATCCATCATTCATTTGTGGTATATTTTAATAATTGTAGTACATTAATATGTATTGTATTAATTAAGATTTAAAAAATATACGATATATGTACACACATTTATTACCACTTTTTGGCAAAAATTTTTTAGTAAAAGTAATCATAAATAATAGTAATTTATTTACATGAAGATTAGACACACCAATACATAATAAAAAATAATTTGCTTTTGTCATTAATCGATATGTTATTAATATTTTACTTACCTTACTTTTATCGCTAAGTAATACTATTATAACTTAAACTAGGAAGGCATAACAAACCAAACAATATATTTAAACTTTTATTAAAAAAATAAAATACAGACTATTAATGAATATTTGGAAAACATATCATTAATTTTTATCGGAATCCTCTGAATCCGTTTCGTTAATAGTGGAGTGTAATACTAGTTTTGCAACCGAGGAATTTTTACAAGAGTGTTTTCATTGTCCATGCACTTATATGAAGCAATACATTTCATTTGATTTTTATGGCAACTACAGTTTTTATATGCACAATCTATAAAAAAAACGATAAATTTGCTAATTGGGTTGGAAACGGTGGAAGAATTGTTAAAAGTGGTAACAACACATTACCATCTTTGTCAAGTAGCCAGCCATATTGTTTAATATCGGGTAATTTTAATATTGGCAGTAAAGAATTTTTCCAAATTTTCGTTTGAAAAAACGCATTGCAATGATACTGACGTATTAGTTTTATTATTACACTTTAGAGAACATCTCACTCCGGAATTGTGAATGAAGATTGGAAAAGGTGTTTCTAAGAGATACATCCCTATTCACAAAATAAATATGCCTGAAAACCTAATTAAGAATTTATCAGCTTTTCATGCTCTGGCTCTTAAGGGGAATTGTGGCTGTTTCAACACCAGAATCTATACGTTACCTCCAACTACAGATGCCCTAAAACATCATTGTTTACGTGCGTTTTTTCAAACGAAAATTTGGAAAAATTCTTTACTGCTAATATTAAAATGACCCGATATTAAACAATATGGCTGGCTACTTGACAAAGATGGTAATGTGTTGTTACCACTTTTAACAATTCTTCCACCGTTTCCAACCCAATTAGCAAATTTATCGTTTTTTTTATAGATTGTGCATATAAAAACTGTAGTTGCCATAAAAATCAAATGAAATGTATTGCTTCATGTAAGTGCATGGACAATGAAAACACTCTTGTAAAAATTCCTCGGTTGCAAAACCAGTATTACACTCCACTATTAACGAAACGGATTCAGAGGATTCCGATAAAAATTAATGTTATATTTTCCAAATATTCATTAATAGTCTGTATTTTATTTTTTAAATAAAAGTTTAAATATATTGTTTGGTTTATTATGCCTTCCTAGTTTAAGTTATAATAGTATTACTTAGCGATAAAAGTAAGGTAAGTAAAATATTAATAACATATCGATTAATGACAAAAGCAAATTATTTTTTAATATGTATTGGTGTGTCTAATCTTCATGTACATAAATTACTATTATTTATGATTACTTTTACTAAAAAATTTTTGCCAAAAAGTGGTAATAAATGTGTGTACATATATCGTATATTTTTTTAAATCTTAATTAATACAATACATATTAATGTACCACAATTATTAAAATATACCACAAATGAATGATGGATAGAAAGAGATAGTTCAATAGGGATACAGAGAGAGAGATATAACTAGAGAAGTGGGGATCGCTTAACGCCGAACGCTGATGGAATGCATGAAAACGTGTTATTTTATAATTTATTAAATAATTCGAATATCATAGATCCAAAAATTATAAAAAATGTACCACCGCATCCCTAAAAGATGAAAGAAAATTTTATAAAGAATACAATTTTTTGATTTACGCCTTACTTTTTGAGATAATCTGGTGTAAACATAAAAATTGGTTAATTTTGCTTGATTTTTCCGTCATTCTTTTAGAGTAAATTCGATTTAAAGTTTCTTAAACACGTAAACCACAATGTATTTCGTATATTTCAAAATATAATTAAAAATAGACCGGCCGCGAAAGTTGACATTTTTTTAATATGATTAAATTCAGAATTTCCTTCTCTTTACAGTTATGTGTATAACTCAAATTTAGATTCTAGTGCCCTTTTGCCAGGCTTATAGTTTAACAAATTCGAAATTTTAGTTTGTTAGGTCATTAACTTTCATGTGTGAAAATTTCAGCTTGTAACACCGATTCCCCCACAAAACCCATTTTTTGACGCTTTTCGTAGCGCTGAGCACTCTACTATCACAAGTTACAGTTTACGTAAATATTATTACATTTGAATATATTAAGTTGAAAAGTTACATCAGACTGAAAAAATTATATGAAGTACAGTTTTTATATGTTTAGTATTCCGGTGTCGGGTATAAGCCTGGGAAATGCAACCTCAGCTATATGGGCTGTGGTAACTCCTCCCTCCTTAGAATCTGGCCTCGTCAGGAAGCTTCAACGGCGACCTGGGGGTTGAAGTTGTTTGATGGAGTTCAATGTCTCTGGCCGTGGGTTGATTTCTTCTCGAGCGGATGACTTGGAGTTTCCTTTTTAGGTAAACTATGACAGAAATAATAGCGACAATAATGATTATAACATATAATGCCAAAACTGGGTATTTGATGTCATCTTCTTCATATGGTGTTATATCGTCGTGCAGGGTGTCTTCTAGCTTGTTTATTGGTCTGAGATCGGAGATGCTGTTCAATTCAATTGTAGTTTTGGGGATTTGTGTGTTGTTGAAATTAATTTTGTAGTTTTCGATTACTATGGGTTTACCAAATGTACCATGTTTGAAGTCGAGTTCTTTGTTTTGAATTCGCAGTTTACATCCATCTTCTTTGATGAGAAGTATGCCTTGAAGATTTCTTATATTATCGGCGTGACTGCATTTACTTTCTACTTTTTCGGGGTGCGGAATTATGGCCAAATATTGGTTGATTTCTTCTAAATATTCGAGATGGTTATTCTTTATTTCTAGTTTGACGAAATGACAATTTTCGACGGTGTTTTTCCTCAAGAAGTTCGTCTCGCAAGAATTTTCGATTATTTCCTTGATTTTATTAGGACATTGGAAAATGTTTCTTTTATTGCGGGTACACGTACCACATAGAGATCTTATTTGACCAGTTTCAGACTTCAGAATATAATTATGATTGGGTATAATAGTAAAAAAATTAGAGTTGTGCTTAGTAGGGGTTGAAATTAAATGAATTAAGTCGAAATGTGTTTCATAATTTATTGGGATTTCAATAAAATATAGAATTTTGTTGTCTTGTATTTTACAATTTCTGAAATGTTTTCTAAATTTATTTCAAATGGTAACTCATCATTGTAATATTTTGAAATTTTGTTTAATTCCTCATAAAGGTCATGTGTTTTGATTATACTGGGGTGTATAGTGTGAAGTTTACAAAATGTGAGAGAATTTTCGATGTCTTGAAGAGTGTTGAATGTTAGTGTATACAGGGTGTTCAATTGATTATAAATATCTTTGATAAATAATTTGTCGTCATTTTTTGTTCCGCCAATAGCCAAATGTATGAGTTGTTCAATTTTTGATTTTAAAATGACTTCGTTTTGTTTGATAGTGTCGACAGTCTTGTTAAAATATTCTATTATTTGGTGACTAACAGAGTATTGATGTTTAATTTGATTATTTAATTTAAATTGATTTTCTTGCAGGTGATTTAGAATTTTGGTGTATCTTTTGTTATCTTCGTCATCCAAATTTCCTGTAATAGCTTTTACGATTGTTCCTAAACCATTGACTATACCTCGTCTTATCCGATTATGAGTGGATAAATGGCTGAATTTTTCATTGATGTTGTTCTTTAGATAATCTATAATTTTGTTATTATTTTCGAAGTCTTTCGTAGTTATTTCGCCTGTGTTTAATGTCGCTATAAGGTTTTTGTATTGTTTATTCAAGTTTTCATATTGTGTTTTAAGTGGATGTAGATCGTAATAGTGTACAAATGTGTGTTGTGTTCTTTGTAGTTTTGCTGGTCCAAGATTAATAGCCAAAAGTCCTGGATTGAGAGTAATATTCTTCACATCTATTCCGTGTGAGCACGGGAAGTAGATGGACCTGGAATTGCGGGGTTTTTATTAATTATTTTCCGTGGTCTTTTAATATTTGAAAGGTGGATTTTAGTTTGCTTTTTGTCATTATTTTCTGTGTCAATTTCGGCTGTTTTCAAATCTTTATTAACTGTTTTAACCTTCTCTTTTTTAAATTTTGAATTTTTTGTTTTATTGACTTTCTGTTTATTTTTTACGTAAATTGTTTTTGGAATATCTGGGAGTTCTTCGCGATTTTCGTTCATTTTATTAATTGTTTTTGTTTTATTCTCTTGTAATTTATTATTAATATTTTTGTATACTAGTTTAGTCTTTTCTTTGTGGTTTTGAACATAATCTTGGGTTATTTGTTTCTCTAGTTCTATATCAAGGGGTGAATTTGTTTCTAAATGTCCGTTAATAATCTCGATCGGTTTTAAATTTGTTGTACTATGGTTTGTATTATTATATGCCAAAAGTGCATACTGAACTTTTTCGTCAATTGAATTATTTTTGAAATTTTCTTGCATGTTAAATAAGCGAATGTGCTCCACTAGGGTGGAATGAAATCGTTCAACTAAACCGTTAGAATTTGGATTTTGAGAGCAGGTGAAATGAATTTCAATTTTGTGGAGGGTTAATAATACTTTTACAATACTATTTTTGAATTCTAGTCCGTTATCTGAAGTGATAAATTTCGGTATTCCATGGTGTGAAAAGAAATGTGTTAATTTGTTTGCGATCTCGATAGCGTTTGTTGAGCTAACTCTGTATGCTTGTGCATATTTGGAGAAAGCATCAATGATGGTGAGAAATTTAGCATTTTCTAGTGTTAGTGTGTCTACGTGTAAAGTGTCTAGTGGTTTGGTAGGAGTAGGGGTGATATTTAATTTTGGTTTAATGGGATTTCTTTCGTATTTTGCGGCTAAACATACTTCGCATTTGTTTATGTAGTCTGTAATGGTTTTCAATTGATTCGGCCAATAGTATCGTTTTTTGATCTGTGTATGTGTCTCGTTTATTCCACGGTGGTTTGTTTTCCCTTCGTGATAGTTGGTTATGACTTGTTGTATTTCGTCCTCTTGTTCTACGTCTATTAATTTTGTGTTGCTTTTAATAAATTTAATTTCTGAATTTTTGAAATATTTTTGCAGTGTATTACCAAATCTTTCGTAAATTGGATCTTCGAAATACAGGTAATATTTAGCATTAGGTGTGATGTATTGTTTTACAAAATCAATGATATCCTGGTCGAAATTTGTTTCTGATATTTGAACGTAAAGTCTCATTTTGTCAATATGAAATTTTTTGATTTTAGGTTTAGATGGGGAGTGTTTTACAAGGGATATACAAAGTTGATTTTTGCCAAAGTTTACTGGGGATTCGGTTATTGTTATACCAATAATAGGATTTTCAGTGTTTGAATGGATAGTTTGGTCAGTTTCGGGATCTCTTTGCTCGTCTTCGTCGGGTTGTACTACTAAGGATTGTGTGTCATTATCAGGATTAAAATTTTCGTTGAAGTTTTCAATGTAGTCAAAAAGATTTTGAGTGCCTGTATCTAATGTGTTTATGTTTAAATAAATTCGAGAAAGTGCGTCTACATTTTTGTTTAAAGATTTTTTATAATTATATTCTTCTAATAATTCGTGAATTACAATTTTAATATGCGTTCCTTTAAAAATTTGGTTTAATAGGTTTTCAATTTCTTGAAATGATTGTTTGTCTAATCCTGAACAAATTTTTGGCATATGGATTTCGAATATATCGTTTTGTACTAAATAATTTTTTAATTTAATTAAACAGTCTTCTATGTTGTCTAGTGTTGGTTCAGTAAAATGTTCTAATTTTGTTACAAGATGGAATATTTTATATTTATTGTTATGAATGGGTTGAATTAGTAAATTTTGATTATTATTATTGTTTAATAGATAATTTTTACTATTGAAACGCTCATTAATTTGTTTGGCAAATCCTTTTCCTAATTGAAAGTCTTGTGAAATACAATGTACTAAATTTTGCGGTTTTTCGAAAATATTGTCGTTAGTTTTAATAATTTGGAATGAAGGTATGATTCTTGAAAGTGCGTCTGCGTTTGTGTTTAATTTGCCCTTTTTATAGATTACTTCATAATCGTAGTCTTCGAGTTTGGTTCTCCATCGCATTAATTTTGAATGTGGGTCTTTTAACGAGTGGAGGTATTGTAGTGGTTTGTGGTCTGTAATAATTTTGAACTTTCTACCAAAAATATAATGTCTAAAATATTGCGTAGCCCATACAACTGCAAGTAATTCCTTTTCTGTTGTACTGTAGTTTTGTTCGGTATCGTTCAACGTCCTGCTTGCGTAAGCAATAGGAAGGTCGGAACCGATAGGGCCTTGTGATAACACGGCACCAATAGCATAGTCACTTGCGTCTGTAGTAACGTTAAATGGTTTGTTGTAGTCTGGGTATTGCAGTATTGGTTCGTTCATCAAGAGATTTTTGCAAGTGTTGAAACATTGTATGTACTCGGGGTCATTGTGCCTTACTTTGGAGTCTTTCTTTAAACATTTGGTCATGGGCTTGGTTAAGTGTGCGAAATTTTTTATAAAACGTCTGTAATATCCCAAGAGTCCTAAAAATGCTTTTATTTGGGTTGTATTTTTGGGGATAGGATAATTTTGAATGGTGCTCAACTTGGATGGGTTAGGTTTTACGCCTTCTGGGGTTACTACATGTCCGAGAAACTCTACTTCAGTTCTTAAAAATTCAGATTTGTCTAATTGTATTTTTAAATTGGCTTGTTTTAGTCGATTAAAAACTGTTCGTAAATTTTGAATATGTTCCTGAAGTGATGTGTTAAATATAATTACGTCATCCAAATATACAAGACAAATTTTGTTAACTAAACCTCGAAGTACGTTGTCCATGACTCTTTGAAAAGTGGCGGGTGCATTCTTTAGTCCGAATGGCATCCGTACAAATTCATAGTGTCCATTGTCAGTGTTAAAGGCAGTTTTTTGAATGTCTTTTCCATCCATTTCAATTTGGTGGAAGCCAGAGGCTAAGTCTAGTGTACTAAAATATTGGCAACGACCTAATTTGTCGAGTAAGTCGGTTATATTAGGTATGGGGTATTTATCGTCAATAGTCTTTTCGTTTACTTTTCTGTAGTCTATAACTAATCGCCATTTACGCTTGCCAGATGCATCGAGTTTTTTGGGTACTACCCAAATAGGAGAGGACCATGGGGAGTTAGAGGGACGGATTATATTTTGATCTAGCATTTTTTGAATTTGGGTTTGTACTTCTTGTCTGTGAATTTCGGGATATCTGTATGTCTTGGTGTAAACCGGTATTTCGTCTTTTGTACGTATGGAGTGTTTTATTTCATTAGTGAATGTTAGTGGCTTATCGTCAGAGTGAAATATCTCAGAGTATTCCGTCAGCAGTTTTTTTATCTCGCGCTTTTCTTCCTCGTTCATATGGTCCAGTCTTATTTTACTCATATCAAAATTATTTTTTCCTGTTTCTTGATCAAAATTTAAATTGTTAATTTCGAAATTATTTAGAGGGTGAACTTGTACACAATTAACAGAGTCGATAATTTCTTCTCTTTCATTTGAGTTAATAATGGGGTAAACAATTTGATAATTTTGTATTGTAGCCAAACCTTCGGGAATAGTTATGCCGTTTATTTTGGTTTCCGGAATAAATACTTCGCCATTTTCAATATTATGAACAAAAAGTTTAGATAATTTCTCAGAATTAGGAGGAATTTTTATGTAATGTGATTTTGGCAGAATTTTGTGATAATGAATTTTGATTTCTTGATTTGGAGTAATTAATTTGTCTTTTACTAGGTCGATACTAGCGTTTAATAATTTTAAATTGTCTAGTCCTAAAAGAATGTCGAAATTTTTATGAAAGTTGAATAAATGATATTTTAATAACATATTAGATGAATTGAATAATTTTGATGCCCGTATTACTATACTAAAATTTTCAACTGATGTTCCGTGAGCTGTAGTAATTTTAAATGGATCATTTTTTATTTCGTTTTTGAAAAATTTGTTTGCAACGTTTGGATTAATGAAAGAACGCGTGCTACCAGTGTCAATCAGGGCTTTTAAGTTTAGTTCGGGAAAAACTACGAATGGTAATTCACTGTGATTGTGGATTACGTTCATAAGTTCAATGTTTGTTCCGAGGCTGGTGTTGGAAAAAACTCGTCCTGATCATTTTGTTCGGGCTCGGTGACATAGTAATTGGGGTTTAATTCGTTCTCGGAATAGTCTACGTTTTGATCGTCGATATCTTGCTCTACAATGTCATCTATTTCAGTAGTAAATAATTCTTCTGCTATATAGTTAGGTCGGTTTTGGGAAGGGTAGAATTGTTGAGGTCTGTAAGGATTAAATGTCGTGCGTGGCGTCATCGACTGCCTAGTACTGATGCTCATAGGCGTCGGCTTAGGGGCTTTATAGTTAGGATTTGGCCTAAAGACGTTTTGTTGGGGTTGATTATTGAGTTTAGCTATTTGATTATTGGGATTTTGAGTACTGAATGGTTTCTTAAATTGTTGGTTTGTAGGGTATTGGTTATTAATAGGTTTGAAAATTTGGTTAGTGGGTGGAATAGGTCTGTATATCAATTGTGGGTGTTGTGTTTGTCTATATTGGGTGTGTATGTTCTGTTTTTGTTTAGGTGGTTGAAAATTATGCGACATATTTTTGTGTTGTAAATTTGTGTGTGTACGACCATGTGTTTCGAGTTGAAAATCATTAGTCAACATATTTAAAGCAGTATTCATGTCTTTTGGATCTTTGGTCCTCATGAGAGTACCAAGGGGCTCTTTAAGTCCACGTAATAGAATTCTGAGAGCATAATTTCTAAAATATTCGATTAAGATGGGTCTAGCTACTACAGTAACTCGATTATTTATGTAAGAAATTTGTAGATTTAGAATATCTTGTACGCGGTTGTAAAATTCGAAAGCTGTTTCGTTTCCTTGTTTCATCTCGGTAATTTCAATATTTAATGTGTAAAGATCTCTTTTATCAGAATAAGTGTTAAGCAGGGCTTGTTTTAAATCGTCCCATGTTGTGACAGTGGTGCTAGCGATATTTACTGCTGCATCACCCTTAATTTTCGAGAGAATACTTGACATTAAAAATTCATTCTGGAAATCCGTTTCGTCAACCAAATTATAAAATTTGTTAACAATTTTTTCGCATATTTCCAAAAATCTGGATAATAGCTTACTATCGCCATGGAATTTCGGGAATCATATCTAGGTAAATTTTTTCAAGTTTTGGTGGGCGTACTGGTGGCGGTGCTACTTGAGTTTGAGCTTGTTGTTGGTCCATTTTTAAAGGTTTTTTCTTATTTAAATTTGGACTAAAAGTTATATGATAAGGAAATTCTGGTTCTGAGTCAGATGAGTTATTTTTATTATTATTTAATTCTAAATCAGAATCTGAGTCTGAATGGTACTGATTACTATGAGACATGTGCAACTCACAACAAAAGAATGAAGACTTTGTCCATGGGTCGTGCTGACTCCTGCTGCTCTATGTTCGTCAGGGCCTGGTTCTGCTTCTACGATGTTCGCTCGTGGGTGCGGATGAACCTGGATCGGCACGGGGTGTCTTCTTTTTTCAATCTTCAACCTTCCGGTATCCGGTTAATCGTTGGAAAACGAACGCGGTTTCACTATACGCGGAAATCGCCCGGAAAATCCTACCGACTGCGCCAGTTATATGAGTGAGGTTCGCGGAAGGGTTTTTAAAAAGATTTATTTGTGAGTTTAAAGATTATATTCGCTAATCTTTTTATTTAGTCACAAGTTACAGTTTACGTAAATATTATTACATTTGAATATATTAAGTTGAAAAGTTACATCAGACTGAAAAAATTATATGAAGTACAGTTTTTATATGTTTAGTATTCCGGTGTCGGGTATAAGCCTGGGAAATGCAACCTCAGCTATATGGGCTGTGGTAACTTATATATATATATATATATATATATATATATATATATATATATATATATATATTAATGTATGGGTAGATTTTTAATATGAATATGATCTGATTCTGCATTGTAGACAATTTGGAGCTTGCACGTATATTTCTGTAGTCGTCTAGAACTACCCTTGGATCTGTATACCTATAAAAACAAGAGGGTATATTATTTCTATTTTCTTCAGTGGTAGACCAATAAATTAAAACATCAAATGCAGATCGTCAAAATTAACTGAAGGATTTTTTTTAATTAGTTCGATGTATTAAAAACCTTCCTGACATAACTTTAAATGATAGATTTAATTTTAATCTAGTAAGGCAGATTTATATTTTTGTAAATATATCATTGATGTTTAAATGCTTATTATCTTCCAAAACATTTTCTACACACTTTATAAGAGTATTGAACAGATTAATATTTATTTCAGTATAAGTTCTAAATCGTTCTTCTGAGTATTGAAGTATTGATTCAATAATTTCCTTGTCTATATTCAAAATATTGCACTGTATACCAATACTATTAAGTTCAATGGGACTGTTGCAAGAATTTTTGTCTTCTGAGTACTAAATTTTAAAAGATATATTCTGTAAATGGCTGTTTGCACCAATGTAACTTAAATATTATACTCGGCTTAAATTGACAATATTGCATCGAAATTAAATGTCAAATGAAATATAATATATTGCTGTCAAAATTTCGATTTGCATGTTTTTGTTTAAGCCTAGTTTAAAATTTAAGCCTTGTTTGCAAATTTGGAAATATCACGAAATATCCATTAGATATTTTATAATTAAATATTAAAAATTGTCATATTTTGAAAAAGTCACGTGATCTGAAACAGAATGTGACGTCAGTGTACATACAATTTAAAATGTGACAAACTGTCGCCAGCTTTTGTTTATATAAATAACCTAAACTGTTTTCCTATAGACCACATTAGTGAGGTTAAGATTTTCGTTTGGCGCGAAACCCTTGTAGTTCTTATGCATTTTCAATTCATATTATTAAAGCTATTCTGTGTTTCTTAAGTACAATTTTGAGTTTCTTACTAACTGTTAACAATACTCTAATACAGTAAAAGTATAAACAAAATAAAAAATTAAGCATAATTTCATTTTAAAGAAAGTAGGATTGCAAATAGTAACATATGTCGTTACTTGGTGCAGTTAGAAATGACTATAGTGACAGCTTAACTGAATTTTTGTAGGTTAGTTTTGGATTTGACGCTGTTTGTCTTTAAAGTTATAATATAAGGTAATTATAAGATTTTCGTTTTTGTTATTTGCGATGTCTGAAAGGGTTATTAAGTTGTCCGCAATAAATAATTTCTTTGTTGACGATCTAAATTGTCAGGATTAAATAGAATCGAAACCAGCTAGGACCAACGTTTTAATGAATTTGCACTTGTTGCTTTAATTACAGATTATTCAATAATTTTGGGTGTTTTACATGTTTATACGACATAAGTAGATAGACAATACATTAGTGAATTGTATTTATAAAGTTTAATGCATAAGATTTGCATTTTAAAGTTTTTTGAACATTTTCAAAACAGCATATTTTTGTTCCCGTATGGGAGTATAAATCGGCAAAAACGAGTAAGGGTTTTAGTTTGAATTTGCCGCCATAAATTGAACGTTACACTAACGTGGTCTATTGGCTATGAATGACGTGATGTAATGTAATGTAGTTCGACGTCACAGGAGTGGGAGGTCGTTTTTCAGGACTAGTTCTGGCGCCAATCTTTTTATTGAACTATTCACGAAAATAACAATAAATTATTATTTTTTTTATTCCTATGAAAAATATTGTTTAAACTTTCATTTCAAATACATTTTAAAAAATGTGAAACAGTCTCATTATTGGCTGCTTGTTGTTAGACATCAGCCAGCATATTTAGATTTAGAAGTGTATTTAGCTCCATTTGTTTTTGTGATGCTTTCTGTTGATATACCTAAAAAGTACAGTATTCTAAATTTACTCTTTACTTGCGCAATTTACGAGATCATACAATTTAGTTCTGATAAATTCCTCACTTTCCTTTTAATAAATAAATAATAACTCCTATTTTAAGTATCGCTTCTTTATTTTTAAAGGATCTAAAACAGTAATGCAAAAAAATTAAACAATAATAATAAATACAACTATAATTTAAACTATATACTTGCATGAAAATCACTCTCTTTAAAATGTAAGGAGCATACGGCCATGTATTTGCTTATTTTTTTGCCAATCTTTAAGGCGATTTGCCATTCCTTTCATAGTTGTGGTTTGTTGGGAAAATAATGCAAACTCACTTCTTTACAAGCGTAACTCTTGCATTGATGTATAGAACAATACCTCCGTCATACCATTTTTGTTTTAAATAGTACAATATTGAATTATATATAAAAATATTTGCAAAATTTTATCATTCCAACATAATCAACACTTATAAGTGAATTCAACCACCATTGCGTTAGTTCGTTTTTCTTTCGTCAGGGGAACTCTTTTTCGCTCCTTTTAATTAAAAATTTGAATGATCAACATTACTTCTGCCCTGCACTGCGGGCATCTAAAATGGTGTCTTTCTATTAATTCCCTGCTGCAGTCAGGACACAGACATTTATGTCCGTAGGGCACACACGCATGTGTGGGCAGTTGTATCTTGCAGATACAACAAGGTACCTAAAAATGCCAAGATACACATGTATGTATATTCATAATTTTTATGAGTTACCTCGAGTCAGACAAATTATATATACAGATGTCTCACGAAAACCAAGCAATACATTTTGTGGACAGACTATACAATCGATAGCAAAATTCAGTAAGCGGTCACGTATAGATCAACGGGGGGGCACAATTTCTAATAAAAAAAAAAATTGGCGGGGGGCTACAAAGTTATGTTTTTTAAATGCCCCCGTCAATCACACCACTTAATTTTAAACTTTTCACCAAGAATTGTGTCCCCCGTCAATATGAACAATATCACATATTTAATTTTAGTAATGACTTTATCTATGTATAGTTCACCCACAAAACGCATTGTTTGATTTTCTTGAGACTTGTATATTATTGCGCATATGCAAGGTGTTCACCGAAATTAGTTCCCTCTCAGAAGTTAGTGTAATATATATATATATTTCATAAAATTTAGTTACTTGATTACAGTATTTATTTTCCAATTAATCTTAATATAATTTAAACTAAGAAAATTCATTTCCTTTTAATAATATTGAAAATATCATATTAACCTTTTTCAGGGCGTCGAAGCGCTTTTATTTTCATTTCGGTTCAATAAAACAAAATATATCGGTTCGGTTCCGGTTTTCACTCAGGCAAAAATAACGGTTTTTGGTTCAATTCCGAGCGAATTGATTATAAACTAATAATACGAGTTGCAGCTACGCTACGAGACCCCAGAATCACAAATAAAGAAAAAATAAATACAACAATGAAACTAAAATGAAGACTAGAGTATGCTCAGGTGTGTTTGAACATGTATCAATAACCGATATTTTTTTCGGTTCATTGCTGATTCGAAGCCCTGCTTTTTTTTTATTAAGCTCAAAGGGAGTTTTCTATTAATTCGCTTTTATGATATTTAACTTATTTTTCTTATACATCTTTGAATTGCGGAAAGAAATATGTAATTTTGCTCAGTTAATCGTTTTTCTATATTCTGGAATACAAAAGTTACCAATATTGAACCAAATTTGGAGAATTGTAGACTAGTGAAAATTCCATTCGCTTATTGTCATTTTAAAAAAGTAATGTAAAATATAAATTTGAGAATATTACTTGCTCTCTCACTTGCGCCATTTCAACTGCGGTTGTGTTGAGGTTTTAGTGAGCATTTCCCAAATTGATTATATGTACACATTTAACGTACTGTTTATAAGAGAATTTGTTATATGTTACATTTATATTAATTACTTGTTCTGTTTCCTCAGCAGCCACCCTCACTGCTACTACGCCCTGGTCTGCCTCTACATGAGGTTCACCTGGCAGAGATTCATCTCCCTGAGCGCTGCGTGCGTCCTGTAATGGAAGTTCGCCCTCCTGAGGGCCAAGTAGACGATCGTCCTCTAATGGAACTTCATACCCTTGAGGGCCAAGTAGAGGATCATTACCCTCTTCATGATCCAATAAAAGTACAGGAGCGTCCTCTAATGGAACTTCGGCCTCTTGAGGGCCAAGTAGAGGATCATCACCCTCTTCATGATCCAATACAAGTACAGGAGGGTCCTCTAATGGAACTTCAGCCCCTTGAGGGCCAAGTAGAGGATCATCACCCTCTTCATGATCCAATACAAGCACAGGAGCGTCCTCCACATCTAATACCTGTAAAAAAATTAACACGCTTTATTGTTACTGAGTAAATACTGTACTCTTTTTAACAACTGAAAGTTTATAGGTTAATGAGTCTGTTTCACATTTTTGAAAAGTATTTTAAATGAAAGTTTATGCAATATTTTTCATAGTACCCAATAAAAATAATTAAAATGATTTATTGTTATTTTCGTAATTAAATAAAAAAATTGGCGCTAGAAATAACCATGAAACTATTATAACTTATCAGCTTCTGCATTGGCGGTCGTTTATTCTTCTCTGTGAGTATTTCTTATTTTTTTGTGGTTTAACTTGAGTTATTTTTTTCCAATTAACATCAGTGTGTTGGCATCAATTTGCTCTATTTGTGTATCTGTGTATATTTCTGCATAGTTGTGCTAGGGGTGAGTTATCTTCATTTTTGTTTATACCGTGAGTATTTTTTAACGTGAAACATTGAGTTTGTCATATCCATATTTACGACTTCATATTTGATTGACAGCAATGTATTTGCCCGTTCCATTTAAAATGAAACATAGGGAACGAATCTGACAGAAGTACTATATTTAAATATTGTATGAAATTTAGCGAAGTCAGAAAACCACTCGAGAGTACTAAATATATTTCGGGCACAAGGTACACACAGTATTTTTTTTACATCTAAATTTAATTTTTAGAAAACAGGTATAATTATTTAAATAATATTAACCTCTAATGACATCTTGTCAATATGACAGATAACCCTTGAATTTCCCTATAAGTTATGATTTGACATTTGATTGACAGCAATATATTTAGAATGCAGGTATAATTATTTAAACAAAACTAACCTCTATTGACGTCTTATCAAATGTCAAATTCGTTCCCTATGTTTCATTTTAAATGGAACGGGCAAATACATTGCTGTCAATCAAATCTCAAGTAACCATGGATGTGACAAACCCAATGTTTCACTTTAAAAAATACTCACGGTATATTATTTACTATCACGGCGTGGTTAATAGTGTTGTTTATTCCTGTTTGTATTATTACGGGTTCATTCACCGGCATCATCTGCTTGTCAAATACTGGGTGTTTAGTTTTTACATTTACAGGGTGTTGTTTCTTCATATTTTATCGACCTAATATTTTTATTATTATTATAATTTATACTTCTACAAATATGGCTTCTCAGTGCTCCTGTTGCAACAAAACTGTTGATAATCACAGATTACTTACTTGCATCATCTGCAAAAATGCATTTAATATAGATTGTGTGGATATTACTTCTGCTGAGGCAAGAAGAATAAATTCTTCTAAAACAGGGATAAAATGGAATTGTAAGAAATGTGAAAACATTAGTACTGACATAAATAGTCTCAAAAAATTAATTATAGATATGCAAAAAGATCTAAATGAATGGAAGAACAAATTTCAAGAGACAATGACGGTTAAGAATTCATCTTCTATCCTGACCGAGACTATAATTAATGAAATATCTGAACGAGAAAAACGATCACAAAATATAATCATATATAATTGCATAGAAAATAGCGAATCTAAACAACAACAGTCTGTTAATGATTTAAACTTTGTTAAAGAACTATTATCTGAGTCCAACTTGGAAGTAGATAATTTAAAACCAATACGTTTAGGGCGTCTTGATGTTAGTAAAGCTACTCCACGCCCCATCAAAATTTCGCTTGGCTCCTCTGGAAATGTTATTAATTTTTTTAATAAATTTAAAACAATTAAATCCAAGAATAAATGGAATAACATTTCCGTTTCTCGCGACAGAACTCGAATGCAAATAGAGTATTACAAATCTATAAAAAATGAATTAGACGGACGCATCGCGAATGGTGAAACCAATTTAAAAATAAAACATTTTAATAACACACCAAGAATCGTTTCGGAAAACTAATTCATCCCAACACAAGTCCGTATATTCTTAATGTTTATTATCAAAATTGCAGGGGTCTAAACACTAAAACTAATTTATTCTATGTTAATTGTTGTTCAATGTCTTTCAATATAATTATATTAACCGAAACCTGGATCCAGAGTTCCGCAACCAACAATGAACTCTTTCCTATGAATTATAATGTTATACGATGCGATCGCAGCTGTGAAATTGTCAATAAATCCACGGGTGGTGGTGTTCTGATTGCGCTATCTAATTATATTCAGTATGAAGTTATTGACGTAACATTTCTGAAAGATATTTGTAATTTAATTGATTTTATTGCTTGCAAATGTTATTTAAGTCACTGTCAATTTATACTATGTGCAATTTATATTCCGCCTGATGTAAGCGCCTCAAGTTTAGAATTATTTTTTGAATCTCTAGAAGAACTATTAACCGATCATAAAGTTATACTAGTTGGTGATTTCAACATTTCAAATTTTACTGATAATAGTAACACTCCAAAAGCTTCGTGTCTCACTAACTTTTGTAACTTTTTAGGTCTAACAAATTATAATAATATTAATAATCTTTTTTGTAAAAAAATTAGATTTAGTTTTATCAAATTTGGATTACACCGTAAATGTAAATAAAGCTTCTTCTTCATTAGTACTGGAGGATGATTACCATCCCGCACTGACTACTGACATCGCTTTTTCAAATTCCAAATTACCGAAATTCTCCTCAAATAATAATGTAAGATATAATTTCCACAAAGCAAACTTTCCTCAACTGTATAACGATTTATACTTATGCGATTGGTCCTTTCTTAACACTTGTGAAAACGTTAATGAAGCTGTAACTACATTTTATGAGGTCATCTACAATATAATTAATATGTATGTTCCAAAGTCAAGAAATCGTAAAACGGAATATCCTATTTGGTTCACTCCCGAAATCAAGTATAATCTTAAAACAAAGGTACACTACAGGAAAAAATGGTTAAAATACAAAAATTTAAACTATCTAATTGAATTTAAAAGATTAAGAACCAAAGCACCAAATTAATAATGCCTATAAATCATACTTGACTAAAGTACAAGAAAATATTAAAACAAACCCCTCAGAATTTTGGAAATACGTTTATTCCAAACAGGACATTACCCGTATCCCAGCTATGCTAAAAGATGAAGCAAACGTTTACAGTACCCCACAGGAAATAGTTAATGCCTTTGCAAGCTTTTTCTCTAACTTTTTTCAGGCAAGCTCTACCTCCGATATTCCAAATGAGCACTCAAACTACTTGCCATTTAGCATAAATAACTTTTGCGAAGATGATATTATTTCCATAATTGCTCAATTACCTAGCTAAACATCTGCAGGAGAAGACCAAATACCTTGTTTTCTAGTAAAAGACTGTCGATATGCCCTAGCTAAGCCTTTAACATATATTATCAACCTGGCTATTAACACCCAATTATTTCCTGACCGGTGGAAGAAAACAATAATAACGCCAGTTTTCAAAAAGGGTGATAAAACTTGCATTGAGAATTACAGACCCATCTCATTACTTAATACTTTTGCCAAAGTTTTTGAAAAAGTTATTTACACTGCAATATACTGTAACACCAAATCATTAATCTCCACAAATCAACATGGTTTCATGTGCGGCAGATCCACGACAACTAATCTTGCAGCTTTTACTCAATATGTGTCTGAAATTCTTGACGTCCGCGGACAAGTAGATACTATATATTCAGACTTTTCTAAAGCTTTCGACTCTATCAATCATGGAATATTACTAAAAAAGGTGAGTAAATATGGAGCAACACCCAAATTAATCTGTCTTCTACAATCTTATTTAACAAATCGAATCTGTTTTGTCTCATATAACGGCTACTCTTCATTTCATTTTGTCCCATCCTCAGGGGTGCCACAAGGTTCAAATTTAGGTCCTTTGTTGTTCTTATTGTTTATTAATGAACTATTAGAATCATTTACATGTCCAGCTGTTGCGTATGCCGACGATATAAAAATTTTCTATAATATTGCTTCATTAAACGACGTCATAACACTGCAAAATAATATAAACATTATGGTAGAATGGTGTGAAAACAACAAATTAATTTTAAATCCAAACAAATGTTGCTTCATAACATACACTCGTCGACGAAAACCCATATTATATCAATATAAAATTAAGAATATTTTTTTGTGTAAAAAGGAGTCAGTCAAAGATCTTGGTATCACCTTTTGCTCTAATCTAAAATTTACAGAACATATAAATAATATTTGCAAGGAAACCAGCAAAACCTTGGGTTTTATTATTAGGATAACAAAGCAATTCAATAATATTTCACTATTGAAAAGTTTGTACTTATCGTTTATTATGAGCAAATTTGACTATGCATCCGTAGTTTGGTATCCATCATATGAGTATCAATTAACAGCTATTAATAGAATATATCGTCGTTTCTTGAAGTACTTATCATTTCGAATTGATAGAGTATACCCTGAAATTGGTACTGATCTTAACAGTTTATTACAGCGTCATAATATGCCTTCACTGGATATCAGACGAGAGCAACAATCTGCTAAATTCTTACTATTGCTTCTGAATAATAAAATTGATTGCTCCTTTTTATTGTCTCGTGTTATGCCAGCTTCCAATACGGATATTCTTCAAAGGTCACCAATCCATGTTATGTGCTGCAACGCAGAAAAACATTACGAAAATCTTTATCTTTAAATATTTGTAATTTTTTTTATCTATTATGTATAACTAAATATGTTAGCATATACCTATATGTTTAATCTTATTTTGTATCTTGTATTATTTCCTTGTAATTGGACTTCTGTTGGGAATAAATTATTATTATTATTATTATTATGAAAAACAATCCCCCACTTCTGTGACGTCGGAATACATACAGCCCGTCATTCATAGCCAATAGAAAAACAGTTTAGGTTAAATAAAAGTTGACGATATTTTATCATATGTTAAACTGTATATGCTCTGACGTCACATTCCCTTTCAAATCATGTGACTTTTTCAAAATTTTACACAAATTTCAATATTTTACTTGTAAAATATCTAATGGATAGTCATATAAAAATTCTTGCAACAACCCTATTGTAATTAGAATAATACTACCTTTTTAGTTTATTTTCTGTATTTTTATTTAATACTAACGTTTCGGCACCCTATTGTGTAAAATTTTGATTAAGAAAATTTAAATATTAAAAAATTTGCATTTATAATCATTTTTATTATATCCAGTCACTCGTTTTCGGCTGTAGATATTTTAAAAAGACTGATGTGGGTAGTACATTACCTCCCACCAATTCCATTCTAACAACGAGCTTTAAGCAAAGTATCACGTCCGGTTGATCGTTTGTAAACAAAATGTAATTTGTTAAAGCTCCAAGTAAAGCATCACTTCCGGTTTATAATATATGTAGATTACATTTCATATGATATTCTCAATCATATACGAGTTTAAAAAACCAAATATGAAAAAATCTATTCAGAGCTTCAAGTAAAGTAGATACAACTTTCGGTTTATTAATTATAGTCAAAATCTAACATATTGCTCCCATTGATATAGGAGTCTAAAATAATAAAATTTGAGAAGTTTGGGATTATATCTTAATTTAGTTTTTCACAAAAAAAAAAAAATCAGAGCTTCAAGTAGAGTGTCACTTCCGGTTTATCAATTTTAGCCAAATAATGTAGTTTCTATTGAAATAAAGGTCTTACATATCAAATTTAAAATATTTTGGATTATATTTTTATAGCTTTTTTTTAATAATCTATTATGGGCTTTAAGTAAAGTATCATTTCCGGTTGGCCAATTGTACCCAAAATCTAATCTGCTCTTCATATGAATGTAGAAAGCTGTAAATACGGAAAATTGAATTTTTTTAAAGGTTGGTATAAAAGTTACGTAGGAGAAAAAACATTTGAACAAAATCATCGTAAAAGTGGGGTTAACAGATCTATTTAGTGCTTATTTACTGAAAAATCATCCTATATTAGGCCCAAAAATAAAAAAGACAATCCCTTCCCTTATCACAAGTTGGTGGGAAGGAAGTGTTAAATTTAATATTTCTTATAATGCAGCATAATGAAAATTTAGGCCTAAATTGATGATAATCTATTAAATTTACAATACTTACATTTTCATCGCGGTGTCCTAATATATGGCCCTATAAACGAAAAATGTTTATTTTAGAAATCAGTTTGTTTAAAAGTAAATTTGATTATTATTGTAGAATCAATTATGTTTAGAAAATAAAACAAACTTTAAACTTCTTTATATTACAAGTTAATTACACCATTAAATTTATTGGATAAAATGCTAACACCCTGTTCATTTAACCATATTTGTTTCTTCAAATAAAAATTTAGCAGCAGATTCCGCTTGCATTGCAGACTAATTAAAAATAATTAAATGTATAATAATAATAATAATAAATATATTAATTTAACTTACATTCATCATATCATCCGCGATATTTTCGACAGAATGCGCCACAACTTCCAAAAAATGGGTTGTTGTATACAACCCATCTTCGAAATTTTGTCTAGCCCGCTCTATTCGCATATCGTTCAGGAAGTATCTGTTCAGCCTTGGACGATTTGGCCTTACGCCGTTATTTATTTGACGCAATTCGGTGTAACTACGGTGTTGTAGTTCAACCATTCTCTCTTTAAAAATATTAACACTGTTATTATTTGCTAATTCAACTATAGTAATATTTACCAATAAAAAAGAAGATATTTGGATGTAATCCCATTTTGTCCAAAATTATTTTATTATACGCCTCGACAGTGTTATTGGTGCGTCTAGGTAAATTGTAGACGCTAATATGAGGCGCGCCAATTGCGGTTAACCAAAAACTAAAATTTAATTAATGAATAAACATTTTTCAATTACTCGAAACCTATTTCAATGCATATACATACCGGCGAATATAAGCGAATAAATTTTCGAGGTTTATTCCTCGTCCGGCACACCATGCCATTACTCCCTCAAATTCCATTTCTATAGAGTTTGCAGGTAGTAATGGCAAGGCCATTAACATTTTTATGGCTGACCATCTTCCATATTGACTAAAACATAGAAAATTATTTGCCAAAATGCTCCTAATTTTATCCATTTAGCATACTATACTTACCGCAGCATAGTGGTAGTAACAACCTATTACTCGTGCTTCGGGAAATATTTCTATCAGAGAATTCCGGAGAGCTCTTTCATAATCTGTCATTATTAGCGTTGGCACTAATGTTGGTGCCAACACTCTAAATTGTCTAAATATTGCTCTATATAAATTTTGACGCCTACATGTCATTAGTACGAAAGCAATACAAATGCTCTAAAATAATGAAATAATTTTATTGTTGCAGGTAATAAGTAGCGTAAAGAACATACGTGTTCATGATTAATGACATGAATTGTCATTAACTGGTGTGGAGGTGCACGTGGCACACATTTAAAAGTACCATCAATGTGTACCTCCTCCACACCAGCCACAGCATTATTGAGGAGACTTGCTAACGCAAAAATAATCGCTTCCCCATCCTCTATAATGTGGCTGCGATAAATGGGTTCGGATACACCTTCTACATCTAAATGATAACGATGACCCCATTCATCGCTTACAAGAAGGCGGTCTAATTCTTCATAAGTTACTGGATTACGAAGTTGGCGCCTTCTGCGAGCTGCATGCATCGCGTTGTACGCTGTAGAAAATCCATACAACGCAGCTGCTTCTGGATATCTGAAAAGGGTACATAAGTATGAGTAGGACTATAGGGTGTAAACAAAAAAAAAACGATTATTGCATTTAATATATAGAATGTTAGATAATGATTTGAAATAAAAAGGACACCTTCTTGTAAAAAAATTGTCGTGTATCATTAAAATTGTTATGGGCTTCAAGTAAAGTACCACTATCGGTTGATCAGTTTTACTCAAAATCTAATCAACTCTTCACATAGTTGTATAAAACCTAAATCCGGAAAACTAAAATATTTGGAAGTTTTGTATAAGAGTTAAAGTGGACGAAAACATCGTCACATACAACCACACAGACAGACATCATCATAAAAATAGTATAATCGTGTTGTGGGCCCCTAATTCATGCTTATTCGCTGAAAATTCACCATCGAATTTTTGGACCGAAAACATTACCTCCCTTACCTATGGCGGGAAGTCAAAAAATGTACAAAAAATCAATACACGTTAAAGTATCATTTGAACATTATATTTATTCCAGACCTTCGTTTTTGAATGAATAATTTTTTTTCGAAATACTTGTTTAAAGTACGTACCGTCTCGCCTCCTCATCATAAATATCTCTAAATGTGTTCCTCGTTTCTCTGGCTCTATTAACCATGATTCTTCTGAATTCCCATACATTATTGCATGTATAGCATGGTTATTATGTTGCCTAATTATGGTATAAATACCATTCGTCGTTTTCATTGACCCTGGGCAATTATAAGTGGTTCTGTATCTGCACTTATAATATCTGAAATATTTCATATCATTTAATAGAGTTTAAGTGTAGAAAGGATTTTCTTTAGGAAAAATGATAATGTTTTTCAAGTCTTCGTCAGTCTTTCTCATAAACCTATTTTCAGCTATAATATCCCGAGGACATTGATAATTACGAAATAATTTATGACAGTTACCGAAAGCGCGTTGCTTGGTAACAGCCCGACGCCGAAGGCGGAGGTGGTGTTACCTAAAAGCAACGAGCTTGAGGAAGTGTGATAAAATTATAAGTATTTATCAATGATCGAGGGGTATTCGGTGAGAAAATTTTTTGCAGTTTTAACTTTAAATTTGCCTAAAATTTGTATTTGACAGAATTTTGTGTCTAACATAGCTCAATAGATGTCACTAGTAGTTATGAACGTGAATGTGGCTATGAATATGTTCAGTGTGAAGTGTGCAATGAGAATTAGACATCTTTGAGTGAGACCAAAGAGAAGAAAGATAAGACATACAAAAGTCCATAAATAATCTCCACATTTAGTTTTTTATTTAATACAGTATTTTCTGATGTGTTTTCTTCTATAATTTTGTTTATTAAATCGTCATTTTCATTGACAGCGTGAAAATGACATTTTCAAATTAAGACAATTAATCTTTAATTATATGTCAAAAAGTGTTTGTTACTTAGCAACTTAGTGACATAAGTGATAATTGTCTTAGGATAATTATCAGTGTAAGTTTGTTTTGATTGGTTACTTTCGCACACGTGGTCAGCAATAACAGGATTCAATTGGATAATTTTTTAACCAAAAAATTTTCAAGCTAATATATTATTTCGAATAAAAAATTGCTTACTTTACATGACCAACACTCCTTCGTAGGAGGTAACGGTGACAGTAGATATGCTGGACCGGTTTTGGCTCAAACTCGATAGCATGTGTCCATCCGCAGGTACCATGAGGGTGAATTTTTGGCCTTGGCCTTGGTTTTAGGGGTAGTTCTTGTGCAACCCTTGTTAGTTCTTCAGCAGCCTTTGGGGGGGGGGGGGGTAGATTTTTTAGTGTTTTTTTGTGTGGGGGGTTTGTTGGCAACCCTGTGAGTTTGGGTTGGCAGTCATGTGGGGTGGGGTGTGATTTTAGTGCCATCTGTGTGATAATGGTGGTTTTATTTAGAGTTAGGCTATGGCAGCTGTTTAGCAGCAGCTATGGCCGCGGCCGTGGCTGTGGCCTGGCAGCAGCAGCAGCAGTATTGGTTTGTTGTAATGTTGAATGGGAGAGATGTATAATTTTGAGTGTGTATTTGGCGAGCAAACTTGCAATAGCTGAGCTGATAAAATTTAATTTTAGCCTGATATTAGATATAATTTGACCTTATACCGTGAACTTATTTTGAGTGACGTCATGTTTTTCTGTGTGTGTTGAAATTTGAAAAGTTGATAGAATGACAGTCTGAGAGAAAGTTCGCTTCATCAAATAGTGCTAAGTGCCATAAGTTTTGCATCTTGAATTACTGCAGCCGTTCAAGTGCATTTTCAACATTGTTTTATATGCAACAAAAAGTTCCGGTGACCGAGTATTTTATGTGAGTTTGCTGTTAATATTAGCAGAATTGAATTTTTGTTTATATAAACAAATTATTATAGAATATTTGCATCTTGGATTACTGCAGTCCGTACAAGTGCATCTCCAATATCGTTCATGTGCAACAACTTCGAGTGACTTCCTCTACAATTTAAATTGGAGCCAGATGTTATATCAAAATTACTTTGCGTGGATCACTACAATTTACTAATAGATGAAACTCATATTGATAGTCCACCTCCACTAATTGGAAAGTGTTTTGAATGCAATTAAATCTATAAAACTTATACAGCGACAAGGTGTGTAATAATTAAAATATACATAATTTTGGGAAAAAAAGCAGACTATTTCGGATTGTTTACATCACCTGCAAGAAAGACTAGAAATAAGGAATATTTTGTACTTACAGTGGTAATAATAAACTATATAAATGTTGTTTTATTTATTTTATAATACATATTACATAATCGTACAATATTATACAATTTTATCATGAAACAAAGTGTTTCCAATTCTCTTATAGCTTTGATTGACTAGGAATGACGTTATGTTTTTTGCAGGAGTGGTATTTATGAAGTTCCTAGCTACTAAAAGCTAGTAAATAGTGTAGATAATATTAAACAAAGATGAAACAAAGTGTTTACAATTGTGTTATAGCTTTGATTGTTTAGGAATGATGTTATGTTTTTTTGTAGGAGTGGATATTCATGAACTTCTCAGCTACTAAAAGCTAGTAAATAAAGGTATTTAGAATAATAGAGTTTTTAAACATATTAAATATATACAACACATAATACACAACTATATGTAATATGCAATACATTATATACGACTGTATATAATGTAAATGCAAAACGTTATACACAATTGTATATGAATATAAATACGCAATACTATATACTACATGTAATACACAACAGTATATGTACTATATTTTAATATTAAATAGATAACAAATTATTACAATTATTTTTATTATTAATAAAATTGTATTACATTGTTAAAATATTGTTGCATTTTTTATGGACCATTAGCTACTGATTATTCTGTAAAATAAAGTACAAATATATAAATGTTTATATACTTACATTGTCTTGGTTGAGGACGGACAAGAGCACTTATACTTAACAATATACCAAGAATTCATTATTACCGTTTTTATTGTTTAACTACACAACCCAATTTGTTTGTATCTAAATTTTTAAATGTTATATGAACATTACTTGAATTACAAATTAGGCACAGTGACGTAATACCTTTCTCTTATCTCAAGGGTTGGTGGGCTAAATCCCTCAAAGCGATATGAAAGACTAGAAATAAGGAATATTTTGTATTTGTAACAGTAATAAAAATAAAATATTTTTTGTATAAACATTGTTGTATTTAATTGCACAATATTACATCATCCGTACAATATTTGTTAAAGGTGTATATTTAATAATTGGACATTTTGCTTTAAAGTCTAAATAGCTCAATAATTATTATCAAAATTTAAATTTACATTATTTTACCCTAAATGGGAAATGAGGGGTATGGAATGTATTCATTCAAAATGCGAATAATTGTAAAACATTTATTTTTCATTCAAAAAACAAAGTACATTTACATATTACTAACAATATTTGTTAATGGATTGTAATTAATTATTTTATCATGTATAATTAAACAATAGGCAGCTGTATTTTCTGGTACATTTTCATTTGTTTCAAATTCCAATCTTATATCAACATTACCCGATTTCAATGTCTCACTCTGATGCGAACAATCTATGACCACCAGCGGTGCTGTATTGATAAATTCATGAGGTGTGAATATAGGCTTACATGGTCGTTCATAGTAAGACAACTGAAATTGAATATACATTTCATATAACATGGCCCAATGGTTATTTTTAATATTCAACTTAAGGTTATCGTAGGGGTACATATCAGAATTTAAATGCAGCTTAATATTACTCAAATTACAGTGATCAAATTTACTCATGTCCTTATTATGCGTATTTTTGCGATCTGTCTGAAATCCAACAATAATGAAACGAGGTGTTTCCAATTGTGTTGTACCTTTGATTGACCAGGAGTGACGTGTTTTTTGCAGGAGTGGATATTCATGAAGTTCCCAGCTACGAAAAGCTATCTCCAAATTAATGCTCTCCTCTATATACTTAGTCGTTCAACATCGGCTACCGATATATGTGGAATTTTCCAGTGAACTTTACTTAATTCAATTTTCATATTTTCACTGGCGACGCTGTTTTCAATTGCATTCACATCAGTGCTGCTTCGTATGAGAACTAATTCTTGTTGTAAATTTAGGATATTTTTTTTAAAATCTTCACAAAATCCTAAGAGCATATTGAGAGGGATACATACATTAAAATTGCCGTTACTATCAACTATTTGTTTTGTATCAACCAAAGGTGACCAACCAGCATTTTGTAAACGTTTACTCTCATTTATATTGTAAGAGACGTAACCCTTCATCGTTGAAGTTATTCCTGGATTTCGAACTCTATCTATTACTATTCCTCCAATTTCATATCGAATTTCACTAAATAGGAATGCAAATGCATTGTTAATTAATTTAGCAGTGTTTGATACTTTATTATCATGCGTGAGGAGTTTACCCTCAATATAAAGTAAACTATTCCACGGTAGGGTGTACAAGTCTTGTTGCTGTACTGGAATGCGGATTTCATCATTATTGTTTAAAGTTGTGGAAGCATACGGTTGATGCGTGTGCTTTTCAGCATGACTGATTGAATCATCAAACAAGGCCTTGTCTGACACGTTCAATACATTACCGTTCATTTTGATGATTTTTTTTTTTACTTTATAACAAACTCCAATTTAAATAATAATAATTATTGCTTTTATCCGCTTTTTCTTTTATTGTTATCCAGATTGAACTTTAAACCCAAGTGATTTCAGAAACTGATAATTTATAGGTGTTAATCCTTCAACACTCTTTTTCTGAATGATGAAATTATAGTTTCTAGCGGTATTTATATGCTTGCGAACAGTATGATTAAAATTGATTCCCATCTTGTTTTTTAAGATGTAGTCTTACCATAATGACTTCGCCTCTGAAATTAATCAACTTTCCGTCTTGATCAACTATTTGAAGGGTTAAAGTATCTATTATTCGCGTGTTAATTGGTAAATAAATTATTTGATTTAGACCTCTAGAATTTTGAATACTGGCGGGACGCGCGGGAAAAATTCATGGATTATATGTACATTTTTACTATTTGAATAAGAATTTGTAGTTACATTACATTCAATACACACTGCATTCACTTTAATTATAGAAACTGGATTGTCAGATTCATGTGATTTATTAGCCTCTAATTAACGAGGTTTAAACCCTAGAATATTACCGATTGAGTCCTTTGGTACAAAATTTATCACCTTATTGCTTTCAATTTCACACTTAAGAGTATTATTATTTGCTACTATGTTTAATTTAGTACCCTCATTTAACATTTTGTTTAAAAAATTATCTATATCTTCAATTTCGTAGGAACCTTCTGGAATAGTAATTGTATGATTACCAATATAAAATTTATTATTTTCAATATTTGGTACAGCATTATAAACTTCAAAACTTATTAAACCAAGAACATATTCCGAATTATCGTCGAGTACAATCGGTGGATAAAAGGTTTTAGTTATAAGTGATTTATTACCGAAAAGCGTAAATGTGTATGACATGATGATTCAATCAATACTGAAGGGTAATTATATTTTTTCATATAGAAATGCTAAACATAAATGACCACATTTAACACTATTATCAGATTGATATCTACTGTAATTGTAGTGTATTGAACACCTGTTTCCAAAATAACTAGCTAGTTCTTTTGGTGGCGCTAGGTTTCCATAACTGTCAAAATATACAACTAAATTATTACGTTTTTTATATGCAACCCAGTGCGACCCCGGTCCGTTACTGTTATCCAAATTAATAGTGGCGCATTCCTTACGATTTATTTTTATGGGCAAATTGTTTCTCGTAAATACCCCTCTAAAAAATGGAATTTTCAGTTCTTTTGCATATTTAAGAAGATCAATATTACTTAATGCCCGCGATGGTAATTCTATGAGGAGTTTTTTTTCTTTTTTAAATACAGCCCAAGTCCTTTTCTATATGGTTTTAAGTAGAGACCTTTACCCATGGCGATGGCTTCGATCATTTTATTATGGCGTTGAGCTTCTTTTAATTGTTCTCTGGCAGCTTGTGCGTCGTGAACAGCTTTTGCAATACCCGCAGCTCCACCTCCAAGTGCACTTAGAGCACTCAAGCCGGCAAATATTGGAATTAACGGAAGGAACCCTCCGGTTTTCGGTACAGATACAACTCTTGGATTTTTTATTTTTTGCTTTATTTTTTTAACCGTATGGAAAGCGTTTTTTGCAGATTTATTTATGTCTGAGTTAGTTTTTGTATTGATTGCTTTTCGCGCTCGATTAACTACATGTTGGAATGACAAACTTCCGTTAGATTTCTTTTTTTGCACCCTCATCATGATCATTTAAGTAGCACACGTCTTACCTCTTCCGCAGTCAGTGACGAACAGTGCTGGAGTAACGTTTGTACATTTATTTATACGAAAATGCAGACCGTAAAGCAAAGTAATGACTTTGAGGTTAAAAATTATGATTTTACTAGTGCTAGTAGTGTCCCGCGTCATAGTACGTTGTTACTGAGTATAGTTAGATGCATTATAGCAGGTCCTTCTGGATGCGGTAAAACAAATGTTATGATTGCACTTTTGGAGCATAAAAATGGTCTATGTTTTTCGAATGTCTATATATATTCAAAATCATTATTTCAGCCTAAATATAAGTATTTAGAAATGTTACTAGAACCTATTGAAGAAATAGGTTACTTTGCATATAATGAAAACGTAGATATTGAAAAGCCGTGTAATGCGCAATGCAACTCTGTGTTTATATTCGATGATATAGCTTGCGATAAACAGGATGTAATTAGAGAATAGTTTTCTATGGGTCGCCATAAGGCTATAGATTGTTTTTATTTATGTCAGACGTACACCAGAATTCCTAAACATCTTATACGAGATAACGTTAACCTATTAATATTATTTAAACAAGATGATATGAATTTAAAACATATATGTATATATATACTGATCACGTAAATACAGATATGTCATATGAAAAGTTTAAGGACCTCTGTTCTTTTTGCTGGTGTGATAAGTATGGGTTTATAGTTATTGACAAAGAAAGCGAGATAAACAGCGGGCGTTATCGTTTAGGATTTGATCAGCATATTGTAACAAATAACAGTGTCATGAGCTAAGCGGCTTCAGTTGCTGGGTAGCTATAACACAGTAAACATCTGGAACAGGAACTGATTGAAATTAAGTCCTACCTGTTTTTGAGTTGTTCATGCAGCTCTCAGATCTGTTTTTTACTTGGTTATCTGCTATCCGATCTGTTTTTTAGCTGTTTCCACTAGTAACAGCTATAAATTTAAACACCTGACCTGGTTATCAGCTGGTTATCTGCTATCCGATCTGTTTTTTAGCTGTTTTTTCTAGTAACAGCTCTGGAAATTTAAACACCTGACCTAGTTATCAGCTGGTTATCTGCTATCCGATCTGTTTTTGTAGCTGTTTTTATTAGTAACAGCTCTGAAAATTTAAACACCTGACCTTGTTATCAGCTGGTTATCTGCTATCCGATCTGTTCTTTAGCTGTTTTCACTAGTAACAGCTCTGTAAATTTCGTAAACATCTGGAACAGGAACTTATTGAATTCAACTAATTATTAGTTTGACATTATTGTGTCCAAATTAAAAATGAATGAAAAATTAACAAAAGATATAATTAACACCCGAAATATTATTAAACAGAAGCTTAAAAACCTTAGACTTGGTGCATTACATAGAAAAATTGAGTTAGAATCGCAGTATAAACCAATAATCAAATCTTTAAAAGATATTGCAGTTCATTTACCAATGGCTAATGTAAAACAAGAAGTTAAAAGTGAACCGAAAGAAGGAAGAAGAAATATCTGGCAAAAATGAAACTTTATTGGGTCCTAAATTTTTAAAAACTAGTGTAGTAGCAGAATCATTGGATGAGGATGGTGGTGGTGATGATGAAGTATTTATTGAAAATCAATCATCCATGACTGAAGATCATCCATCATTAACAAGAGAGGATATTTTGAATTTAAATCAGGAGCCCTCATTCAGAGAGTATTTAGACCAGTACGATCCATTAGGTACCTCGACAATACGTTGAAGAGATGGTAACAGATGATAAAGATTCATTTGATTTCAAATATGGCGTACGTCATGATATAAGTACAGATAAATTTTTTATAGGTGATTCGGAGGTAAAAATTGTGGGTAAGGATATAGTTATAAAAGATCTAAAATATATCGGAACACCAGGTTTAATGAGCTCTTATTTAAAAAACAACCAATAGGGTATACACAGATCGATCATAAAATTATGTTGATATTGTAAAAAGAACGAACGCTGCCCGCAGAAATTATAGTAACAGCGAGAAAGTTGCGGGAAGTAGATCTCAGAAGTATACTTCCATTATTGCCCCAATGTTAGACCCTCGGAAAAAAGTTGTTTCAGATTCAAAAAAAAGTAAGTTCAATTTCTAAAAGACCAAGTTCTACGTCAGGTGGAAGTCCGGCTTTAAGATATATAAGTTCAAAATCTAAAAAACCAAGTTCCATGTCAGGTGGAAGTTATTTAAAAAAATTAACCAAAAAAAGAGTAGAGTATGTATACTGGGATAATGTGAATGAATTGGTTGATAGACTGCGTCTTTTAATTGCGTCACGTAATGCCGGTCATACAGGTCATGATAATGAAATTATATCCATAATTGAGGAATTAAAAGAAGCGGGTGTTATAAAATAGCAACATTTTAATAATGACTCTTGACAAGTTCGGACGTCATATCGAGCTACATAAAACTAAAAAATATACTAAAAATTTATTACCTTTTGTACAACAAATTAAAGAATTAGAATTAGGTTATATAAACAAAATAAATATACTAAAAAGTAATTTCCAAGTAGAATTGTCTAAAGTAAAAAATAATTTAAAATCCACCATTGTTATTAATTTAAAATTAAAACTACAAGGTGATAATTATAATATAATAAATAGTTCAAATTTGTCTTTTTACAGTTTACCGTGTACAGGTAAAATAATTTAAATTAATTTAAATATTTCCAAGGAGCGGCTAAACTATCGAATTAATAACAATCCCCGTATTTCAATAATAGTGATAAACATATTGTAAAGGGGGATAAATTGACAATATATCCCAGTCCTATGGGCCTAAAAACTAGTGAATTATATATGGAAATTGTTTTGGAAACACCTGTTAATTATGTCGAAAATTAAACGTGAAATTGTAGAAGAATTACATAGACCAGCGCGAGTGCATTTTCACAGAAGACGTGTAATCACAAAAGGAATAGATGACTTATTTCAAGCTGATTTGGTTGAAATGATTCCTTATGCTAGAATATATAAAGGCTATCGCTACATTTTAGTTGTTATTGATGTATTTTTCCAAATTTTTGTGGACCAAGCCCGTAAAAAACAAAACAGGTTCTGAAATTTCAGCTGCTATGAAAAGTATTTTGCTTAGTAGTGATAGAATTCCTCAAAATTTACAAACTGATCTTGGAAAAGAATTTTATAATCAAAATTTTCAAAATTTAATGAGTAAATATAATATTAATCATTATTCAAGTTATAGTACGAAAAATGCATCTGTTGTTGAACGAGTTAATCGTACCATAAAATCAATGATGTGGAAAGAGTTTAGTTTACAAGGTACATATAAGTGGTTGAGTTTATTACCTAAACTTACAAAAAAGTATAATAATACAAAACACAGAACTATTAATATGAAACCTATTGATGTTTGTAAAAAGAATGAAAAATTACTTCTCAACACTGTTTACAGTAATATTAAAATGGTTGGAAAAGTAAAATTTAAAGTAGGTGATTTAGTGCGTATAAGCAAATATAGAGGGGCTTTTGTAAAAGGGTTATACTCCTAATTGGTCTAATGAAATTTTTAATATACATTCGATTCAAATAACAAATCCTACTACATATATTCTTAAAGATCAGTCGGGACAAATTACAAAAGGGGGATTTTATGAATATGAATTACAAAGAGTAAAGTATCCTAATGTATATCTTGTTAAAAAAGTTTTAAAGAGAAAGGGAGATATGGTATTTGTTAAATGGCTTGGATTCGATAATAAACACAATAGCTGGATAAGTAAAACTAATGTTGAGTGAGAATTCAGAACATTTAATAGACACTCTATGTATGCATATCTCTCAATATGCTCTCAGGATTTTGTGAAGATTTAAAAAAAATATCCTAAATTTACAATAAGAATTAGTTCTCATACGAAGCAGCATTGATGTATATACATAAAGGAGAGCATTAATTTGGAGATAGCTTTTCGAATATCCACTCCTGCAAAAAACACAACGTCACTCCTGGTCAATCAAAGGTACAACACAATTGGAAACACCTCGTTTCATTATTGTTGGATTTCAGACAGATCGCAAAAATACGCATAATAAGGACATGAGTAAATTTGATCACTGTAATTTGAGTAATATTAAGCTGCATTTAAATTCTGATATGTACCCCTACGATAACCTTAATTTGAATATTAAAAATAACCATTGGGCCATGTTATATGAAATGTATATTCAATTTCAGTTGTCTTACTATGAACGACCATGTAAGCCTATATTCACACCTCATGAATTTATCAATACAGCACCGCTGGTGGTCATAGATTGTTCGCATCAGAGTGAGACATTGAAATCGGGTAATGTTGATATAAGATTGGAATTTGAAACAAATGAAAATGTACCAGAAAATACAGCTGCCTATTGTTTAATTATACATGATAAAATAATTAATTACAATCCATTAACAAATATTGTTAGTAATATGTAAATGTACTTTGTTTTTTGAATGAAAAATAAATGTTTTACAATTATTCGCATTTTGAATGAATACATTCTATACCCCTCATTTCCCATTTAGGGTAAAATAATGTAAATTTAAATTTTGATAATAATTATTGAGCTATTTAGACTTTAAAGCAAAATGTCCAATTATTAAATATACACCTTTAACAAATATTGTACGGATGATGTAATATTGTCCAATTAAATACAACAATGTTTATACAAAAAATATTTTATTTTTATTACTGTTACAAATACAAAATATTCCTTATTTCTAGTCTTTCATATCGCTTTGAGGGATTTAGCCCACCAACCCTTGAGATAAGAGAAAGGTATTACGCCACTGTGCCTAATTTGTAATTCAAGTAATGTTCATATAACATTTAAAAATTTAGATACAAACAAATTGGGTTGTGTAGTTAAACAATAAAAACGGTAATAATGAATTCTTGGTATATTGTTAAGTATAAGTGTTCTTGTCCGTCCTCAACCAAGACAATGTAAGTATATAAACATTTATATATTTGTACTTTATTTTACAGAATAATCAGTAGCTAATGGTCCATAAAAAATGCAACAATATTCTAACAATGTAATACAATTTTATTAATAATAAAAATAATTGTAATAATTTGTTATCTATTTAATATTAAAATATAGTATATATACTGTAGTGTATTACATGTAGTATATAGTATTGCGTATTTATATTCATATACAATTGTGTATAACGTTTTGCATATTATATTATATACAGTCGTATATAATGTATTGCATATTACATATAGTTGTGTATTATGTGTTGTAAATATTTAATATATGTTTAAAAACTCTATTATTCCAAATACCTTTATTTACTAGCTTTTAGTAGCTGAGAAGTTCATGAATATCCACTCCTACAAAAAAACATAACATCATTCCTAAACAATCAAAGCTACAACACAATTGTAAACACTTTGTTTCATCTTTGTTTAATATTATCTACACTATTTACTAGCTTTTAGTAGCTAGGAACTTCATAAATACCACTCCTGCAAAAAACATAACGTCATTCCTAGTCAATCAAAGCTATAAGAGAATTGGAAACACTTTGTTTCATGATAAAATTGTATAATATTGTACGATTATGTAATATGTATTATAAAATAAATAAAACAACATTTATATAGTTTATTATTACTACTGGAAGTACAAAATATTCCTTATTTCTAGTCTTTCTTGCAGGTGATGTAAACAATCCGAAATAGTCTGCTTTTTTCCCAAAATTATGTATATTTTAATTATTACACACCTTGTCGCTGTATAAGTTTTATAGATTTAATTGCATTCAAAACACTTTCCGATTAGTGGAGGTGGACTATCAATATGAGTTTCATCTATTAGTAAATTGTAGTGATCCACGCAAAGTAATTTTGATATAACATCTGGCTCCAATTTAAATTGTAGAGGAAGTCACTCGAAGTTGTTGCACATGAACGATATTGGAGATGCACTTGTACGGACTGCAGTAATCCAAGATGCAAATATTCTATAATAATTTGTTTATATAAACAAAAATTCAATTCTGCTAATATTAACAGCAAACTCACATAAAATACTCGGTCACCGGAACTTTTTGTTGCATATAAAACAATGTTGAAAATGCACTTGAACGGCTGCAGTAATTCAAGATGCAAAACTTATGGCACTTAGCACTATTTGATGAAGCGAACTTTCTCTCAGACTGTCATTCTATCAACTTTTCAAATTTCAACACACACAGAAAAACATGACGTCACTCAAAATAAGTTCACGGTATAAGGTCAAATTATATCTAATATCAGGCTAAAATTAAATTTTATCAGCTCAGCTATTGCAAGTTTTCTCGCCAAATACACACTCAAAATTATACATCTCTCCCATTGAACATTACAACAAACTAATACTGCTGCTGCTGCTGCCAGGCCACAGCCACGGCCGCGGCCATAGCTGCTGCTAAGAAGCTGCCATAGCCTAACTCCAAATAAAACCACCATTATCACACAGATGGCACTAAAGTCACACCCCAACCCACATGACTGCCAACCCAAACTCACAGGGTTGCCAACAAACCCCCCACACAAAAAAAAAAACACAAAAAAAATCTATTCCCCAGAGGCTGCTGAAGAACTAACAAGGGTTGTACAAGAACTACCTCTAAAACCAAGGCCAAGGCCAAAAATTCACCCTCATGGTAGCTGCGGATGGACACATGCCATCGAGTTTGAGCCAGAACCGGTCCAGCATATCTACTGGTGACCGTCGTATTCCATTATATATTTTACGAAAACACACAACTTCACAATAAAACGAAAATATTGTACACACTTCTATAGAGACCTATAGAATAATTATGATGATGTACGGAACGTCTTTCGCGCTAAAATAATAGGCTGACAACATTAAAATAAAAAAAATCCCAAAAATGATAAAAACTTACAATAAATGATAATAGAAATTGTATTCATAATTGTTGTAGAATGTAGACAAAATCCATTATTATTATTAATAATATTGTTATTAGTATTATTACTATTTATATTATTTCATAAACTTCAAAATTTAAATATATCTACATGATTGACGCTTGCGCATTACGTAGTGTTACCAAGTATGAATAATCATAGATATTCAAAATAGTTTTGTACGTACAAACGCATATTCAAAATTATTTAACAAAAGAACTACAAAGTGTGTAAATATGAAACTCTTCTAAAGACTAATGAATTAATATTTGAAATTATACATTATAATAAGTGCAAATATACTGATATAATAATAGTGTACTACAGAAACATAATTCTACATGCTTCATCCTATTTGAGTGTTCACGTCTGATACTTTGAATTGGTTTCCTGTACATAATTTAAAATAACGAAGTTATTTTCCTCAGTTTCAGTTCTCTTGGTAAAAAACACATTAATTTTTTTTTTAAGTATAAATACTTTACCAATTAACTAGCTTCACAACTCTTTTATTTCACGAGATGATGTGCTAGTTAAATTAAATATTCTCTGTAAAATATCCAAATTGTCTGTCCCTAAACGTATGAGCTAACATGTCGCTTACTAGTAACTAGTAGTTTCAGTGATATTTGTAAGTTGTATGACGAGATTTGTAATTTTTAAATAATAGATTCATTATATTTTATTAAATTCGGAAACTATAAGATTTGAAAATGAAAAGTTGTTGCTCTGGGATTTAAAATTTTAAAGTACTATCGCCAACATGTACTATGAGAGATACATAATATTACGAAAACTACTAATAAACAAAGATGTCGAAAAGAAAAGAAGGTTGTTCTACTGTAAATAAGAACCCAGGAGAGCTAGATGTATGATTTTATTATCTATTTCATTTACATCGAGTATATTTAAAATTATTTCTATAACACTGAATTACAAAGCACAGCAGAAGATTGCCGGTAATTTTATATATTTTTTTTTCTACGTACTAAGTTTGTATTACTAAATATTAAGTATAAAATATTTAAAAAATTTAAATCGCATTTAGAAAAAAGAAATATTAAACATACATGTATTTCGTATATCAAAACTTCTTGTTCATTAGTTAGTTTTATACGAATAAACTATTTAATTTTTTAAGAATAAATAAAATTCGTAATATAAAATATAATCATATATATACTTACTTCCCAGAAACTTTATGGATTATTTATTCATACATCGAAAGTAAAACAAATTTGTGTTTCATTTAATCTTTTGTTTCTTTAATAATATTTACTTTGTGATTGCATCAAACATTGGACGTACATATATAATTCCCAATATTAATGTTTCATCATTATGTATTACATAAACTATCAAGAGAATTATTTAGATGATATATGTTTATAAAGATTAATAGTTATAGTTCTGTGAAATATCAATTTATGTAAAAAAAAATGTATTTCAATTATTGAAAACATACAAAAAATAATTGATAATGGTTGCTCTTTCGTTTTATTTGTAATTCACATTTAATTACGCGCGAAAAATTTATATAAAGCTAAAAGTTCAAGAATTAAATTAAGGATTATTTGGATCATTGTTTAAATTTTTGATGAAAAAAATTCTGAACTTTATATATTTAATACTTAGTTATAACACATACTATTTATTTAAATAAAATAATAATAAATAAAAATCTTTCGTATTAAGTAAAATCGAATACTGCGGTTTGGTTTGGTATCCAACTTACGTATACCAATATTTAGCGTTGGACAGAATACACAGAAGATTCTTAAAATTTTTGTCTTTTAAATTAGACGGCGTTTATCCTCGCAGAGGAACAGAGCAGGACACTCTTTTACAACTGCATAATATGCCCTCTTTAGTTTCCAGGAGAGAAGAATCTAGTGCGAGGTTTGTTAAGTTATTGCTGCAAAACAAGGTTGATGCTCCAGACCTACTATCTCGCATACAATTCTATGTTCCTAGATTGGCATCAAGACATTCGCAGACGTTCTACCAGCCTTCATCTAAATCCACTATCATTCACCGTTCACCTGTCAGCATTATGTGTCGTTATGCTGAAAAATATTGACGACATATTCAGGACCGGATTAAGGTATTTTCGGGCCTGAGGCGCTAACAATTTTCGGGCCCCTAGAATAAGATATAAGACCCCAAAAATATCATTTATTTCAAAAATCAAACAGAAAAACAATTACAACAGAAATAAACTCATAAAGTAAATAAAATATAACTCTAAAAAAATAAAAACTCGACAAAATGGTGCCGTATCCGGGCCTCTAACAGGCCCGGGCCCTGAGGCGCGCGCCTCGTGCGCCTCATGGTTAATCCGGCACTGGACATATTTAACTAAATTCTTCTTAGTATGTTCAATTAATGTCATGTATGTTTCACGTACTATTTTTTTTTTTTTCTATATTTTTATTTATATTATTATATGTATTGACTCCGAAAGCGTGACGTCAAAATCGACCGGGAATTACAAAACCTGAAAGTAGGCTTCCGGTTTCTTGACTGCATCTTGAAAGAGTTCATTGTGAACGAACCGAACTGCGCCAAATTTAAATAGCTGTCATTTGTCTTATTTGAAAATTAGAAAATGTAATGATGTTATTTTGTTACGTATTCCTGTTTTATGTATTTAAAGTAAAAAAATAAATTAAAATATATGCGTAATTTGTTTTAAGAAACCTTATATTGAAGTAAATTTTAATAAATTTCAAGAAATAATGTTATTGTGGCTCTTGTCATTCTTCAGTTATATACAGTTATAGACCTAGCTATTGTTTAAAGGATTGGTATTCTGCACCTGATCACTTATTTATTTTGTCCGTTCTTACTTTCAATTCGGTTCGTAGTGTTTTAGTCGCGCTTGTTATCTCATCTGGTACGATTTTGAACTTTTGCAAATTACAGTGGCACAAAAAACAAGAACAAGTGATTCGTTTTTCTGAAATGATAAGTTTTTTTTGTGGATGAAAAGAGACTTATTGTTCGTGGTGAAAATGCAGTGGATTGAAACTATGTTAATTTGGTCTGTGATGTCCATTGTCCATGAAATAGTTTATGACGCAGACCTTAATATTATAAAAGGAAAAGTAATTCATTTATAAATTAGACAACAATACATTATCTTTTTTAATTTTCGTTGGCTGTTACGATCTCTCACTACAGTTACTAATTTTGTTTATTTTATTTTTGCATCCCGTACATACCCTATAAATTTGTAACACGTATTCATTAACACTCTTTATATTATTTATACGTATGTGACAAATATATATTTTATTATATGATAATCTACTTTTCAAATTTTGCATATCTACTTCTTTTATTTTCCATGTCCAATATTTGTCATATGCATTATTCATTTTATTAATTGATTATATTGCACAATATTGTTATAAAATTAGCTTTATAAGAAACAATTTTTAATGCTAAAAAAGTTTAATTTCACTTTACAGATTACAGCTTTGATGACAGCTATTTAAATTTGGCGCTAGTACGGTTCGTTCACAACAAACTCTTTCAAGATGCAGTTAAGAAACCGGAAGCCTACTTTCAGGTTTTGTAATTCCCGGTCGATTTTGACGTCATCACTTTCGGAGTCAATTGTAACTCTATAAATAGACTATTCTGTTGGGCTAATAAACTATTATTATTATTTATAATAATTTTAAAGCGGCACGCAGACTTATTTAGGAAATATTTAAGATTACACATATAGGAACAACCACAAACTTTATGAATGAATATTTTATTATAACACACATATAATAATTTCAAAGCGGCACGCGAACATATATAGGAGTTATGTAAAAATATATGTATATAGGATAGATAATTTTATATATTTGTTATAATACATACTATTTATTTATAATAATTTCAAAGCGGCACTCTTAAGATATATAAAGGGAATAAATACATTTGCTTATTATTTGCTGGCGGAACCTATAAAATTTAAGAGGTTAGTATCATCAAAATTAACCAGGCTGAAACTGGCGGCGAAGTTCTGGCGGCCAAACTATAATAAGATCAGTTGTGAACAAACCTCTCCCTTGGCAAACCAAGGCCCGATAGATAACACTTACATGAATATCAATTTACTTCACTCTAACAAACTTTGAATGTGATTTGCGATCCACAGTTATATTTATGAACACTACAACAATTATTACTATTAATACCAGTAATAATTTATAATCATAATCATATACATATTATAATTGTTTATATACATTTATCTTTTCTATAAAACAAGTTTAAGAGTAAGTTAAGAGTGGAAAGAGAAGAAGAGCATGTATGAATACGATTATGAATGTGGCTGAGGCGAAAGAAGTTTGCCAGGATAGGAATGTGTGGCGAAGGATGATTGTTTCGTAATTATTGTGGTGTGAAGATATATGGTTAGTAGGAATGTTTTGTGAGAATGGAGAGACAGCTGAACTTTTATGTGGACGAGAAGAATGAAGTATATTTGTACAGGAATATGTAGCGAAAGATGATTTTTGTGTAACTATTATTGTGGTCCGGATGCGGTTATTCGCTACCGAAAATCGGTCACTTTAATATGTTATTATGTATGAATACGTTTATGAATGTGGCTGAGGTAAAAGAAGTTTGCATGGATAGGAATGTGTTGCGAAGGATGATTGTTGCGTAACTATTATTGTGGTCCGGATGCGGTTATTCGCTACCGAAAATCGGTCACATTAATATGTTCTTTGTATGAATGTTATGATGATTTTGGGCAAGGCGAAAGAAGAATGTTTTTAAAGAGTTAAGTGATTCAGTGGAGCTCTTACTTTCATCCCTTTTCTTATTATTTTCGGGTTTTTGCTAACCCACTAAGTGGGAAACGCGTGATTTTATGTATGTATGTTTTCTATAAATACTATGTATAAACATTATTCATTACTTATAATTTTTAATGGAGTACAATTGTTTCTATAAATAAATATATCATCACGGTCTATTTCCGCAATGCTGGGTGTGCCAATCTGTTCACAGATTTCGGTAATGATGAACTATTTTTGCACCACAGCGGTCAATATTGTGACATTCAAAGGTTGAAATAAAATTTAGCGTCAGTCGGGAACGATTCCGGCTACCCAAATTAACGATTAGACACACATGCACATGGCCACAATACCCCCCATCATATGCCTGACATAAATATAATATATATTTTTTAAATATTACAGATAATGAATGACATGTATGTAATAAAGGTAACTTATATTTGCTTAAATACATGTTTAAACATTCATTGGTTTAGAAATTACACTTTTTTTATTAAGACATTATTTGTGAGATCAGATTCAATCCATTTAAATCATGCAGCAAATGCAGGTAGTACTACGACAAACATATGCTATTAGATATTATTTTGACTCTCACCAAATTAATCATAGAAAGTAATATTAACTTGTAAATGTATAACAAAAAATGCATTTTAGCCCAGATTATGCCCCTTTAGACCAAGACTAGCTTCACAAAATTAACAAGAAATACAGGTAGTTCAACGACAAACATATGCTAATAGAAATTGTTTTGACTCTCACCAAATTAATCATAGATACTAATATTAACTTATAAATGTAAACCAACAATTGCATTTTAGCCCAGATTATACGCCTTTAGACCATGACTAGCTTCACAAAATTAACAAGAAATACAGGTAGTACTACGACAAACATATGCTAATAGAAATTGTTTTGACTCTCACCAAATTAATAATAGATACAAGTATTATCTTATAAAGATATATCACAAAATGCATTTTAGCCCAGATTATACGCTTTTAGACCATGGCTAGCTTCATAAAATTAACAGGAAATATAGGTAATACTACAACTAACATATGACAATAGAAATTATTTTGACTCTCGCCAAATTAATAACAGATACTAGTATTAACTTATAAAGACATATCACAAAATGCATTTTAGCCCAGATTATACGCTTTTAGAACATGGCTAGCTTCATAAAATTAACAGGAAATATAGGTAGTACTACAAGTAACATATGACAATAGAAATTATTTTGACACTCGCCAAATTAATAACAGATACTAGTATTAACTTATAAAGATATATCACAAAATGCATTTTAGCCTAGATTATACGCTTTTAGACCATGGCTAGCTTCATAAAATTAACAGAAAATATAGGTAGTACTACAACTAACATATGACAATAGAAATTATTTTGACTCTCGCCAAATTAATAATAGACACTAGTATTTACTTATAAAGATATAGCACAAAATGCATTTTAGCCCAGATTATACGCTTTTAGACCATGGCTAGCTTCATAAAATTAACAGGAAATATAGGTAGTACTACAACTAACATATGACAATAGAAATTATTTTCACTCTCGCCAAATTAATAACAGATACTAGTATTAACTTATAAAGATATATCACAAAATGCATTTTAGCCCAGATTATACGCTTTTAGACCATGGCTAGCTTCATAAAATTAACAGGAAATATAGGTAGTACTACAACTAACATATGACAATAGAAATTATTTTCACTCTCGCCAAATTAATAACAGATACTAGTATTAACTTATAAAGATATATCACAAAATGCATTTTAGCCCAGATTATACGCTTTTAGACCATGGCTAGCTTCATAAAATTAACAGGAAATATAGGTAGTACTACAACTAACATATGACAATAGAAATTATTTTGACTCTCGCCAAATTAAAAACAGATTCTAGTATTTACTTATAAAGATATATCACAAAATGCATTTTAGCCCAGATTATACGCTTTTAGACCATGGCTAGCTTCATAAAATTAACAGGAAATATAGGTAATACTACAACTAACATATGACAATAGAAATTATTTTGACACTCGCCAAATTAATAACAGATACTAGTATTAACTTATAAAGATATATCACAAAATGCATTTTAGCCTAGATTATACGCTTTTAGACCATGGCTAGCTTCATAAAATTAACAGGAAATATAGGTAGTACTACAACTAACATATGACAATAGAAATTATTTTGACTCTCGCCAAATTAATAATAGACACTAGTATTTACTTATAAAGATATAGCACAAAATGCATTTTAGCCCAGATTATACGCTTTTAGACCATGGCTAGCTTCATAAAATTAACAGGAAATATAGGTAGTACTACAACTAACATATGACAATAGAAATTATTTTGACTCTCGCCAAATTAAAAACAGATTCTAGTATTTACTTATAAAGATATATCACAAAATGCATTTTAGCCCAGATTATACGCTTTTAGACCATGGCTAGCTTCATAAAATTAACAGGAAATATAGGTAATACTACAACTAACATATGACAATAGAAATTATTTTGACACTCGCCAAATTAATAACAGATACTAGTATTAACTTATAAAGATATATCACAAAATGCATTTTAGCCTAGATTATACGCTTTTAGACCATGGCTAGCTTCATAAAATTAACAGGAAATATAGGTAGTACTACAACTAACATATGACAATAGAAATTATTTTGACTCTCGCCAAATTAATAATAGACACTAGTATTTACTTATAAAGATATAGCACAAAATGCATTTTAGCCCAGATTATACGCTTTTAGACCATGGCTAGCTTCATAAAATTAACAGGAAATATAGGTAGTACTACAACTAACATATGACAATAGAAATTATTTTCACTCTCGCCAAATTAATAACAGATACTAGTATTAACTTATAAAGATATATCACAAAATGCATTTTAGCCCAGATTATACGCTTTTAGACCATGGCTAGCTTCATAAAATTAACAGGAAATATAGGTAGTACTACAACTAACATATGACAATAGAAATTATTTTGACTCTCGCCAAATTAATAATAGATACTCGTATTAACTTATAAGGATATATCAGAAAATGCATTTTAGCCCAGATTATACGCTTTTAGACCATGGCTAGCTTAATAAAATTAACAGGAAATATAGATAGTACTACAACTAACATATGACAATGAAATTATTTTGACTCTCGCCAAATTAATAATAGATACTGGTATTAACTTATAAGGATATATCACAAAATGCATTTTAGCCCAGATTATACGCTTTTAGACCATGGCTAGCTTCATAAAATTAACAGGAAATATAGGTAGTACTACAACTAACATATGACAAAAGTAATTATTTTGACTCTCGACAAATTAATAATAGATACTGGTATTAACTTATAAGGATATATCAGAAAATGCATTTTAGCCCAGATTATACGCTTTTAGACCATGGCTAGCTTCATAAAGTTAACAGGAAATATAGGTAGTACGACAACTAACATATGACAATAAAAATTATTTTGACTCTCGCCAAAGATTATACACTTTTATACCATGGCTAGCTTCATAAAATTAACAGGAAATATAGGTAGTACTTCAACTAACATATTTCATTAGAAATTATTTTGACTCTCGCCAAATAAATAATAGATACTAGTATTAACTTATAAAGGAATATCAGAAAATGCATTTTAGCCCAGATTATACCCTTTTAGACCATGGCTAGCTTCATAAAATTAACAGATAATACAGGTAGTACTATGACAAATATTTGTCAATAGAATTTATTTTGACTCTCGTCAAATTAATAGTAGATACTTATTTTATCTTATAAAGGTATATTAGAAAATGCATTTTAGCCCAGATTAAACGGCTTTAGACCATGGCTAGCTTCATAGAATTAACAGGAAATACAGGTAGTACTATGACAAACATATGTTAATAGCAATTATTTAGACCCTCGCTAAATTAAAATTAATATTTACTTATAAATGTACATCAACAAATTTTAGCGTAGAACACGTACCTGTAGACCAGGTCTAGCCCCACAAAATTAAGAGGATATACATGTAGTACAACGACAAACATATGTTTATAGAAATTATTTTGACTCTCATCAAATTAATCATAGAAACTATAAGTATCTGTGTCCAGTAAATTATATGCATATTCGTAATGAAAATAGAACTAACGTAATAGAGAAGAGGGATATATATTTTACATTAAATGAAATATATTAACGATATTTTACTAAAATTCAAAATAGAAAATTGCATATTAGTTTCTACATCTGTGAAATTATCAAAGAAACACAAAAAAAAGAAAAGTGGTATTACAATGGAACATCAAAATATTCCATACAGAGAAGTTGCTGGAAGCAATTTTATGCAGTGAATTGCAGACTTTCAGATTTATCCTTTCCAGCAAATTACATTTCACGTTTTTGTACAAGTTATAATAAAAAAGACAAATAAATAAATATATCATCACGGCATATTACCCATTACTGGGTGTGCCATTATCTACAACACATGTAGATGTAATTGGTAGACAGTGGTTTTTAAATACTGTTCGAGAATTGACCGCTAGAAGTGGTTGCGAGATTCCATCTGGTACCGGAACAATTGGAAGTCAAAGCGGCAGTAAACATTTACTTTAAGCAGTTGTGAAGCAGAGTACTTGAGTTTAACAGAAGTTGTAAAAGAATTAATTTACGTCATACGAAAATTGATTAAGGAAATTAACATCTCAGATTTGACACAATGATGGTTCAAGAACCAACAGAAATGACAACCAATCAGTGATTAAACTTAACGAATTCTGCATGAAAGAACAAAACATGAATATAAGATACCATTTTATACGTGAAAATATAAATAAAAATATTATTAACATTTTATAATGTCGAATAAATAAAATGGTGGCTGACTACCTCACAAAAGTTGTATCTGCCAAAAAATTAAAATTGAAAGTTGTTACTAAACTCGTAGATACATAAAAATATAGAATGTATAAAAAAAAAGATTGAAATATAATATCGGCTATACATTTATATAATTAAAAGTAACGATTGCACTGCATATTTAACACATATTAAAACACAAATTTTCAAATAGTAAATACCGAAGAAGTTAAATACTTTATCTGCATTTTGGGCATAGGTACATTTTTCGTTTTCCTGGGTTCACATCATTTACACAAGTTACGTGATACCAATCTCTGCACATTCCATTACAAAATACCATATTCTCTCTTGGTTTTATGCAATTATTAGAGGCACACGTGATGATTGTGTGTAAATTAGTACAGTAGTCAAAAGTTGAAGAATATCCAGATGGTGGTGTTCGTTTTGGAAGTAATACATTTTTTTTCCTTTGAGTACCTGCTTTTAAAATAGTATTCTCATTCAAAATTAAATCTCTATTTTCAACGACACTTAAATTTCTTCTTATACTTGGTCTATTATTATTTTGGAGAAGAAATGTGAGTAGCCACATTCTTATATTTATCATATCTGACTCGGTGAAGGAATATTTCTTTCCAGTACTAATCAAATATGCCCAAATACAGATATGTACTCCACAATTTCCACCTTCAACAGTTTGAAGTGGTATATCTTTTGGAGCAAAGAAATTTCATTCTTGCCAATTTATATTCTCTTGATATTTAATAAACTGTTGACTGCTCAAAAAACTCATAATATTTTTTATAAGAGCTTGTTCGGGAAGACCGTGCAATGAATCTAAATAAAGAAAACATTTATCTTTAAAAATAATAGGTAACAAAGCCCAGTGAACCCCATTTTGATTTATCGGCAGGAATAATATATCATGATCAACAACATTGTTTTTCTTTGCCCAGCGATACAAACCAAATGTTTTTCCTTCAACACAGGTCATTAGTTTTGTAATTAATAATGTATCAAACGCCAAAATATCTAAATTATTTGTATATGCAATGTCAGTTACTAATTTAAAGAAACAATTTAATACATTATCGTCTAGCCATTTATGCGGATGGAATGTTTCCATGTTTTGCCGAAATATTTCAAAACCACATATAGACATTTTATCTAATAAAATTTTTGGAAACTCGTTTATTTTACTCCATGGTGCTTCCAACGAATTTGAATACACATCTAAATTGAGATTACGCTTAATTTTTTTTAAAATTTTTGTTACTAGGATGGAAAGATATAGGAGAAAGTGTTTCAAAAGTATGATGACATTCAAATCCTTTGTCATTTGGTGTGCTTCCTATGAGCGTATGAGGACAAAACATTTTGTTATTTTCTGTCAAAAATAAAAAATTTGATGAAGTTGAAGGTGATAATATTTTTGTTGGTGTTATCATTGAATACTCTTTTCTCTTCTGCGATGATTCAGGTGTTACAACTTTTGAGTAATCATCAGAAAAGTTATGTGGTTGATTTTTTAGTATTCGTGGTTCTCGTTTACCCCATTGTTCCTCGCACACTTCTAAATTCATTGTTGTATTTAAATTAGTTTTTGATTTTATTACAATACTTTCATGTCGCTTTCCATAATCGATAACTTGCTTCAAACTTCGTTTTTTTAATTGTTGTCTAGTTGTTTTTAAAGATATTTTTTGTTTATCTATTCGTGCTTTTAACAATAAAGATAAGGTGTGTATAAAACGGGCAGGTCTTAGTCGTAATTTTCTTTGGAATGTGTCTTGCTTCACGATCTTCTACTAGGGAAACAATACGACTTGTAGTACGCCAGCTCATCCGGCGTAATGTAGCGGTCAATTCTATCTTCTCACATTTTCTATCGTCTTTTGTTTTTGAACTACTGGCTAAAACTTAATAATATATTATATGAAAATGTATTTTTATAAGATTTAATTTTATAAAGATTAGCAGCTATAAACAAAATACAACAATACATTTTACAACAAACGACATACAATAACCAAACAGTTATATTGTATGCGTAATTAAAACAATACAAACCAATGAAAAATGCAAATCAATATTTTTGCTTATGGAATTTGAACTTTGATATCAATAATTAAACTTTACCAAAAAAACCTTTATAAGTGACTACTAGTATCTATTATTCATTTGGCGAGAGTCAAACTTATTTCTATTGACATATGTTTGTCGTAGTACTATCTGTATTTCCTGTTAATTTTATAAAGCTAGCCATGGTATAAAGGCGTATAATCTGGGCTAAATTACATTTTCTGATATACCTTTATAAGTTAACACTAGTATCTATTATTAATTTATCGAGAGTCAAAATAATTTCTATTGTCATATGTTAGTTGTAGTACTGCCTATATTTCCTATTAATTTTATGAAGCTAGCCATGGTCTAAAAGCGTATAATCTGGGCTAAAATGCGTTTTGTGATATATCTTTATAAGTTAATACTAGTATCTATTATTAATTTGGCGAGAGTATTTCCTGTTAATTTTATGAAGCTAGCCATGGTCTAAAAGCGTATAATCTGGGCTAAATTGCATTTTGTGATATATATCTTTATAAGTAAATACTAGTGCCTATTATTAATTTGGCGAGAGTCAAAATAATTTCTATTGTCATATGTTAGTTGTAGTACTACCTATATTTCCTGTTAATTTTATGAAGCTAGCCATGGTCTAAAAGCGTATAATCTGGGCTAAAATGCATTTTGTGATATATCTTTATAAGTTAATACTAGTATCTATTATTAATTTAGCGAGAGTCAAAATAATTTCTATTGTCATATGGTAGTTGTAGTACTACTTGTATTTTTTATTAATTTTATGAAGCTAGTCATGAACTAAAAGCGTATAATCTGGGCTAAAATGCATTTTGTGATATATCTTTATAAGTAAATACTAGTATCTATTATTAATTTGACGAGAGTCAAAATAATTTCTATTGTCATATGTTAGTTGTAGTACTACCTATATTTTCTGTTAATTTTATGAAGCTAGCCATGGTCTAAAAGCGTATAATCTGGGCTAAAATGCATTTTGTGATATATCTTTATAAGTTAATACTAGTATCTATTATTAATTTGGCGAGAGTCAAAATAATTTCTATTGTCATATGTTAGTTGTAGTACTACCTATATTTCCTATTAATTTTATGAAGCTAGCCATGGTCTAAAAGCGTATAATCTGGGCTAAAATGCATTTTCTGATATTCCTTTATAAGTTAATACTAGTATCTATTATTAATTTGGCGAGAGTCAAAATAATTTCTATTGTCGTATGTTAGTTGTAGTACTACCTATATTTCCTGTTAATTTTATGAAGCTAGCCATGGTCTAAAAGCGTATAATCTGGGCTAAAATGCATTTTGTGATATATCTTTATAAGATAATACTAGTATCTATTATTAATTTGGTGAGAGTCAAAACAATTTCTATTGTCATATTTTAGTTGTAGTACTACCTGTATTTCCTGTTAATTTTATGAAGCTAGCCATGATCTAAAAGCGTATAATCTAGGCTAAAATGCATTTTCTGATATACCTTTATAAATTAATATTAGTTACTATGATTAATTTGGTGAGAGTCAAAACAATTTCTATTAGCATATATTTGTTGCAGTGCTACCTATATTTCTTGTTAATTTTGTGAAGCTAGTCACGGTCTAAAGGCGTATAATCTGGGCTAAAATGCATTTTGTGATATATCTTTATAAGTAAATACTAGTATCTATTATTAATTTGGCGAAAGTCAAAATAATTTCTATTGTCATATGTTAGTTGTAGTACTACTTATATTTCCTGTTAAATTTATGAAGCTAGCCATGGTCTAAAAGCGTATAATCTGGGCTAAAATGCATTTTGTGATGTATCTTTATATGTTATTACTAGTATCTATTATTAATTTGGCGAGAGTCAAAATCATTTCTATTGTCATATGTTAGTTGTAGTACTACCTATATTTCCTGTTAATTTTATGAAGCTAGCTATGGTCTAAAAGCGTATAATCTGGGCTAAAATGCATTTTCTGATATATCCTTATAAGTTAATACTAGTATCTATTATTAATTTGGCGAGAGTCAAAATAATTTCTATTGTCATATGTTAGTTGTAATACTACCTATATATCCTGTTAATTTTCTGAAGCTAGCCATGGTCTAAAAGCGTATAATCTGGTCTAAAATGCATTTTGTGATACATCTTTTTTAAAACTAGTATCTATTATTAATTTGGCGAGAGTCAAAATAATTTCTATTGTCATGTTAGTTGTAGTACAACCTATATTTCCTGTTAATTTCCTGCATTTTGTGATGTATCTTTATAAGTTAATACTAAAATGCTTTTTTTTGCTATACATTTACAAGTTAATATTAGTTACTATGATTAATTTAGTGAGAGTCAAAACAATTTCTATTAGCATATGTTTGTCGTAGTACTACCTGTTTTTCTTGTTAATTTTGTGAAGCTAGTCATGGTCTAAAGGCGTATAATCTGGGCTAAAATGCAATTGTTGGTTTACATTTATAAGTTAATATTAGTATCTATAATTAATTTGGTGAGAGTCAAAACAATTTCTATTAGCATATGTTTGTCGTTGAACTACCTGTATTTCTTGTTAATTTTGTGAAGCTAGTCTTGGTCTAAAGGGGCATAATCTGGGCTAAAATGCATTTTTTGTTATACATTTATAAGTTAATATTACTTTCTATGATTAATTTGGTGAGAGTCAAAATAATATCTAATAGCATATGTTTGTCGTAGTACTACCTGCATTTGTTGCATGATTTAAATGGATTGAATCTGATCTCACAAATAATGTCTTAATAAAAAAAGTGTAATTTCTAAACCAATGAATGTTTAAACATGTATTTAAGCAAATATAAGTTACCTTTATTACATACATGTCATTCATTATCTGTAATATTTAAAAAATATATATTATATTTATGTCAGGCATATGATGGGGGGTATTGTGGCCATGTGCATGTGTGTCTAATCGTTAATTTGGGTAGCCGGAATCGTTCCCGACTGACGCTAAATTTTATTTCAACCTTTGAATGTCACAATATTGACCGCTGTGGTGCAAAAATAGTTCATCATTACCGAAATCTGTGAACAGATTGGCACACCCAGCATTGCGGAAATAGACCGTGATGATATATTTATTTATAGAAACAATTGTACTCCATTAAAAATTATAAGTAATGAATAATGTTTATACATAGTATTTATAGAAAACATACATACATAAAATCACGCGTTTCCCACTTAGTGGGTTAGCAAAAACCCGAAAATAATAAGAAAAGGGATGAAAGTAAGAGCTCCACTGAATCACTTAACTCTTTAAAAACATTCTTCTTTCGCCTTGCCCAAAATCATCATAACATTCATACAAAGAACATATTAATGTGACCGATTTTCGGTAGCGAATAACCGCATCCGGACCACAATAATAGTTACGCAACAATCATCCTTCGCAACACATTCCTATCCATGCAAACTTCTTTTACCTCAGCCACATTCATAAACGTATTCATACATAATAACATATTAAAGTGACCGATTTTCGGTAGCGAATAACCGCATCCGGACCACAATAATAGTTACACAAAAATCATCTTTCGCTACATATTCCTGTACAAATATACTTCATTCTTCTCGTCCACATAAAAGTTCAGCTGTCTCTCCATTCTCACAAAACATTCCTACTAACCATATATCTTCACACCACAATAATTACGAAACAATCATCCTTCGCCACACATTCCTATCCTGGCAAACTTCTTTCGCCTCAGCCACATTCATAATCGTATTCATACATGCTCTTCTTCTCTTTCCACTCTTAACTTACTCTTAAACTTGTTTTATAGAAAAGATAAATGTATATAAACAATTATAATATGTCTATGATTATCATTATAAATTATTACTGGTATTAATAGTAATAATTGTTGTAGTGTTCATAAATATAACTGTGGATCGCAAATCACATTCAAAGTTTTTTAGAGCGAAGTAAATTGATATTCATGTAAGTGGTATCTATCGGGCCTTGGTTTGCCAAGGGAGAGGTTTGTTCACAACTGATCTTATTATAGTTTGGCCGCCAGAACTTCGCCGCCAGTTTCAGCCTGGTCTCTTCTGCTATGATTTCTTTGCAGGTAGTGTCAAACAGGGCGTAAGAGTGCCCGTTTTTAATTAAAAATTTAAAATTTGGTATAATGGTTTGAAAGGAATTTTTATTCCTGATTGGTAAGGAATATAAATGGTAATAATGGAAACTTTCAGTCTCCACAACAGGTATCTCAAACAGAAATACAATTTGGTTGCCTCTAGTATAACTTTTTATTTCTATTATTTTTTCGAATAAAATAATATTTTCCAAAGTTGGTTCAAAAGGGAAACTATTTTTATTTAAATGATTATTAATGAATATTATCTCTGTTAATAAATCTGTAGGTTCAAGTATTGAATTGTGAAGTGTGTTGAGTTTTGCAAAAGTTATGGCTATTTAAATTTTCTCTAATAGATCGTAAATAATCTGCAAACTTGCAGTGTATTGAGAGATAATAGTTTGTAAAAATAAGCAATTGTTTGCTTCTACATTTTTAATGTAGGTTGAATTAATATATTTTTCTAGTTGTTCGATTTTTGAATTTAATGAAAATTGATTTTTTGAAAGAATTTCGGTGTTGTTATTAAATTTTTGGATGGAAGTTTGTAAGATGCTGAGTTGTTCTTTCATGACATCTTTAATTTTAAATTGGTTGTTCGATATTTCTCTAATAGCTTTATCATATATTTCGGCCTCCGATTGATCGAGATTGCCAGTGATTGATTTTATTATTGTGCCAAGTCCGTCAATGAGTCCTCGTTTGTGTTTTCTTGAGAATAACGGATTTAGTTGTTTTATTTGTAATAATACTTTTTCTTCTAGGACACTAATTATTTGGTAAGAATGTTTATTCTGTTTAGAGTCCTTTAGTTCGTCCTTTATTTTAATAAATGAATTTTTCAAGCTCGTGTATTTTGTGATTATGTCAGTAATGTCATGAGGAACAAGGTTGTCTTAATTCTTTGATATGAATTATTTCGGTTTTATGTTTTTTCTGTTGGCTCGTAATTCCTACTTTATTGTGATCGAGTAATTTTGTAATTTTAAAAGGATCTAAAAATTTAGAATTCTTTTTGTTTCTGTTGAGTGCATTTATTTTGTAAACGGTTTGACCTATTTTGAAAAATGGATTTGTTTCTCCTTTTGTATTATGTTTATTTATTACATTTTCTTTGTTTGATTCTAATGTTTCACGTACTTTGTTATAAACGTGTTTTAATTTTTCATTGTGGTTTTCGACGTAATCGTTGTAAAAGGAATTTGGAATAAATATTTCTTGGGGATTTCTAGAGTTTGTATGTCCAAATGCTAATTCGAAAGGTGTATAATTCGTTGCGCTGTGTATAGAGTTGTTATACCCAATAATAGCGTAATTCATTAAGTCACTGTGTTCGTCTAGGTACATTTCTTGTAATATTCGCAGATGTTCAATAATAGTGAAATCTCTCAACAATAGAATTAGATTCATGATGAAGTGGGGTTTTAAAATGAATATTTATTTTATGAAGTCGTAATAGTTCTTTTACGGTATTATTCTTAAATTCTTTTCCATTATCAAGGGTTAAATTTTCAGGTACGCCAAAAGATGTGAAATATTTAATCAATGCGTTTGCATAAATAGCAGTTTTGCCTTCGATATAAATGGCTTGTGCAAATTTTGTAAATGCGTCAACTAGTGTTAAATAATTCCGATTGTCATATATGAATACATCTATATGAAATATTTGAAAAGGTCGTGTCGCTGTATCGGTTAACATAAGTGGTACATACGGTTTCTTTTTTGCATATTTAGATCTTTGACAAATGTCGCATGAGTTAATAAAATTGGTAATAGTAACTTTCATATGTTTCCAATAGTAATTACGTTTTAAATATTGGAATGTTTCATTTATACCACGATGATTGGATTTTCCTTCGTGATGAATTTTTATAAGCATTATTTGTTCTTCTTTATCTGTAACTGCATTTATAATTTTTATGCACTTAATTAACTTTGGTCTGTTTTCAGAATTTTTATTTAAATAAACTCTGCAAAAGTCTTGATATAATTTTTCGGTTTGAAAATACGTGTGGTACGTATTTTTTGTGTTTGTATAATTTCTTAAAAATTCAAATATTATTTAATGTTTCATTGTTAATTTCTGGAATTTTGACTATAACTATAGTTTGATTTTCATATTTTTTTATACTAGTGTCTGTTTTGCGATACAAATTTGAAAATACGTGAATTTGGTTTAATTTATTATTTATTATCTCATCTAAGATGGTGATTCCTTCATTCGTTGTGTCATTTACACACGAGTGTTGAGTTGCTGAGTTAGTGTTTTCGTTATCAATGTTGTCCAGGTCAGTGTTAGGAACTGGAGCAGGTTTATCAGGTGGTCTTATTTGTATATCGGAAATAATATTAATTTTGGGTTTTTGTCTAGGTTGGGAAGGTTTATTATTAAGGGGTTGTTTTCTGATAAGAGTAGGTGATTGTGGTTCGGAATCATCGGGAACAAAACCTTCGGCTAATTTTTTAAAATATTCTAATACATCGTTATCAATATTACCGGGGTTATTTATGATTGATTCATTATCGTCAATTGCATTTATACGAATACGTGATAAACAATCAGCATTTGTGTTACATGAACCATTTTTATATTCAACCGTGTAGTCGTATTTTCGAGTTTTAATTTCCATCGAACTAATTTAGAATTTAGTTCTTTCAAATTATGTAGCCAAACTAAATGTCTTTGGTCGGTTACTATTATAAACTTTCTGCCGTATAAATAATTTCTAAATTGTTTGCAAGCCCAAATTATTGCAAGTAATTCTCTTTCAATGGTGGAATAATTTACTTCTGTTTCGTTTAGTGTACGTGATGCATAGGCTATTGGTCTATCGTGTGGGATTTCGCCTTGCGAAAGCACTGCACCGATCGAAAATTTACTGTCATCAGTAGTGAGAATGAAAGGTTTGTCAAAATCTGAATACTGAAGTATCGGATCATTCATTAATAGATCTTTACACATGTTAAAGCTCTCAATAAAGTCTTTGTCGTGAATTACTTTAGCGTTTTTCTTTAGACATCGAGTCATGGGTTTTGTAATTTTCGCAAAATCTTTTATAAAGCGTCTGTAGTAGCCTAAAAGTCCGAGAAAACTTTTAATTTCCGTTTGTGTTTTTGTTAATAACATAAATTTTGTCCGGGTTTGGTTTTACTCCTTCAGGTGTGATAATATGGCCTAAATATTGAACTGTGTCATGTAAAAACTTGTCCAATTGAATTTTGAAATTACTTTTTCTTAATCTTTTAAAAATTGATTTTAGTCTCTCAATGTGTTCTTCCAAGGATGAACTAAAAATTAGAATATCATCCATGTAAACTAAACAGGTTTCGTGTTGCAATCCGCGTAAAACTTTGTCCATTACCCTTTGGAATGTCGAAGGGGCGTTCTTTAAACCGAATGGCATACGCTTGAATTCGTAGTGTCCTCCTTCAGTGGAAAACGCGGTTTTCTGTATATCTTGGGGGTCAGGGGGTCGATTTCGATCTGATGATCATATTCAGGTTGAAGCTCCATGCTTGACATTTTTAATTATTTGTTTACACAAAACAAATGGTTACCAATACAACGCATCACCTAAATGTTTCTTGGCATAGCCATCTGGCCATCTAATATTTTTTATGTCTTACTAGTATGTTATTGTTTTATAACAACCTCAACATTAGGTTCGTTATTGAGTAAATAATGCCCTAGGGCGTATTAAGTTGCTATGGTAATGTAGACAACAAACTGAGGTTAATAATACTGATACTGACATAAAGTGCAGTTAAGGTTAAAAAGCATTGTGAATTGTAGTCGTTTATAATTATATTTGTTTCATCACAAATACAAACCAGCATACTTCTTATTTTTAGCAATAACATTGCTCGTCCATATTGACAGAAAAATACACCAAAAATATATTTTTTGTTTGAAAAAATGCGTTGTTTACAGAAACAAAATATTACCTAGATACCGCATTCACAGGCTACTTTGTAAGTTGTATTAATATTTTGTGATTTATTATTTTTGTTTGATAAATTCTAGTTAGACAAAATGTTTATTAAGAATTTATAGTAAGACATAAAACGTTGAAGGCACCGCGGGTGTTAAACGACAATAATGCCTTCGGTCAACGTACTCGCCTCGGGCCAGAGGCCCTCGACAGTACACTGTTGACCTCAGGCATTATTGTCCTTATAACAACCCTTGGTACCTTAATTACTATTACATAGCAACAAGCTTTTAGTCATACAATTAAAAATTACGTTTCATTTGGTTTCAGTTGTGCGTAAAACGTTGTACGTACCTCAGGCCGAAAGAGATTTACGCCCTTGGACGAATTTCGTCCGCAGGCGTAAACCCTTTCTTTCGGCTCTCTATACGTAAATAACTATTGTCGTCACGTTTATATTTGCTTGTAGTTGTTCTAGTAAGTCTACGCCTATGAGTCCATCATATTTTTCGCTGAATCGGAAGAGATAAAATTTATGTTTATCACTAACGTTAAAATTTTTGAAAACGGGGATCTTTGCAACTTCATTATGGAATGAAATATTGTGAGCAGTTATAAATAAAGTCTGGATAAAATTTGTAAGCTAAATCTGGGTTGATTAAACTTTTTGTGCTGCCGGTATCTATTAGAAAATTAGCGTTGATTTCTGGGATGTCGATATAGGGTAGGTTTGATTTTAAAACATTTAGTTGTATTAGGTCGGGTTCTTGGAATAACCGATAAGGATCATCGCTCGGCCTGTTAATTTTCCGAGAATTGCCCTGGCTAGAAAGTTGTTAAGAACGACGTCGGTACTGCCAAATGTATCTACTAAATTTTGACATGCGTCTCAGAATATGTTCATGGTATGGGGGTTACCATCGTAATTTGGAATAACATCTAAATGTAATCTGAGCAGTTGTAAGCTTGCCGTTTGTTGAGCCACTTGCGGCGTTTGTTGTAAGGGTGGTGTAATTTCTACGTCGTTATCGAGTGTGAAATTGTTTAGATTATCAGCTAGAGCTTCTATGTCGTGTAAAGACATACGCTTATATACTAGTTTTTTAAACTAATTTTGAAAGTTTCTGCTTGAAATATGTTATGAATTTGAATGTTTTTTAAAGGATAGGAAAAATAATTGATGTTTGAGCTTTTACAGTAGTAGAATTCGTTTCATTTCTTATCTTACAGCTAGTGCCTATAGGTTCAGAGATGTGATCTTCACCCAGGACTTCGTAACCTAGTGCTTGTCCTCAGCTAGCGTATGTGTCTGGTGTTGGCGATGCTTGTCCTCGACCAGGGTGTGTGGGCTGGTGTTGGCGATGTTTGTCCTCGACCAGGGTGTGTCGGGCTGGTGTTGGCGATGCTTGTCCTCGACCAGGGTGTGTTGGGCTGGTGTTGGCGATGCTTGTGTGTTGAAATCTTCAACTTCTTCTCGCTGTCTCGGTGTTGGACGTTTCACGGCGAACCGATATACCTTCGATTGCACTCGCGAACCGAAAATAGTTATACCCGATAAATTGTTAAAATAAAAGTAATTCGTGCGATACGCCTAACTTCGGGTATCCTACCAAGACTGCGCCAATTATGTAGGTGACAACGAAAAGAGAGTTTTTAAAAAGATTTCAACTGGAATTTATTGTACATTACAGACTTCTTGAAAAACACATAAATACAAAAAAAAAAAAACATTGAAAACATACAGTTACAAGTTTATATATGAAAATTATGCTGATATGCATAAGGTGTCTTCTTCGTGCAGAGTAGACAGGACCGTACTCATAACTAACTTTAATAGATAGAGTAGTGAAAAATAATAGACCCGTATTTTTTATTTTTCCGCAAATCGATCTTTAATCATGAAAAAAATGTAATTGAAAATGACATTCTTTAAAATGAGGCTACTAGACCCCCGCTTCGTCCCTTGTCCAATGACGTCACAGAGTGAGAGGCACGACCATTTTGATTTTCACAATGTTTTAAACGTCAAAGTGACATTTACATTACAGACTTCTTGAAAAACACATAAAGAAAACTTAAAATTTATTAAAGTAAACATGTCGATGGAATGTTGTTTCGTGTCAAAATAAAGAATAAAATAATATTCTGCAATATATTCAACATCTCACATACGTTTATAACCTTCTACCGTCTAATTCAAAGATTCAAAAGGGAAAGAAACATCTGATGTAACGTAGATAAGTTCACGCCAAATGAAAATTATATTTATAAAAATAAATAGAACGATATTATATTAATATATTATTATTATATATCCTCAATTTATAGTTTATATATATTTTTCTTTTAGAAATTATGTGTCCATATAAAATGTCTGTTTGAAATGAGTCTGAACTTTGTTCGAAACGTTATGACGTCACAACATGGCTGGTTTTTGCAACTTTTCAAAAATATCATACTTTAAAACGATTTTATACAACAAAAAATATGAATAAAAAATAATTCAATCACACTGAACGATGAATTAGACTATCCTTTTTCGATTTAAACAAAAAAGGGGCATTTATTTTTTTGCATGACCTCATTGCTGCCATAATTTTCTGTCTCTTGCTTTTTTTCTCAAAACTGTAGGTACTGTGGATCTAAGTTCGTCTTCTAATCTCATTTTTTGTCTTCGTCTACTTCTCTTGCGTTCTGTTATTTCTTTTGCTCATCCCGTTGTTTTCCTTATTATATGGCCGGCCCAGTTCCATTTAAATGATCTTTATATCATATCACATTATACCGTCAAAATGGCGAATGATGATAAGTGTCTCAGCGAGCAGCTGAATTTTAAATGTGAAAAATGTAAAAAGAAAGTTAAAAATGGAGTGCAATGTGTTACTTGTGAAGGTAACTATCACTATAAGTGTGGAAATATTAGTGAATCCCCTGAAGATTTAAAGTGGGTCTGTGGAAACTGCGGGGACACTTCCACGCCAATCTCTATAGTGGAAGTTAGATGTCAAACTATTGAAAGGGCATATCTTCTCCTTCAGGGTGAGTGCGCTGCTTATAAAAACCTATATAAAGAAATGGAAGAGAAATGCATGAATTTAGTACGAGAACTTGATAACCTTAAAAAAGTACATCCAAAAAATAGCGAAGATACAAACCAAAAATTACAAAAAACGAAGAATACAACTTCTGTAAAAAATACACCTAAATCTCACCAGATAGCACCTGGTAGTCAAAATCAACAAAAAACTAAGCAAGTTCAAGGAGAAGTGAATTATTCTAAGTCCGATGAAATTGCTGTGCAAACAGGTATTGAGTCGTCTGTTTTAGACGACTCAAATGATACATTGAGAAACAAAACATCGCCAGAGGTTAATGATCTGAATATGAAAACAAATGAATTTAAAATCCCAAAATATCACGAAAAGAAGTTAAAAATTCGTCCGTCCGTTGTAGGAAAAAACAGTAACAATCTACTTAAAGCAATTCCTCAAATAGGTTGGTTACATGTCTACCGTTTATCGGAAGACACAACAGCGGAACAGTTATTGAAATTTTTACAAGAAAATAAGCCCAACACAAAATTTCAATGTAAAAAATTAAAATCGAGAGGAGACTATGCTTCCTTCAAGGTAGGATTCCCCATGTCCATGAAGGAGGAAATATACAGCCCTGATTTCTGGCCAGCCGAAATTCGTGTTCGTCGGTTTTTTCTTCACAAACAAAAGTGAAACTGTCAATTCCTCTGATAATAAAGAACTCAGAATATTTTTCTTAAACATACAGTGTTTGCGAAATAAAATATTTGAAGTTGATGCCTTTATAAATAACACAGTTGCCATTAATTTAGATGTTATTTGTTTAGCTGAACACTGGCTGCAAGAGGAAGAAGTGAACTTGTTTTGTCCAAATGGGTACAAAGTAGCTACCTATTTTTGTAGAAATAAATATATACATGGTGATGTAATTACTTTTGTCAAAAATGAGATATCATTTATAAAAATCAAGTGGCTAGAAGATTATTGCGTTGAATTAGATGGTGAATTTGCAGCTATAAAAATAGTAAATACAAAAACTGTTATTGTGAATGTTTACAGAACACCTAAGGGAAATTTTAATTTTTTTTTTTAAGAATTTAGAATGTATTCTGCATAAATTAAATACTACAAAAGAAAAAATAGTAATTGTTGGTGATTTTAATGTTCACTTTTTAGAAAACAATCAATTTCAAACAGATTTATTAAACTTAATTCAGTCATATGGAATATATCAAACCATATTCGAATACACACGAGTAGTAGGATATACTAAAAGCTGTATTGATAATGTACTGACAAATTATAATGAATGTATTTATAGAAGTAATGTGATTGAATCACTTTTGTCAGATCACTTTGGAATCATTTTCAAGATACAAACATGTGAAACACAATCTAATGACACTCAAAAACATATTTTTCAGTCAATAACAAATAAAGGTCTACAACATTTTTGTGAAATGTTGGAACAGTATAATTGGAATAATATCTATACATGTGATGATCCCAATCTGAGCTATAATTGATTCCATAATGTAATGTATAATCTTTTTCAAATTTGTTTTCCGTTCAAAGAATATAAGTGTAAACCAGTATATAATCCATGGTTTACAGTTGAACTTAAGTACATCAGAGAAACACTTGGCTTCATCTATGACTGCCTTCAATTTTATCCGCAATTAAAAAATGTTTACATTAAATATAAAACTTTTTATAGAAACAAAATCAAAGAAGCAAAATTCAATCATAATAGACAATTTATCATTAATGCTGATAATAAAAACAAAGCACTATGGAACTTAATCAATAAAGAATTGAAGGGTTCAAATGACACTTTAAAACCTAATAATTGTATAACAAGCTCCGATTTTAATAACTATTTTGCTAACGTAGCAAATGAAATAACAAAAAATATTGCCGTAACATCTTATAAATCTAAAGAATTTCTTTCAAAATTTTCAATAAATAATTCAGTCATTTTTTTTAGAACCGACTACTATAAATGAAGTAAAAAGTGTCATAAAACATTTTAAAAATAACAATAGCAAAGATATTTATAATTTCAATGTTAGAATAATAAAAAGAGTAGGACATTTAATTTGTGAGCCTCTTTGTTATATAATTAATTATTGTTTTAGTGCTGGTGTTTTCCCTGATCTACTTAAAATTGCAAAAATTATACCAATTTATAAAAAAGGCGATAGCTCAGAAGTAGGAAATTATAGACCCATTTCATTACTCCCAATTATATCTAAAATTTTTGAAAAAATAATTCATAGTAGAATCTCCAATTATTTTGAAAAAAATAATATAATATCAGGCTATCAATTCGGCTTTAGATGTAATAAATCAACTACCGATGCATTATTACAAACTGTTACAAAAATAAACAATACAATAGAGCAGGGCAACATAACTGCCGCGACTTTTTGTGACCTATCGAAAGCATTCGATTGTGTTTCACACGAAATCTTGATAAATAAATTAAGTTATTATGGAATTAGGGGTATACCACTACAATTTATCCAATCCTATCTTACTAATAGATATCAAACAGTATATGTGAATGGAGATTTTTCTGACATAAAACGAATAAATGCAGGGGTACCACAAGGATCTATACTAGGACCATTTTTCTTTACTGTTTACATCAACGATCTACCAAGTAACATGCATAATGTCGAAACAATTCTATTTGCTGATGATACCACTTTTTTAAAAAAAATTAATACTATTGATTCAGTTAATAATTATTTTCAACAGATAATAGACTGTGCAGAAAAATGGTTCTCAGCTAACAAACTGAAACTAAATATTGAAGAAACACAAAATATGCTAATAACAAATAAACATATAGATACAAATATTTCAAATATTGTAGCACATATAAAATTTCTAGGAATTATTATTAGTGCAGATAGAAGTTGGGGATGTCACATTGACAAAATTTGTAAAAAATTAGCAAGTTGTACTTTTGCATTGAGAAAATTAGCTCAAATATTTCCCACAGATGTTCTGGTAACAGCTTACTATGCGCTTTTTCACTCATATTTAACTTATGGTATTTTAATATGGGGAGCTAGTCCTCAAATAATAACCGCTTTCAAACTACAAAAGAAAGCTGTCAGAATCTTAGCTAAAGTAAACCCCCGAACACATTGTAAGCCATTATTTAAAAACTTAAGAGTAATGCCTTTACCATGTATTTTCATGTATAGATGTTTACTTCATGTAAAAAATAATATTAAAAGTTATATAACGCACAGCGATTTACATGAATATGAAACACGTAATAAGAATAATATTGTTCCAAAATATCTTAGATTAAACAAAAGTAAAAACAGTGTTGACTATTAGGGACCTATATTGTTCAATAAACTAAATGATGAATTAAGAAATAAATCAATAAATAATTTCAAATATTGTATTAAGGAACTTATGTTGCAACATTGTTTCTGTAGTATGGATGAATTCTTAAATTGTACTGAAATTTAATTTAAAAATTGCATGTACTATATATATATATTGCTATTTATATGTAAATTTTGACCTAGGTGTATATTATGTAATATGATAACCTAAATAAATATTATTATTATTATTATTATTATTATTATTATTATTATTATTATTGTAGTCGTTACATCTGCTGTCTTTATCTTTTCTTTTATTTGTTTTATGGGGATTTTATCTTGCCATGTTATCCCTAATATTTTCTTTTCTATTTTGTTTTGGCACACTCTGATTTTTTGATAATGTTTTGCTGATAATGCCCATGTTTGACATCCATTTTTATGATATTTATTAGAATTTATTGAAATTTGTATTCCTTATCTAAAATACAGCATTATTACCTATTTAAAAATCTGATGTGGCCAGCCCATAACATCCCGCTGGGTATTTAACAATTTTTATTTTACATTTAACAAATATATCATACATAAAATAAATTTCACAAATATTGGCAAAACTATTAGAAACACTTACCAAAAATCAAAATAGTACTCGCATCTTGACACAAAGTCTTTTCAAACCCGTATTCTGAAAGACAATGAAGCAAATCAATAGTACTTCTAATATTTATGTATGATCGGAAATATTGTGAGTATTTTTTAACGTGAAACATTGGATTTGTCATATCTATAGTTACGATTCCACATTTGATTGACAGCAATGTATTTGCGTGTAAAATGAAACATAGGGAACGAATTTGACATTTGATAAGACGTCAGTAGAGGTTAATTTTGTTTAAATAATTATACCTGCTTTCCAAATTAAATTTATTTTACCTTGTGCTCGAGTGATTTTCTAACTTGGCCAAATTTCTTACAACATTTAAATATAATACTCTGTAAAATTCATTCCCTATGTTTTCAATGAGACAGGCAAATATATTACTGTCAATCAAATGTCAAGTCGTAACTTATAGGAAAATTCAGCGGTTATCTCTCATATTGACAAGACGTCATTAGAGGTTAATTTTGTTTAAATAATTATACCTTTTTTCTAAAAATTAAATTTAGTTGCAAAAAAAATATTGTGAGCCCGAAATATGTTTAGTGCTCTCGAGTGGTTTTCTGACTTAGCTAACATCTGTCATATTCGTTCCCTATGTTTCATTTTAAATGGGACACGCAAATACATTGCTGTCAAACAAATGTCAAATCGTAACCATGAACATGACAAACCCAATGTTTCACGTTAAAAAATACTCACGGTATATAGTTTTTACTAACCTTAATTTTGTTAGATCAAATACATAATTATTACTACAATTCTCCTTACCAAGGTTTTACTATTAATTTTAATGTAATTAAATATGTCAAATATGCTGTTGAAAAATTGTTTTTGTTTGAGGCATAGGCAAAATGAAATATGAAAATAAATTATATAATACATTTATATTTAAAGATATTTCGAGTTATTTACTAAATGCTATTATCGTAGAATTGAAGATTGTGCCATTATATTTAATTATTATTAGTAAAAGTTGCTGAAAAATCATATTCAATGTATTTTTTTCAAGAAAAACTATTAAAAACTTGTATAAGTGATACTTTCGGTTGTCCGATATACACTAAAAACTAATCAGCTCTTCCGACATTAGTGTAGAACGGGTATACAAAATTTCAAAATTTTCTGATTGATAGTATTTGAGTAATCGTGTCCACAGGATCCACACATCCACATACACACACGCGCACGCACGCACACACACACACCACACACACACACACACACACACAAACACACACAAACACACACACACACACACACACACACACACACACACACACACACACACACACACACACACATACCCACAGACATCATTGTAAAAATGCTAAAATCGGGTCCTGGGGACATCAAAACGTGTTTATTCACTAAAATCTCTATATGTGATTTTTAGGACGATCAGGATCCCTATACCTCCCTTACCTAGGGTGGCGGGAGGTAAAAATGGACAAGAGAAGAGACAGATGTAAATTTACTGCTTTTCAAATAACGAAATCATTAAATACAAAAGAATATATTATTTATAACCAACCAGGTGAATGTTCCTATTTTCTCGCTCTTAAACGCTAACTTTTACAGTATATTTTCATGCTTTTGAAATATGATTTCACATTCACATTATCGAAAACTGATATCACACACATTTAACAAAACATGATTTCACATTAATGAAAACTGATTTTACGTAAAAGAAAACTAAATTCACACTAACGAAAACTAATTTCAACAAATCGAAAACATATTTCAACAAATCGAAAACATATTTCAAACCACAAACCACCGGTTACTTATTCTCGCTTCTAGAGTGATCAACATTGTTGTAATCAACTTTTATTATTGTTGTAATCAAATTTCATCATTATTTTTACATTTTTAACATTAATTTAAAATCAATTTTTTTTAAAATGAGCTTTAAAACGTTAATGATTGTAGTGAAAAAGCAGAATTGAAAAAATTCTATACATAAGTATTACTATATAAACTGAGGAAATAAATAGGATTATTTGTTAGTGGATATAAAGTAATAGAAACAAAGAGAATATTTATTAAGTACCTATCTATCTATAGATAATATAAATATATATAAATGTAAAACAATTTTTAAAAATGTAATAAAAATAAACTTTATTTAGGAGCAATAAACTGGGAACAAAAAGAAACAAATAATATTCATAAATAATTTATAAATGAAGACTAGAAATGAATAATGATTAAATGCCATATTTTTGAAAACTGTTTTTTTTTTACAAAAATTAATGGGTAATTAAATAGTACCTATTTATAATTTAAGCCTGCCATCTATGAATACCTATATCAACGAAAAAGAAACGAGTCTGTACTTTGATCCTTATTTATATTATTCGCTAGTGAAATAGAGCAATATGACGTCTAGCGGCGAATATATGAACTAGTACATGGTAGTAAGTCCTAGCCGAGGTAGCGGCGAACGCATCGTTTCTGTCACTTATTTAACAAATAAATCACGAGTGGATTGAAATTTGTAGGCTATACTTCATTGTACGTAAGAAAATAGTAGATTACTCTTAAGAGCCGACCGTTTTTACATGCATTGAATAAATAATTTAAATTTGTGAAACCAAGCTTTGTCAATAATAAATATATTTATCTGTAAAAATGTCAAAATCTAAAATTGCAACAAAATATGGTTAAACATCACTTAATTCTGTAGATTTTATTTGACAACTGACAGGCGATATTTGTTTCGGTTTTGTGAAATAGGTTTATATTCTGACCAATCAAAGGGTAAAATTTATACATCCCTAACTAACCCAACACTATTCTTACGTGAAATAAAGTATAATAACAAAATCTAAAACTTCAACAAGTTTTAATTGCATTTAACCTATGTACGTCATTAGCACGCAGAAATCCAGAAATAATTAATTTCCATAATTTCCCAAAAACAAGAACCTAAATTCTATAGAAAAATGTATTAGAGAAATTTGCCAATTTGAAATAGTTGGTAGACGAAAGTTATGCATTCATCTTTTAAAAATGGGAAAGGAACCTGGTAAAAATATGCGTGCTCCTTGCATTTTGTAAAGCTAGATTATATTTTGCCGGGTATAACTACTAGATAATAATTACTTAGTGTCTTTATTAAAATACTTCGTAATGAAATCTAAACTTGTAGACCCGCCTGCACAAAGATGACAATAAAATAATAATACTTATCTCTCCATTAATCTACCAAAGACTGTAATAATGCAGTACTATGTAGATTCAAGAAAACAAAGACTCGAATCATGTAAATTCAAAATTCGAGAGAATGCTGAACATAATTTTTATATGAAACGGACTAGTTCGCAAAATTCAAAATGTTATTCATACTAGAAACATTATTTTTATTTAACGTTATCTATAATATTAATATTACTTTGTATTTCAAACGCCGCAGTGTATGAAACGAAGCATCTGCCTTAAACCGGCCATATTGTTACGTCACGCGCTAAGCTCCTCCTCTTCTTCAATCGCGAATAGGCCTGAATACTCAAATTATCATTCCTATTAAAAACAATTTTCACAAAAACAGAAAGTCTGAAGCACGGTCTGAAGTTATCACCAAACACTAAAGCATACATTTCTGCGTCTGCTACCACTACCCGTAAACGAAATATTAGTAGATAAATTAGTACCAATATATCAATAATTTAATAATTCTATCGTTATTTCAATACCTTACATAAAATGTGAATTAATTATTTCATTTTCATATTTCTAATAATAAGAAAAATATTATTAATAACAAAATATACTACAAAAGGACAAATCGCGTCCTTTCCTGGTTCAATAAAGGACAAGGACAAAATATGCTCAAAAAAGTACAGTACTTTTCAAAAAAGGTCAGTTGACAACCCTAACAGTTACATCATTATTAAGTATAGTAGTCAAAACACACTTGTGCGGACTTGCAAACTGCACCATGTAAATTTGTAAATGAAGGAAGCTAGTTAATTACAATAGTAGATGTCGTTACAATAGCATGACATTGCACATGTTAAGTGCGTTACCTAATTTTGTTTTGATTAAAATAAAAATACTTAATCTCTGATTCCGTTGTTTGAAATAAATTTGTGGAAAAAAATAATCTATACAACTCGAGAGTTCGATAAATAAGAAACGCGAGCCATTCCCGACTCCCCACTCCCAAGTATACAGCAATCTAGCATCGCCGGCATCTGACAACTGACCGACCCCAGCCAAACTGCCAGAGTACCAGACGAGTGTTGAGTTGAGCATCCATATAACGGTTAGGCGTCCAGAGATTATGCCCTTTATATTTTGTTATAAACAATAATCAGTTTGCTTTGTATTATTAACAGAAGGAATATTTAAATATTTTTATATGTGATAAAAATTTAATGCGTATAGTTATTTTGTACTATACTGTGTTGACTTTTTGAGGCCCCTGTTCAGGTGAGGCCCGAGGCGCGCGCCTCATGCGTCCGATGCCAAAATATTTTGTATATTTAGTGCACTCATACCAATCCCAAATAACAAATATCACCAAAATTCATTTAAGAAAAAAGCTTCTTCCAGTATCAATAGAATATGATATTCTAATTACGAGACAGAGAAAATTTATAATTTAATAACATATTACCCCATATTCATTGTTGCAAATATTTGCAATGGGTACCTACAGCTATATATATATATATATATATATATATATATATATATATATATATATATATATATATATAGAAAAAGAGAGAGAGAGGAGAGAGAATACGCCGCGTATTCCCTGGGGCTCCGCCCTCCGCCGATAGCGTTTTACAATAGTTTTACGTACGTCCAATCCGTCTTGGCACAATTTAAACCCAAAGTGCTAAGCTATCAGTCTTCTTGGATTCTCAAACGACTTATGTTTATGCAAAACACAAAAGCCAATCATCTTGACAAGTTTTTGACACATGTGCCTGACAATTCTTAAGGAGACCTCTTATTTGAAACCAAACTCGACAAGATTATGACAACTTTAGCAAAAAACAAAAGCCGACCGAGCTGTCAATTTTTTAACATTTATGCATGGCAGCCCTTGACGATACCTCTCATTTGTTATCAAACACGACATGGTTATGCAAAAACAAAAGCGGATCGAGCTGTCAAATTTTTGACATTTCTGTATGGCAGCCCATGACTATGCCTCTCATTTGATACCAAACAGGACATGGTTCTGACAACTTTATGCAAAAAACCAAAGCCGATCGAGCTATCAAATTTCTGACACTTCTGCATGGCAGCACTTAACGATACCTTTCATTTGATACCAAACACGACAACCAAAATTTGGTTTCGTAATTGGCCACGCTCAAATTGACTTTTTAGTAATATCAGCTATTGCGTTATATTGCCGAGTATGCAATTGGTTCGTTTACCGAAGATGATCGTGGTGGCCAGGCGAATTCATTCTCAGTCCCACTGCTTTACAGTTGAGTCTCTCGTTCTCTAATTATATTTTGGTTTAATTATATTAACTTATATCAACTTTATATTTATTATATTAGATTAGCTGTTTAAATATATATATATATATATATATATATATATATATATATATATATATATTCTAAATTGTTTAATATAATTACGCTACCCACCCAGTGACGTGATCAGCTTACCGGCCGACGCAACAGACAGCGGGTAAGTATAATTCTACTTAAATCGCAAACATCGCTACTTCTGTTGCACCTCAGTCGCGATTGTTACAGTGGCGCTGCGGACAGGATCCAATTAAAGTCACTAGATATATAAAGTACCGCAATTCATTGTACCAATGTGTTAGAGAGAAAAGAACGTTCTTTAGACACAATATGGCGGAATCAGGCCAATCAGGGTAACATCAGGATCTAGTTGTAGTTGGCTGTGCCTATAAAAGTCACTATGTCTGGGGACTTTAGCGTCAATGCTGTCATCATGTTAAACGACCTAAAGAAAATTAACCTTAATTGTATTTATTTTTTATTTTCTTTATAATTTTGATCAGTTATGTTTTGTACTTATATGTATGCATAAAAATTATGAACATAAAATCAATATTAATTACTTGCCTTCATAGATTTATTCATTGCCGATTTTTTTTTTTTTTTTTGTAATAACGCACTTATTTCAAGATAATCTATTTTAAATTTGGCGCCGAAGCTCGACACAATATGGCGGCCAATTGCGGTACTTTATATATCTAGTGACTTTAGATCCAATTGTTCGATCAATTGGGTTTTAAATATCGTCGTTTTTAAGAAGGTGTTGTTCACTGTCAGCTAGTAATTGATTACATTATGACTACTACAAGTACAGCAACACAGACTACGACGACGGCTGTTACAACTGTAGCATTCACAACTAGAGACATAACGTCATAACGACTACGACCGGCCTTACATATTCGCTACCACCGGTCGCTAGTACTGCCTCAACATTCGGGACTGAGAATCCCTATCGTTTACTTAGTCATGGTCCACCCCAAAGTTACTATCCTTATGCATACCCCGAGCCAGGAACATCTTAATAGCAACCCTATTCCTATCATCTACCACCGTACTCATATATTGTAAAGCATACAGCACCGTCCACACCTCCCGCAACCGGGATCCCGGCCTCTGTTCCATCCTCTAACCCTGATCACGCAACCACCCATATATTTTCGGATCCGAACATAATGTTGGCTCTTAATAATATTGAGATTTACTCAGGCGGACCTGAATTAGAGGCCTTTTTAAATAACGTGGCGGTAGTAGCAGAGTGTTACGGTTGGACGGACGTACAGATAGTAAACGTTATAAAGTTAAAATTGCGGGGTGAAACAATCTAGTTACTATTCGTTACTTCACGATAGACGCCCAAATACTGTGGCGATTTTTCGAAGTTGATTGATTGATATACGGGAGTAAAACAGACCCCGCTCTGCGGAACAAGAATTTTGTAAACTGTTTAGAAAAAAGGACGAGTCTATCAGAAAATATGCCTTAAGATTAGAGATTGCGGTATCCAAAATTTTTCCACACATTTATAACAATAAGCCTTTAAATTTAAGAAATACAATTAAGAGAGAGACGGCCTTAATAAAACAATTCTTAGATGGATTAGAAACGCGGTTAGAGAAAGAAATTTGCCGATATCGGCAATTTGAAACAGTTGATGAAGCGTTACCTTATGCTGAACATTGTGAGGAAGTTTTGGCCAGACTATATAAGAAGACCAAGGCGGACGCACATAAATCTAGCATCAGGGCAGTAACATTTATTTCGGAGCGTTCTACGCCGCATAAATCATCACATCCAAAACGAAATCATCTTAAGAAATCCAAAATTAATGCTAAACTACGCTCAGATCAAAAATATCCACAGATGAGGGGTCGTTGTTTTAATTGCTGCGGTATAGATCATAACTATAAATTATGCCGCCACACTAAACAGAAATTTTGCTTCAATGCGGGCATCTTGCTGGAGATTGCACTTTAAACGAGAAATCTGTCTCGACGACTATGTCTCTAAACAAACGACACATAGCAGTTAAGCACCAATTTTCGATTTCCGCCTCAAAGAATGTGTTAGTCGATGTGTCTGGGAACCACTTACGTAGTGATGGGGTAGTAAATATCAAATTAGATTGTGGGTTGTCTCAGAAAATTACACATCATTTCGTGGTATGTACAAATGATCTGTATTTTAATACTGATGGTTTACTTGGGGTCGACTTTTTATAAAGTCGTAAACACATCACGTGACTTTGAATTTTGAAACAATTGACTTTAAGATCATGTGCAAAATTTTATCTATTACAAAAATCTCAAAATTAAATAACACTGACAACATTTGTTCAGTTTACTCTGAGATCAAAAATCTTACTTTAGATTCGGACGTGATTTGCATGGGAAAAAGTAATGATCAACAAGTCACTCCTTTGGAAAACTCTTTGATAAATTCCGTCGGTCTTATCCTTGAAGAGAGTCGGGTTAAAACCGTCAATATCGGAGAGAATTCGTTTAATTCGGACTTGTTAGCCATTCGACAGAGTTGTGGCGCAAATATCGTTAATTCGGGAACACCTCCTTTAACTTCGGGTTTGACGATCATTGCACAGAGTCATGATCGACAAACCATTATTTCGGATTCCAATATCGGTGTGTTAGAGGGTGATCAACCAAAAGTTGGGGAGATCATTGACTCACAAACTTGTAATAAACGAGCGGAATCAGCGAATACTGATAAAACAGGAGGTCAAAAAACGGAACATAATTTTCTAAATCGTATGAAGCAATCTCTAGCTATTCCCGCACGTCACGCAGTTACCTGCTCAGCAGTTATTGATAATCGTACACCGGTCGGTACCTAAGGAAATGGAATTACACGGTGTACTAATCGCCCATGTTTTGATAAAAAAGCTGAAGAAGAAAAATTCATTATTGGTCAATATTTTAAATGTTAGCCCTGAATGTGCAAACTTAGATAAAAACACACCTATTGCCATCGCGGTTCTTGCTGACGAGGCATATTTCCAAATTGAACAGACTCAAACGTAAACACGATTTCAACTAAAGAATTTTCAGAGTTGTTTAATTTGGATCATGTAGAAACAGATGATTAAGATAAATTTTCGAAATTTTTATTTGAGTATTCAGATTTTTTAAATCTAAGCTGGAACCACTAAAACAAACTCATATGGTACAACACAGCATATTAACTGTTGATAGTGCACTGGTAGCTCGAGCTCCTTATCGAGAACCATGTATTAGAAGTCAAGTTATGAAAAATTTAATTGTCGAAATGCTTAACAATAATATTATATCCGAATCCACATCCCCGTGGTCAGCGCCGGTAGTATTAGAGAAAACAGCATTCTCTGTACCATGGGGTCATGATGAATGCAATAGAATGCCTTTTGGCCTTGCTTATAGTCCGAGACCTAGTACATGGCAGAGACTCATGTACACAGTACTCTCGGGACTAACAGTCACTGATTGTTTCGTTTATTTAGACGACATTATTTGTTTTAGCTCAGATGACTTGCAGGAACATATTTCCAAATTAAAAGGTATTTTTGGTAGACTCAGAAATGCTAAATTAACTTTGAATCCTAGCAAATGTAAATTTATGCATGACTATTTTTTTTTAAATGTCACTATTATTAATTTGAAGTGATTATTTTATTGCAGTGACTTAATTTTTATTAATTTAAATACGTATCTACATATTTACTAATGCTTTCTTTACATATAACATATAACTATTGCTTTATCTACTATTTTCTTTTTAAAATGTCACCATTACCAATTTGAAATGATAGGTTCTTTGACAGTGATATTTATCTGTCAGTTACATTCATTTGAAATATGACCTGTGTAACAAAGGAATCGTGTTTATCTTAGGCTTCGGGATTTATACAAAAAAATATTTTTAAATTTTTCTGTAAAATATGTAGAAAAGTATTAATGTATGCCTGTAGAAAATTCAATAATCTTTAATTTTCATAATGACATAAAATGCGAAAAAATGGCATTTAATGGTATTTTTTGAAGAAAAACCATTGTGAGCTTCAGGTAAAGTGCCATTTCCTGTTATCCGATTTACACCAAAATTTATTGGTTTCTTTTCGTATTAGAATAGGGAAGAAATACAAGGTTTCAGAATTTTCTGAATGATGGTATTTGAGTTAGAGCAAAGACAAAATCCATACACATACACACACACCCACACACACACATACATACACACACACACACCCGCACACACACACACACACACATCATCGTGAAAATGTTAAACTTGGATTCTAGGGACCTTAAAACGTGGTGATTTACTAAAATCTCGATATGTGATTTTTAGCACGATCACTATACCTCCCTTACCAAGGGTAGCGGGAAGTAAAAATACATAAAATAGCATAAATTAAGAATGTACAAAAACAGAAATTTTACATACTAAACATTTCGAATAACTTTAGAAATGATTTTGGTTGCAAATGAAAAATGTCAATATCAGAATATTTATTGTTAAGCACATTCTAAAAATGCTGGAATAATATACTAAATTATCCGGATAAAGTTTGTTTATTTTAAAATAGTTGTATTTTAAGATTTTTTTTTTAATTCTTTCTAGATGGTCCTGATGACATTCGTAGATTGGGTTCCATAGCACTGAGCAATATTCCGGTTTGGAACGAATGAAACTGTAATATAGTGTTATGATGTGTGAAATACTGGTAAAACCTTTGGTATTACGGATAATAAAACCTAGCATACGAATGGAATTATTGTAAATATTATTAATGTTACATAAAACTAAATGGCACAAAAGTGACCCCTGTGGTGCACTCTCTACACCAGCTATGAGTGCCCGTGAGGTGACGCCTGATAAGCGCCCACACGGTAAAATATATCGTCATCATTACCGATGTCTACATGTGTTGTAGATACTGGCACACCCAGAAATGGGTAATATGCCGTGATGATATATTTATATTTTATTTATAAAACTAAATTTATATGTATAGCAAGCGCGTGTCCAAGTACGAATTTTAGGTTTTCCGAATTCAAGGACAGTGTTAACTTAACATGCGGCAGCTATAACTATAATTTTAAATATTTAATTAATGATAAAATAAGATATATTAAATGTACTTCCCAGAAAAAGCCTTCTGCAAGGTCTCTGTGTTTTTGACACTGACATTTATTTCAATTGCAAACATTTTAATTTTTCAACTGGTGTCCATGGGTTGTTTGATTCATTAGATAATGGATTATTTTATATATTTATTATTCTCTATCTCTAAATCTATAGAAGATATAATAAAAATGTTCAATGTATTGGATAGAGAATTTTATATTTTTTAATATTTGTAATAACATAAATTTCCAAAAACTAATATTTAGAAGTTTTTTTAAGAAACTACTACTTCCGGTTGTCCAATTGTTACCAAAATTTTTCAGCTCTTCCCATTAATGTCAGATTAAGGAATACGTAAAATGTTAAAATCAGATTCTAGTGACATTAAAACGTGCTTATTCACTAAAACCTGGATATGCGATTTTGAACAAGAATTCAGTACCTCTCTTAGCGAGAGGTAAAAAGAATGTAAGTTCTTGTTATATCTGGATAATTTACTGAAGAATCATATATTTCAAATATCATTATATTATTTATCTTTACTTTTATATTGTAATTTGAGAGGCGTGGCAAAGGCAACGGTTTACAACACCGGAATATTATACTATGTCGATGTTTTGTAATTATGTTTTAAATAAATAATACACAGGTAATTATACTAAAACCAGTATTTTTTTTTTTAGTATTATTAATGAACACTATTGATAATATTTTTTCTTATGAATGTGACACGGGAGGTAGCGCCGGGTTTGAGAGACCCATATTAAAAAAAAAAACTACCTGGATCGGCGTATTTTTCATACAAAATTTTGGTATGAGTTGATAAATTGAGCCTTTTTACCTTCCGTCACCTTTAGGTAAGGAAGGTATTGTCTTTGGTAAAAAAATTCGGTGATGAGTTTTTAATGAATAAGCACGTTTTGGGATGCATACAATACGAATTTACTATTTTTAAGATGATGTCTGTATGTGTGTGTGTCCGTGTGTGTGTATGTATGTCCGTGTGTGACAAATTTTTCTCTGACGATAACTCCAATACTACAATTAAAAAAATTATAATTCTTTCGTATTCCTCTTCTGTACATCCATATGAAGAGTTGATTAGATTTTGGTTATAATTGAACCACCGGAAGTACCCTTATTTGAAGTTTTTAACAGTTTTTCTTAAAAAAACGCAGTTAAATATTAATTTTTGATATTTTGTTCTTATATATATTAAAGAAAATACTCTTCTCTATACAGTTTGATTATACATTTTCCTTCATATTCAATAGATGTAGAGTTAAAGCATTATAAAGAAATGGCTTTACAAAAAAGAGTGTAAACAAAATCACGTGTCAAGCGAAGGTGATAAATTTTAAGGAAAAATATTTTGTCATACAAAATAGATTGAAGTGGAAACGGTAAAGGTAGTAGCAGCCGACGAAGTGTGGGCAAGACGGCGCATGTATTTGAAAAGATATTTACATTTAATTTAATTCTAACCTACAAATCTTAACTCAAAATTTATGTGAACATTCCAATACGAAGAAGAAAAAGCGACATCTCTGTCTGCATAGTACAAAAATAAGCAGACGATACAACCTATAAAGACAGGCATCATAAGCACAGCGGCAGAATTAGCGCAGATAAATAAATAAATAAAGGCAACCAGCATCACGCCAAGGCGAAGAGAGAAGCTCGTGGGATAGGAGGATGAACACACCATACAGAGAAAGTAGTAACAGCGGAATCAGGAAACGTGAAGAGGAAGCAGAAGACGAAAGGGCGTTTAAAAGGAGCACGCGAACGGGTAGGTCACCAGTCAAAACAGAAAACAAAGAAAATATGGAAACAATTCTGAAAGGGATTGAAACAGCACTTCCTAAGTTATCTAATAATTACGAAGACATGAGAAAGGACATAGAGCAAGGAAGAAAGGAGATGAGGACAGGAAATAAATAAATAAGGGAGGAAATGGAAGCATCGTTTAAAAACATACTAAACAGAATCGACAAAATAAATGGAGAAGTAAAGGAACTAAAAACAAAGGAATTGAAGTGGGAAATAAAAAATCAGGACGTGAAAAAAAGACTAAAGGAACTGGAAAGGAAGAGGAAATGCGGAAAAAGAGTAAAAAGAGGAATAACTTTGTAATCACTGGTTTAGAAATAAAAGGAACAAATTTAACTGAGGAGGTAAATTTACTTTTGAAAAATACGCTAGGAGTAGATACTCAGATAAACAGAACTCGTTACATAGAACAAGCGAAAAAGATTGTTGTTGAAACGGACAGTGAAAAAGAGAAAACAAAGATATTTGCAGCAAAAAATAAGTTAAGAGATCAAAAAATATACATAGATCATGAAATGACGTGGAAAGAAAGAAATATACACAGAAAGATTGTTCAAAAAGCGATGGAGGAAAGACGCAACGGGAACACGGTTAAAATTTTCTACAAAAACGTAAGATAAATGAAAATTTATGGTACTGGGATGAAGACACGGACAGTATTATAAAATCAAAAAACTAAATGTTACAAATAATACGGTAAGCAAAAAATTAAAGGTTTGATTCTGGAATGTACAGGGGGTTTTAAATAAGGAAAATGATTTTTAGGATTTTATACGAGATTTTGATTTCAATGGTATGACCGAAACTTGGATAGAAGAAAAGCAGTAGCATAAGTGTGAACAGATACTTCCCAAAGAATACATATGGAAATGTACATATGCCACTAGAAGACACAAAAAAGGACGTGCAATGGGTAGGATTATAACGGGTATATGTGTGGGAATTGAAGAGATATCAAACGAAAATAAATATGAAGAACTAATTCAAGAAAGGAAAATAAAAATTGAAAATGAAATATTTAAGGTAGTGACAATATACAGCGACGGAAGAATGAAGGAAATAGGTAACGAACTAAATAAAAATATTAGTGATACAGAAGAACATAACTTAATAATCGGTGGCGATTTGAACGCCAGAACAACAAATGAAGGTGCACTCTATATAATAAATAGTAATGGAGAAGAGGGAAAAAGACAGTCGAAGTACAATACAAAAAACCAAGAAGGAGACACGCTTCTCAGTATAACAGAAGAAAAAAGATGGAGTATACTCAACGGGAGCTGGAAGGAAGATGAACAGGGAGAATATACGTACATTGGACCAAATGAGTCATCAGTCATTGATTACGTAATAGCGAATCAAGTAGCGTTAACGTATATAGGAAAGTTCGAAATTAGTGAAAGAATAGAATCAGACCATCAGCCAATATGGATAACGATGAAACAAGCAAGAACAGAAACAGCCACAAAAAAGAACAAAAAGAGCATCATAATTTGGACAGAAAAAACAATAAAAAAATTTATAGAGAAAATAGAACATCTGAAATTTGAAAAAAATAATCTAGAAAGTGAAATAGAAGAATTAATAGAGAAAATAAATGGCGCGCTAACAAAAAAAAAGCGTAACTATTTAGGAACAAAGTACAGGAAAGAAATGGTGGAATCAGAAATGCAGAGAGAAGAAGAAAGAGGTAGCAAAAATGTTAAGAAGGTACAGATTAGGACTAGTAGAAAGGAGAGACTATCAAAATACAAGAAATGAGTACAAAGTCTTATATAAAGTACAAAAACAACTGAATCAAAGACAAGAGGAGGAGAAAATAAAACAAATACAAAAGGAATCGGAAGTATGGAAATATATCCGGCAAGAACATTTTATGGAGCTACTACAGGGAAGTAATCAAAAAATAATAAGAACACCTACTGTAAAGATTGGAGAAAAAAAGTAAATATTTCGGATGAAGACGTACAACAACAAATAAACAAATTAAAAAAGAAAACAGCACCTGGCGAAGACGGAATCACTAATGAAGTTTGGATATACGCGCAACACTTAGTACCAAAAATAACGAGCATTTTCAATAAACTGTTAGGTGGAGAAAATATACCGAAAATATGGACGCAAGGAATTATAATGGCAATCCATAAACAAGGAAGTAAGCACGAAGTTAAAAATTATAGAGGCATTACTTTAATGAACACTTTATATAAACTGTATGCGATGGTACTCAACGAAAAACTCGCAGTAGAAATAGATGAAAAAGGACTATTACCAGATACCCAAAATGGATTCCGAAAAGAAAGATCCGCAATTGACAACATATATATTTTAAATCAAGTTATAGAAAAGGAAATCAAGAAAGAAAAAGGAAAGTTATATGTTTTATTCGCAGATTTTAAATCAGCATTTGATACAGTAGATAGGGACGTACTCTTCAATCATTTAAGTGAAAAAGGTTTAAATAAACAACTTATCCTGGCTCTGGAGAACATATATAAGGAAACAAGTAACTGTGTAAAGATAGGAAATGAAGAAAGTAATAACTTTTGGACAAAAAAAGGTTTGAGACAAGGATGCCCGCTCAGCCCTACACTATTTGCTTTGTATATAGGAGACTTAGAGGAGTACTTTAAAAAGAGACAAACAGAAGGAACGGTAATGGGAAATGTTAAATTCTGGACACTAGCATATGCGGACGACATAGCATTATTAGCAAGAAATGAGGTAGAGATGAAATCTATGATGAAAGGACTACAGAAATACCTACAGAGAAAAATACTCCAACTGAATCCAGATAAGTCAAAAATAATGATTTTTAAAAAGGGAGGAAGAGAGACGAAAGAACATTGGGAATGGAATGGAGAAAAAATTGAAAAAGTAAAGACTTTTAAATATTTGGGCTATTACTTTCAAAGAAATAACAGCGAGCAAGAAAGCATCGATTATAATGGCTCAAATATGGGGCATAGGAGAAAGAAAATTCAAAGAAAGATTTAAAACTAGAGTAATGATGTTTGACTCCATGGTAAAAAGCATGATGTTCTACGGAGTTGAGATATGGGGCTGGAAAGAACAACAGAAAATAGAAAACATGCATGAAAAGTACCTACGATGGATACTGGGTTTGGACATGCAAACACCGAAGTACATTATACGGGAGGAGACAAAAAGAAACAAAATGAGAATTGACGCGGGAAGCAGAGCAATGAGATACGAAGAAAAAATAAGGAGAAAAGATGTTCAATCAATCCTAGCGCAATGTTGGAGAGAACTAAGAAAAAAGGAACGCAATAACTAAGAACCAACAAAGTGGCAAAGAAATGGATATTCCCCACGAGAAGTAGAAAGACTGAGACAAGAAGGAACTAATATAAACAAAGAATTAATTAACAGAGACGAAGTAAATCAAAAACAAGAGCAAGAGAATAGAATAAAGAACTCAACATATAACCCTTTTTACAAATATATAAAAACATGCGATTTGCCAAAGTAGATGAGCAGAGAGAGGCGAGCGGGAGCGATAAAAATAATAGCGCACTTCAGATGCGGCAATGAAGAAAATGCGAACAAGAAGTGGATGTCAAAAGAAAATAAATTATGTAGAATGTGTAAAAGGAAAGAAGAGACAATGTGGCATATAATGTACAAATGCGAGAAAGCAAAAAAAGAAAAAAGAAGAATGGAGGTTATCCTATATGAGTCGAGCCAAGGAGAAGAATGGATGAAATTTATTTTAGCTAAGAGGGAAGAAAAAAAAATGACATGTAAATATTAATACACGTGATTATTGTGTACTATTTTTGTAGATTCTAAGCCTTCGGGCAAGAATAATAAACAATATAAAATTATAAAGAAATTAATTTTCAAAAATTAGTCAGCTTTGCTATTTATCATGGAAACAGCTGATATCCTGGCTGTTATATTCAAAAAATTCTAATTGACAGATGTCAATTGCAAGTGCAAAACCAAATATGGAAAGTATAGGATCAAAAATTGGCATGTCATAGTGTTCCTCGCAAGTGAAATGCAAATAACGGCCAAAGAGAAGATGGAAGGACTGTATCGCAGAATACTTGAGAAAGGAAGGACTGTGTGAAAAAGATGCGTTGGACAGGAATGAGTGGAAGAGAAGAGGAAACAGCGATCCTTAATAAAATAGGGAAAAACTGAAGAAGTAAGAAGTTAGTGTCAAGTGCATTTTACTTAGTGTATGTTTATGTTATAATTTTATTGGATACATAGAACCTTTTCAAATGAACTTTTGGTATGGGATTTGTACAAAATACATCGAATTGACGGAAGGTCTTGTGCTGGCCACAACAGATTTTTTCTATGAAAACGAACATATTACATAAAAAATAAAACAAATAAAAATTTAACTTTCAAAAATGTAAACTAACAAAAACGTTCGCAGTATGCTATAAAATTGTTTGGGTCTGTTAGATTGAGCGCCACCTCCGAAGGGTTAATAGGCCCATAAATCATACCAAAAATAATAAAATGTACACTTTGTCCTTAAAGTACTACTCAATTAATAACGATTAAGATAAAAAACCTTTTTTTAATAATTACTTTGCAAGATATTTGAATTTATTTCCAGGCCACAGATGACGTCACACTATTGGCATCTTTCTCGCGCAGCCCACTACAGAAACTAGTGTGAGAAAGATAGCTATAGGTTTCATTAAAAATCAAATGCAGCTATACAAAAACAATTATGACTTTTTGATACCACGATACCACTTCAAAATTAAACGAACTGTCATTTAAAAATATTTTTAAAAAATTGGTTTATGGCCCCATTTATTATTATTTTATGGTAATTCTAATTTAAAAAACCAGGATATCAAATTATTTCAAAGATTCTCATACATTTGCAATTTATATAAAAAACCGGTATTTTTTACAGTTAGTGCTGTTTACATATTCCTATTGTTTTCTCAATCCATTTCTTCTAGTTCTCTTATTTCCTTTGTTTCATTATCATTTATTTCTTCTCTCCAACTTTTCCGTGGTTTTTCATATTTTCTTCTATATTCTGGTACCCAATTAAAAATTAGTTTTGGCCATCTATTTTCTTTCATTTGACATGTACATGGCCTGGCCATATCAAGTAAGTTGTCCATTTTGAATTCTTGAATCTTGAAATTATGACTTCTTCCGCTTGTATTGTTCGTCTCTCTCTGATCTACCTCTTCTCCTCTTCGTGTTAATTAAAATTATCCGCATATTGTTATTAGGTTTTTGTATAGTGACTTTTATCGTTCTTTTATATACATAATGTGGCCATACGCCGCGAAATTTGAATTCATATGATATGATAACTGAACAAAATTCGTTAAACAATTCATGAAAGAGCATATTAAATGGAAATGAAATATTATTTATTTAAAAATTCACCACCAAATCATAAATAAAGGTATTATATAATGTTTTTGTATCATTCATCTCTAATAATACAAATATTTACATACAAATAGCAAATATGTGTACGCCCCCCATAATATAAATTTGCACACTTTAAAGTTTAAACTATACTTTTGGTTCTTCGAAATATGCTAGTTTTAAAATATTGATGAAATTTCCTCTGTTAGATTCATTCTTGTAATCAAAATCCTTTCAACAATTTTACAATTATAATTTGCAATATAACAATGGCAGGAAATTATCCGTTTGGCAGGATATTTATTTTACATTTTTTATACTAATTTTTATTGGTAAATCAGGGAAATTCAATATCGACAGAAAAGAAAAATAAAATTATCTCACTAAGATTTCAGAATCAGAATTATATATCATAAGTATTTGATTCTTTGCATCTTTGCAAAATACTTGTATTTAAATATTGTCGGATTCCTTCTTGTAATCAATATTTTTGAACTATAAGTAAAATAGTCTTTGTTGCAATCAACACTTTCACAGCTTGTACTTATGACTATTATACTTTAACTATGCGTTGTTTAATATAGAGAAACATATACAGTATTTGTAGAGTTATTAAGTAGTTTTTAAAATATTCGAGTTTCTAATGAAATTTTCTTACCTCTAAATTTACGTCACACGTCTGTTCCAAATTCTCACAACTTTCAAATCTTCTATGAATGCAGAAAATAACAAAACAACGGAAGTAAATCAAATAGCATTTTTTTAAATTTATGTGGCCCTAAACCTTAGAGTACAATTCATGTAGTAGCAGTAACGATACATAATAGTCAATAATACAATGCAATACGAACACAAAATCCTTTTAATTAATGAAAAATGACACGTATAAATTTATTTCAGACACATCAATCAATAGTAACAAAAACATTTCATGGACTCTCTGATAATATTTTTCATCATTATAATCAAGCAAACTTGTCGAATGCGTATATCTCAACCCCCCTTCTCACTTCAGCAAGTTTGACTTATTGTAGTCCCATTCTTCTGGTTAATTCCGGAAAATGTTCTTTTGCCAAGGGTTTGATCAGCAGATCTGCCATCATCTTTGTTGATGCACAGTACTTAACATCGATCACCTCTTTTTCTTTCAGATCTCGAAGCATATGATTTCAGGTCTGGAAACAGTAGCAATGTAAAGTAATGAACGTATTACTTGTCTGTACAGTGAATTGTTTGACAATCTTGGACTGTCTTCTATCGTGTCAGCCAGAAAACCAGTTTCCATCGGAGTTGCTACTGATCTTGGCTCTAGCATGCCGCAATTCTCTATAACTCTTGCAATCTTTGCTCTCTGACATAGAAGAAATGATCCGTCTGCTGCACATTCAACTTCTGTTCCAAGATAATGACTGACATTTCTTATATCTTTAATGTCAAAATAACCAGCAATTTCTTTACCTATTTCTTCGGTTAATTTGACAGATACACCAGCCACCAATATGTCATGAACGTACAGTAGTACATAACTTAGGTTACCATCTTTCTCCTGTCTGGTAAAAAGACATTGATCGGCGGTTTCTCTTTGAAAACCTAAACAAGTGAGTACCTCGGTAGCCTTATTATTCCATACCCGTGCAGACTGCTTCAAACCATAAAGACTCTTACGTAATCTTTATACTCTCGTCTCACACTCAGTCTGCACAAAACCTGGAGGTTGTTCCATATATATTTCCTCATCTAATTCGTCATTTAGATAAGCACTCTTGACATCTAACTGGCGCACATGCAACTTTTTCTGAGATGCCACGACAAACAATGCTCTAATGGTTTCATGTCGCACTACCGGTGCAAATGTATTGTCATAGTCTTCGCCAAAACGTTGGAAGAATCCTCGAGCAACCAACCGAGCCTTGTATGTATGCACCTGGCCTTTATATTTCCTCAAGGATCTTATTTCTTCTTCTGTAGCAGAAATCCATAAATTTCGCGAAGTGGTAATTTCAGCATCTCATTCCAAGAATGCGGTTCATTGACAACGCCAACTTGTACCTTGTATATGAGTCTTTCAGGTGGAATACTTTTATTTTCTCTTCTTGAAATTCGTCTCCTAGTTTCGATAGGAGAAACTTGTAAAGTAGCTTCATTTTCATCTTCAACTTGTAAAATATCTTCATCTTCGGAAATTCTGGCCGGATATTGTTTTTCTTACTGTTTCTCTTTCTTCTTTCTTGCTGTCAGGAAACTTTATTTCAAAAGCAGATACATTTTGAACTGCATCTTCTACATTCGAAGCCACTTCTTGTTGTGGAATTTGACGAATATCTGATTGTTTGGCGTCATTTTCTATAATCCGGAGTGATCGACTAATCCAAACACGATTCGTCTTCGGATTTAGAATTCGGTAACCTTTTGAATTTCCATCATAACCAATAAGAACGCCTTCTTCAGCGCGGTTATCCCATTTTTTTCGTTTTTGTTTAGGTATCAGGGAATAAACTTTTGATCCAAACACGCGAATGTGGCTCAAATCTGGCTTGTGTCCAGTAAACAGCTCCAAAGAGGTTTTCTCGATTACTCTGCTTGGTGTGCAGGTCTGTAGATGCGCTGCAGTCAATACAGCTTCGCCTCAGAATCGATTATGTAATCCAGCATCTAATAACATATATTTTACCGATTCTGTTAAGGTACGATTCTTTTTCTCTGCCACACCGTTCTGCTGCGGAGTACACGACACCGTAAGCTGATGTTGAATCCCTTCTCTCTGCAAATACTCTTCTAGCTGTCGAGTAACATATTCCTTCCTAGTGGCGGCTCGTGCTATAGGGCACAAGGGCGCAGCCCTACCAAATAAAAAGACAAGAAAAAAATAAATAAGCGAGTACATATACATTTTAAAAATACATTAATTATTATTTATTTACTTTCATTATTATGCAATTCTTACTACACCGCCGATAGCTAGATAGCCTATATACTGACGTGTGCACGTACCGATATGCTGCTAGAAGCACCTAGAAGCTAGGGCACAAATGTTTCTGCCCCGGTCTCCCACTATTTTTACTCGAATTTTGACCAATAGCAGCGAAGTGCGCGAAGCTGCATATGACTGCATTAAGCCTGTTCCGGGCACAGCCCAATTTAAACGAAGATGTCCGAGTATGTCCGGCATTTTCCGAGGTAATCTGTTATTGTTGAATTGTAATCGTCTAGTACTCATTTAATTACGAAGATAGCTTCTGTATCTTAAAGATTAAATAATTTAATATACTCTTTTTACTTTTTTAATTTTTTGTGCCCTACCATACAAAGATATCACCAGCCGCCACTGTTCCTTCCCATAGCCTGTGCGTATTGCAACAGGTTTTCTGCCAAATCTCGTCGACATTGCAGCTATATACTCCTTCACCACACCAGATACTTCATCTTTTGACTTAATTAATCTGACAACTGTAAATCGAGAATAATCGTCAATCAATGTCAAAAAATATCTGTTGCCACTTGGAGTTTCAGTCTGTATGGGGCCACATAGGTCGGAATGAATTAGTCACATCGGCTCTGTTTCTCTGCTACTGATTTCTGGAAATTTCTTTTGTACCAATTTCCCTTTGATACAATCTTTCCAGATAACTTCATCTGACCATGTTGAAATTTTGATGCCGGTGGCTTGTTCTTCTTTAACCAGACTTAGTGCTGCACTTGCAGTACTAGCTAATTCTTTGTTTCCCACCACATTGAGTCTGAATAAATTTCCTCTATTATTTGCTTGTGCAACAACTCGTTGACCCTGGTAAATATTGCAAACACCCCTCGAAGCTAATTCGATGACCTTTTTCCGTAATTTTCTGCACTGATAGCAATCTGTCAGCGAGTTGAATGCAATCATCAGGAAGTTTACATTTCAACCAACCATCTCCAATTCCCGCTGTCTTTACCGACGATCCATCTGCAAGAAAAACTGAGGTATCTGTATTACGCAGTTCTGAGAAAAATTCGCGTGCATTGGTCACATGATTCGTCGCGCCGGAGTCTATACACCATCCTGTCATATTCACGTCTTTTCTTTCCCAACTTGTTCTAAAGGTGACATGGCAGTTGACAGGACTTTATTTTTGTTTTTAAATGACCTGGTTTCTTACAAAAGAAGCAAACTCGAGACTCCTTATTTTTCCCGCCTTTTCCTATTCTTCCTCCTTTTTCATTCTTGCCTGGACCAACCTGATATGTGTCACTCCTAGTTGATGATTTCATTGCTGTCTCAGAAATATTTTCTTTGCTGTCGCCAGACTCGATTCGCCTTTGATATTCATCCATTATTTTACCGGTCACATAATCGACTGTCAAATCAGCTTCGTCTCTACCTTCAAACGCTTAACAAGCCCTGAATACGACTCTGGTAAACTTATCAGTAACACTGCGATTATTTCCTCGTCTTCGAGTGGTTTACCGGATCCACGGAGTAAATTTACGACCTCCATGATTGAATCAATATGATCACTCATTGATCCACCCTTGTACTGAATACCGTATAGCTTTCTTCTCAAATATAAACGGCTGCCAAATGTAGGTCGTTCATATTTCTTCTTTAACGTCTCCCATATTTCATGTGCTTCATCAAAATGCGCAAAATGTATTAGTTGACTATCTTCTACACTGAGTGAAATGTACGCCATAGCCTTGTTATTTAGTTTTTGCCAACCATTACTTGCTTTTTCTGATTTTGCCTTGCATACAACGTTCCACAGATCGTCGCGAATCAAAATTGCTATCAATTTTGTCTTCCAGAATATAAAGTTTCCACCATTTAAAAGGGGAATGTTAATTTTAACATTTTCATATGCCAAGATTTGTGATAGCAAAAAATATAACAATATGAACAACGATAAAATTATATAATTAATAATGTAATAATTTCCGTCACTATCCTCTTGAGCTGCACTCTGGACCCATTACCTCTTGGAATTCCAGTGACGATACTTAATAGTCAATAATACAATGCAATACGAACACTAAATCCTTTTTATTAATGACTAATGACAAGTATAAATTTATTTCAGACACATCAATCAATAGTAACAAAAACATTTCATGGACTCTCTCACAGACAACAGATACTATTAAGATAGTCAACTGCAATGATAAAGTAGTAGGCATTCATGCCCTGCAACACTAGCGCTCGGTGTCGTAAGACATAACTAAAATTTGTATGGCGGGTAGTATCGGAGATAGTCTGCATCCCGCATTACTATTGAGAATATATTTATTCTTTTTTATTGATATAGTAATAAACAGAAAACAACAAAATATATATTTAACGAGAAATAGAACGCATATTTATTTCTTAAAATTACATAAGGAAAATATAAAAATATAATCAGATATCCTATTACCATACGGTGTAGGGTACCTATACACATACATTTAGTTGTGTACAAATTTCGCCCATTGCTTCTTATTTCTTGCCATCTTGTTAGCGTTTTGAATCGTCGTATTTTTCTTCTCCAAGATCTTCAATATTAGCTTAACCCAGATGTCTTTCGGTCTGTTTTTTCTACCAATTTTGTCATCCATATTTGTCTCACCGGTCTAGCTTCGTTCATTCTGATCATATGGCCCCACAAAGCTAGCTCTCTCTGCTCAATGTCCAATACAGACTTACATTATAATGGTTCTCTAATCATTTCATTTCTTGTTCTACCTTGTATTTGGATGAGCTACTCGTTCAACCCAAATTTTGTAAATTTCTTCTGAATAGGAAAATAATGTTTTGTTGTATTTTCAACATCACAACCCGGCACACAATAACTTCTTGGCATTTTGCAGAAGCAAATAAACACAATATGAAATAACACAATAATGAAGAATGACACTTCACGAAAATACAATTTCAAATTTGAATTGTCAGTATGATTTTCAGCCAAGCCGCTACGATTTTAAAATCACCGAACATCCGAGCATTTACGAATTTTAACGAATTAATCCGAACGAAGCACTACTAGCGCTAAGTGTCGTAATACATAACTAACCGAAAGTCTCAAGGTCATGCTATGTAGTTGACACGGCCAGGACTCTCTGATAATATTTTTCATCATATATAATCAAGCAAACTTGTCGAATGCGTATATCTCAACAAAAACATTTGTCATTTACAATTATGTTTTTATTTTTTCAAATGACAAAATGGCGATCGATAAAAAATTTCAAAACATGATTTTTTGATAACCACTCCATTGATTTTCGAAAGTAAAACATTTATAAAATCCTTAAACTATCTACTACAACATTTGTCCTAAACATTTTTTTCAATCTATCCCAACAATTTATTTAATTGACTTGCAAGTACAATGGCTCGTACCACGATCACGGTTCTAATATCGGTGTTAGCTAGAACCGTGCTAACTATTTGACACATACTTCAGGGTTATAAAGAAAATCAGTGATGCCACTATACTGATTAAACCGAAAATGTACCGACAGGCATATTAAATACTTTTGGCTTCATTATTTTAAATTGTTTAATATGATTTGTCTCTGGACTTGTTTGTAAGATAAATTATTTAGAATATTGAAGCCAAATGTATTGAATATGCCTGTCAGTACATTTTCGGTTTAATCAGTATAGTGGCATCACTGATTTTTATTTATAACCCTGAAGTATGTGTCAAGTTGTCGTCAAGGTTTTAACTAATACCGGTCTTAGAACCGCGATCGTGGTACGAGCCATTGGCTGGTAGCACAAGCCCTGTTTTAACTAAAACACTGTTTTAAGAAATGTCAAATTCAAATTTCAATATTTAATTTCACCTTTATGTTTAAAGAACGATTTTTTAAAAATATTTATTTGAATACAAACTATGTTCTGCTTTAAAATCATATTTTGATAAATTTGATACTATTTATTTTTGTTATTAAATAATGAAATCTGACATTTCTTAAAACAGCATTTTAGTTAAAACAGGGCTTGTGCTACCAGCCATAGTGTTTAAAAATAATCCCAACTCGAAGTAAGTAGGCTATGAGCAAAAAAAAGTAAATCAATTTGAAAGTATTTAATTAAATGTCAATTCACACGAGGTCTTGTCAAAAATGTTATCTAAAGAAATATTCTTGTATTCTTTTCTTGAAATAGAAATAAATTAGAAAACGGTGAATGGCAATAATCTATATCCTACGTTATTTCCTTTTCTCCTTAAAATTACATTTCACGATCAATTGTGACAACTTGATTTTTGAATTGATTAATGATCAGACATACGTTTCTGTGTTCATAACCTACTCCAAATTAAATTTTTTCTGAACACACTGCACTTGTAAATCAAGTAAATGAATAAATACGGTCTTTTGGATAGATTGAAAACAAATGTTTATGACAAATATTGTAGTAGATAGTTTAAGGATTTTATAAATGTGTTACTGTTGAAAATCGATGGAGTGGTTATCGAAAAATCATGTATTGAAATATTTGATCGATCGCCATTTTGTCATTTGAAAAAATAAAAAATAATTGTAAATGTCAAATGTTTTAGAGAGCCCAAAGGTAAATTTGAGAGAATTTTTTTTTTCAATTGTCTAATGGAGTTATGACGATTTTTCGAAAAATAAAAGAACTCCAATAACTACGAACCGGGGCACCAAATCAAAAATTGGAAATAAGTAAAGTTGTTGGTTTTAATGAGTTCTAACTACCATTGTCGGGTGTAATGACTTAGTATTAACACCCTATATACAGAGTGGTTGATTTTTCATTATCCAGCTTATATCTTCTGAAACATTAAAGATACAAGAAAAAGTTATATAGAAAAGTTATTTGATACAACCTGTTTTATAATTTAGCATAAACAGTTTTTTTCCAAGGCCTACCAATTATCCAGAAAAATATTTAACTTTGATTTTTTAAATGGAACACTCTGTATATTTTTACGGAATAAAATTCTAATTAAATTTCTCTTTACAATGATGTATAACAAGTAAGGGTTTACCTTTAAATTATGTCTAATAAAGCAAATAGAAATACGATAAAAGTAGGCTGTGATATTCTATGGTTTATACCAGTAACATCTGTCACAGATTTAATAATACTGATTATAATAGCGGGAAAGGTGTTAAGATTCTTATTTAACTAAGAAAAATGAACGTCGGTTACAGTAATAGTGAAAAAGTTGATATGCTTTGCTGTTTTCACAGATCAAATAATGATAATGATCAAAATTTATATCCTGATAGAAGACAGCCTTATACTTTCCAAAATTTAGAAAATTCTCTGCGACAGACCGGTAATATAATTATACGTAGCCAATGTTCCTGTGTGACAGAAGTTACAGGTATAAACAATAGAATATCATAGCCTACTTTTATCATATTTCTATTTGCTTTATAGGACATAATTTAAAGGTAAATCCTTACTTATTACACATCATTGTAAAGAGAAATTTATTAAGAATCTTATTCTGTCAAAATATACAGGATGTTCCATTTCAAAAATAAAAGTTAAACATTTTTCTAAAAAATTGGTATGCCTTGGGAAAAAATTGTTTACGCTGAATTATAGATCAGGTTGTATGAAACAACTTTTGTATTTAACTTTTTTTTGTATCTTTAATATTTCAGAAGATATAAGCTAGACAATAAAAAATCAACCATTCTGTATATATATATATATTGTAACGTATTTTTCGTATACGTGTAAGAATGTTGGCGTTTGGTTGCTCGGGCGCCAACGGTTCGGTAGCTGCTTTGGAAACAAGGTTCAAATAGTGAAAGAAAACAATTGCGTTGGTAGAAAGGCTGGTTTATTGTTCCAATTTCTTGTACAAGAGGTCCTATGGCTAGGCGTTTCAGGTGAATTTGTATTTAAGACGGAAACGGGGTATTCGGGAAAGACGACGTTTGGCGTCGCGTTGGCTGGATAGCGGAAAGTTGATCGGATACGGTGGGGTTTACGAAGCCCTGAAGTACGGAGTCCAAAAGTTTTGTTTTCCGGAAAAAGACGCTCGGCGTCGCGGTGTCGGTGAGGTAGGATGTCTCAGAATAGTGCAGACTTGCTTTACCGGTCACTAGGATTTCGAAAATGGCGTTATCTAAAAAACGACGCCCGGCGTCGCGGCGCCTATACTGCGGGATTTTGTAAATACGGTGATGTGGGCGCGTTTCCCGGTACGTAGAAGTGAAAAGAAGGCTCATCCACAAAACGACGCCCGGCGTCGATGCGTCAGGACGCTTGTCGGCGGTAAGCTAAACTTGTTTCCGATGAGTGGTTTTTCAAAGTGCGGTTTTCTCGAAAACGACGCCCGGCGTCGCGACGCCGATATGTCGCGACGCTTCCTTATACCGAGGAGGATCCGAATCGGGGGTTTTCTCAAAAACGACGCCCGGCGTCGGGACGGCGTCGTCGGTCGGTAATAGCCCTGGACGGTCACGCACCTTATTGGCGTCAACACCTGATGGCGTCGAGGCGCTAAAGAGGTTATTCTCACAACAGGCCACTCTCTGGGATGAAATACGGAGATAACGTCGCCGGGGTGGCGTCGGGTCGCTTGTAATGGCTCTGGTTAGTCACGCACCTTGGCGACGGCAACGCCCGGGTTTACACGCCGGCGACGTCGAAGAGCTAAGGCGGTTGGTCTCGCAACGGGCCACTACAAGCGACGATGCTCGCGAAACAAACTATACTTTAGGTGTACGGACGGCGGCGGCTTCACCGTGGTGACCCTGGTGTTGCTCAGGTGCGTCTCCCAAAGACGCTGGCGGTCTACACGCTACCAGTGTTACGATGTTCGACGCTCTGAGTCACGTAACGAGCCACGACGATGGGCAAAAACAATAAAACAAACCCGCGGGGAGCTTACGGCGGGAGATCAAAAAAAAACCACGGTTTCTCACCTGGAGATTTCTGCGGGTCTGGCTGATGTCTTTGGAGTCGAAATCTGCATCGGAAGAATACTATGTTTCGCATCTCGGCGGCGCGGCTTTTATATCCGGAGGCTGGCTATTCAGGCTTTAGCTTGTTTTGCGAATGTTAGAGAATCAAAAGAGCACGTGGGATTTTAACCAAAATTTGGAAAAAAATGGAACGCGGACTTCTAGTTGAGATATTACGCTCGTACTTAATGTAAACGGTGTACTTTACGTCCGGCATAGCAAAGAAAAGTTTTCAGCGTCGCGTGAAAAAGGAGAGCGCGGCAAAAGCGGTTTGAACTAATATTCTTGTGACAGATCACATCGTCACAATATATATATATATATATATATATATATATATATATATATATATATATATATATATATATATATATATGTATATATATATATATATATACATATATATATATATATATATATATATATATATATATATATATATATATATATATATATATACAGGGTGTTAATACTAAGTCGTTACACCCGAGATTGGTAGTTGGAACTCATTAAAACAAACAACTTTTCTTAGTTCCAATTTTTGATTTGGTGCCCCGGTTTGCAGTTATTGGAGTTCTTTTGTTTTTCGAAAAATCGTCATAACTCCCTTATTTTAAAGACTACTGATATTTTTTTTCCTTAAAATTTACCTTTAGGCTCTCTAAAACATTTGACATTTACAATTAATTTTTATTTTTTCAAATGACAAAATGGCGATTGATCAAAAATTTCAATACATGATTTTTTGATAACCATTCCATCGATTTTCGAAAGTAAACATTTATAAAATACTATCTACTACAATATTTGTCCTAAACATTTTTTTCATCTATCTAAGAAAAGTACTTATTAATTTACTTGTCTTACATAACTGCAGTATGTTCAGGAAAAAACTTAATTCGAAGTAGGCTATGAATACAGAAACGTATGTCTGATCATTATTCAATTCAAAAATCAAGTTGTCACAATTGATCGTGAAATGTAATTAAAAGGAGAGAAGATAATAAAGGAGGATACAGATTATTGCCATTCGCCGTTTTCTAATTTATTTCTATTTCTAAAATAAGGATACGAGAATATTTTTTAGATAACATTTTTGACAATATTTCGTGCCAAAATGACATTTAATTAAATACTTTCAAATTATGTTTTTTTTTGTTTATAGCTTACTCTGAGTTAGGTTTATTTTTGAAAACACTGTACTTATAAGTCAATTAAATGAATAAAAACTTGTTTGGGATAGATTGAAAAAATGTTTAGGACAAATATTGTAGTATAGTTTAAGGATTTTATAAATGTTTTTCTTTCGAAAATCGATGGAGTGGTTATCAAAAAATCATGTATTGAAATTTTGGATCAATCGCCATTTTGTCATTTAAAAAAATAAAAAATTATTGTAAATGCCAAATGTTTTAGAGAGCCTAAAGGTAAATTTGAAAGAAAAAAAAATTCAATAGTCTTTAAAATAAGGGAGTTATGACGATTTTTCGAAAAACAAAAGAATTCCAATAACTACAAACCGGGGTACCAAATCAAAAATTGGAACTAAGAAAAGTTGTTTATTTTAATAAGTTCTAACTACCATTTTCAGGTGTAACGACTTAGTATTAACACCCTATATATATATATATATATATATATATATATATATATATATATATATATATATATATATATATATATATATATATATATATACAGGATGTCTCAAGACGAGCTTACGCTATCTATATTTTAAATACAATTTAATATAATTTAACGAAATTTGGTATCTACGGGTTATCCAACATGCCCGTTTTAACTAAAATATTTTCAAAGCGGTAGCACTTCCGGTTTAACCGGAAATTGACCTCAACTTTCTTATTTTAAATGGAATATGCTATATTTTATTTTGCCATTGAATGCAGCGGAAAATTTTACATATGAAGCAATAAAAACATTTTACTCGTGATCAACTACTTCCGGCGTTATTCAACTTTTTTTGATTTTTTGTCTGAAATCCGGCACAAAAAATCAACAATATTCAGTTTCTCGTCATTATTTAGTGCCCCTTGAGAATATTTGGAAAAACAAAAGCACATTTGAGACGCGCACAAAAAGTTCCATTTGACCGACATCGTATCTCTTACAGTTCTCGAGATCCCAATGGTGGCACTTTTAAATGGGACACACTGTATATTTGAATTCATCACGATGATCGCGAAAATTTCATTCACCTGTACAGCCTAAACGGTACGAGGGATTTTAATGAAAATTGTTGCAGGTTGTAGAGAATAACTTGATTTCCTGGTAATCGGTCATTTTTCTGCACGATGTATAGTTTTTGTGTAAAACATTTTTAATGGTGGAATTTTGGCTTTTTGAAACAAAATATCTGAGTACTCCTTGAAAATTTTAAGACGAAGAACGTTTCTTTGACATGTCAATCAGAACATTTAAATGGAATTATTTAAGAAATAAGCACAATTTGAAACAATTTAAATTCATAAACATAAATTATGACAATGGGCAATTATTCCATAGTAGTTTAAAAGGCCTAAAACATTATATTTAAAAATTATAATTTTTAAGGTTCATGTCAGTGATTCATGTGCACTACGACAGTGTTGCCAAACATCCCATAAATAACTAAGTAACAAAAATTATTCCAATGTAAAGAATTTGACAGCTCGATCGGCTTTTGTTTTTAGCTTAAAGTTGTTAGAATCATGTCAAAGCTATGTCGTATTTCGTATCAAATAAGAAATATCGTCGGGGGCTGCCATGCAGAAATGTCAAAAATTTGGCAGCTCGATCGGCTTTTCTTTTTTTGTTTAAAGTTGTCAGAACAATGTCGTGTTTGGTATCAAATGAGAGGTATCGTCGAGGGCTGCCATGCAGAAATGTCAAAAATTTTACAGTTCGATCGGCTTTTGTTTTTGCGTAAAGTTGTCAGAACCATGTCGTGTTTGGTATTAAATGAGAGGTATCGTCAACGGTTGCGAGGCAGAAATTTGACAGGTCGATTGGCTTTTGTTTTCTGCAAAAAATAAATCGTTTGAGTATGCGTGAAGACTGACGGCGTTAGCATTGTGGATTTAATGGTAACTAGACGGATTGGACGTAAGTAAAACTATTAAAAAACACTATCGGCGGAGGCCTATGGACTACTCGGCGTAGCCGAGTTTTCGCTAGTCTTATATAATAATAATAATAATAATAATAATAATAATAATAATAATAATAATAACAATAATAATAATAATTAATAATAATAATAACAATAATAATAATATTAATAATAATAATAATAATAATAATTATAATGATAATAATGATAATAATTATAATAATGATAATAATGATAATGATAATAATGATAATAATGATAATGATAATAATGATAATAATAATAATAATAATAATAATAATAACAATGCTTTATTTGCCCAACAGTTTACACCATTAACAGGACAATATATAAAAACTTTAACGTGTACATAATTCGTAAAAAAAATCTAAATATATATTCACAAATCAAAAATACCAAAGTAAGAAAATAACATGTTTTCAGATTATTAGTTATTACTTATAATTAACAAATATCTTTAACTATTATATATGACATTGAAAAAGTCAATAATATTACAGACTCCATTAGTATTAGTGCACATTATATTTACTGGAGATCTAGTAAGTAGATTAGTTCTAGCAAAGTTTCTTAAGAAGAGAAAACTTGAACGAGTTGACAACCTTGGTACAAAAATATTAATAAGATTGATGATAATGGGGCAATCTATAATATTGTTTAATAATTTGAACAAAAACAAGATAGTTATATTTATTCGACGACGCAGTAGGGAGAGAAAATTAAATCGCTGCAACAGAATATTATGGTCTATTCCCCTGGGTGGGTATTAGTTATCTTGTCTGTAACACATATATTTCAAAAATCGTCTCTGCTTTGATTCTAGATTATTAACATGACAGTTATATACAGGGTACCAAATTAGAGCACAGTATTCAAGTTTAGATACTACAAAATTGCAGTACAATACTTTCAATAGCGTGACATCATTGAAACATTTTGTATATCTGAATATAAAAACTAAAAGTTTGTTACAAGAATTTATAACATATTCAGTGTGGAAATTAAATGACAAGTTTGTTTCAAAGTAGATCATTAGGTCTTTTATGGTACAAGTGCGCTCAAGATTGTAGTTATCGATATAGTATTCAAATATAATAGGATTTTTTTACGATGGTAAGAAACTACTTTATATTTAGAATTTATTATTTGTACACCACTTGTTTACTGTATTAATAGATAATTGTAAAGTAATACAATCATTAGAATTAGTAATAGACGAATATAATTTCATATCATTTGTAAATAATAAATTCATACACTTTAATTCTTCACATATATCATTTATATATAAACTGAAAAGCAATGGACCTAAATTGGAACCTTGGCACCCCAGATGGCGCAATAAACATATGTGATTTATATCCATTATATTGAACAATCTGTTGTCTCTGATTTAAATATGATTTAAATAATGAAAGCAAATGATTATTCAGACCGAACTTATTTAATTTATGTAATAAAATGTGATCAATTTGATCAAAAGTTTTTTTGTATATCTATATAAATGACATCTGTTTGTCCACATTTGTCCACAACCTCGCATAAATGTTGCGTAAGCACCATAAAATTAGTTGCTGTAGACTTCTGTTCTCGGAAGGCATGCCGAGAATCTGAAAGTTTATGATTACCACTTGTATAAATACATGAGTACAATAACATTTAAAAAAACTTGACGAAGTTACACAAAATAGATATGGGTCTGTAATTAATAATATTGGCTGCATCTCCTGCCTTAAAAATGGGGCACACTTTCGAAATTTTCCACATATCTAGAAACTCACTGTTGTATATAATAGCAAAGTGGTTCAGATAACAGATACGCAAGTCTTTAACAATGAAAGCAGGAATTGATCTATTCTTGAAGTCATTTTGCTATTCATTTTTCGCATGTTGTTTAATACTTCCTAAGGAGTGACTGCCGGTAAGGATATGATCAGATCCACAGTTTACTTCAGACATGTCAGTTGAAGAATATTGTTGATAAACACTAGAGAAGTAACATGCAACAGCATTTACTATGGACTGCGAATCATTAAAGTGTGTTTGGTCTTGGTACATATTACCGGGAATACGTAACGACTTTTTCTTGGATTGAATAAACGCCCAGAAAATATTTGAGTTTTCTTTTATAGAAGTTTCAGTTTTACGAAGAAAACTTTTGTAAGCATCTGTCACTTGATTTTTAATTATTTTCCTTATGGAACTAAACTCATTTAAGTAACATCTTTAGTTCTTTTAAATTTCTCGTGGAGTTTGTGTTTCTTTTTTATGTTAGTAATAATTTTTTTAGTGTACCACGAATGAAAATTATAATTTTTATTATGTTTATGATATCGAACGTGAATATCAAAAATATTTATAAGTACCTATTGTGTATAGTTCAGCACACGCACAATCAACAGTTGTTGTTTCATAAAGAGTTGTCCAGTCCACATTCAATAAATCATTGTACAGTGCTGGAAAATTGGCATATTTGAAATTATAATTTTTATCATTGTCATTAACGCAAAAGTTGCTCTGTTTTATTATCTTCCGATTGGCAATGATTTCTATGGAAGGATGGTGTAAATCTTCATGAACGTATTCTAATTCAGATCTCGCAACAGTGCAGTTTATATTAGATGCAACAATGTCCAAGATTCTACCGTGTGCATTTGCAATGGTATTCAATTGATTAATGTTTAGAAATTCACAAAACTGATTAAAAATATATGTCTTTCTATCACTCATTTTACCGTAGATTAAATTAGTGATGTTGAAATCACCAGTAATAATGTCACTATTGAGTAAATAGTCCAATCTAATAAAAGTTTCAAAGAATGCTTCCATTTCACACGCAGATGTATTTGGCGGAATATAAATGACAAAAACAAGAATTTTAGAGTTCATCGCAGGAACTCGACATCCAACAATATCAATTAAAGGTTATGCGTCTCTCATAGTACCCAGATTAAGTTCTGTAACTGAGAAGATGGTTTTAGCCGCAAGTAGTACTCCACCACCTTTGAAGAAAAAACAGTTCACATTTGCTATTAAGTCCGCGCACATTTTGATAAAACATATTGAAATTGGTATGGTTATTTGTTGTATGACTGTTGGGCATTAATTGTTTAGACATTATTTTCGGTTTTCCTTGGACATATTTGATAATAAGTTCCTTTTCGCCATTGAGCTTTCTAGTCTCAAGTTCGGCTCTTATTTTCTTGTAATACGATATTTGTTGTGGGGTCCTAACTAGCGATATTTTGATGTCTTTGAATTTATCTTCAACTTTGATATTTTTTAAATTATAAATAATGTCATGCACGTGATTAGGCTCCCGGAGCCTTATTTTAGTTGGACGATTTTTATTATTATCGAATTTTCTAAGGCGTGCTGGTTTAATTAGGGTAATATCTACAGTAGGATTTACTTCAGCAATTATTTCAGTTACAGTGTTTTTATCTGTTTCAATACGTCTGCTACTATCTTTATTCGTTAGTTCTTGAAGACCATAAATTATTGAATTGTTTTTCCTATTGTTCCTATCATTGATTTCCGCTATTATATCCTCAAAACCATAGATACTAGCAGAAGTTTCATGTAAATTAATCTTGTTTTTTATTGAATTAATCTCGTTTTTATATCTTGTATGAGCACTTTGAGATCTTCATCATGTTTATCTCTAGCAGAACATTTTAGGCAATTGTAAATTAGTTTATTCCTTTTATAGCTGTTTAGCTCAGTGAGAGAAAGTTCTGTGCAAGTAGGATGATAGGGATCGCTGCAATAATCACACCGGATCACTCTAGATTAAAGTACACTTTATAACATCAATACGAGAACTGAACAGAAATAAATAAAGTTTATAACATAAGAATTTGCAAAAAAAAACTGCAACTGCACTATCACACGTTTAATCAAGCAATAAATGCACATTATGTATTATTATTATTATTAATAATAATAATAATAAATGCTATCAAATTTATCAACATATGATTTTAAAGTAGAACATAGTCCGTGTTTAAACTAATATTTTTAAATAAATCGATCTTTTAACATAAGGATAAAATTACATTTTGAAATTTGAATTTGACATTTCTTAAAACAGCGTTTTAGTTAAAACCGTGATCGTGGTACGAGCCAATGTATTTTTGAGACAAATGAACGAATAATAGATTGTCATGATATATTTCGGGCTCTAAAGTATTGGTAATAGGGGCTCTGAAATCATAATTTGTTTCTACAAGTACATTAGTGAAAGTAGAATAATGTTTAGATGATCTGATAGGTATACGAGGAACAGAAATATTTATATTATCCAAACTTATGTAACATTTTATGTAAGTATAAGCAATATAGCAACTTACGTCTTTTATCTAGTGACAATGTTAAATTGTACTAATGTTTGAGAATTACTGTATGAGATTAGATCAAGCGGATAACAGATTTTATGAGCACAGAATTTGACAAATTTCCTGTGTATTCCTTCAATTTCCATAATATGTGTCGTAAACTAGTTTCCAAATAACAAAGCAGTATTCAAGTTTGGACTTAACAAATGAGTAAAACAATGATTTTACCGTTGATATATTGTTAAAACAATGTGAATTTCTATTATAAAACCTATGTTTTTGTACGAACATTTTAAAATATAATTAATGTGAGGAATAAAAAGTAACATAGGGTCGATAATAACACCACTCATATTGTAGGTATAGCTAAATGTAATATGTTTTATTGAGAAAGTCACAGATTTACATTTACTGATATTAAACTGTGATTTTGAGGAAGAAAACCAAACAAGTAAGTTGTTAATATCAGATTGAAAATTTTTGTAAACTAAATATGAATTGATTAATTTAAATATTTTCAAGTCGTCAGCACATAATAACGAATTGTAGTAATTCATGCATTTAGCGATGTCATTAATGAATAAAATGAACAATATAAGTACAAGATTTGATACTTGAGGGACACCAGAGGAAGAACTATAGCAATTAGATTTAGTATTGTAATGAACATATTGTTTACGATTATGAAGATGATTGAAAATGGAGTATGAGATCGGAGGAGAAATTAAATTGATGATGCAGCTTGTAGAGCAAAATGTCATGATTTACGGTGTCAAAAGCTTTGGCCAAATCAGTATATACAACATCAAATTGGGTATTTTTATTCAAAGCATTCAAAGTAAAATAAATACGGTGAATACGATTAGAGGTAGTTGATTTGCCTTTTGATTAATAAAATTAAAATGTTACTACTTTTATGTTCTAATTTTTCTATCTTTTATAACAATTTAAATTTCGCGGGTAAATTTGACAACAAATTTAAAGTTCAAGGTCATACGTGTCAAATCGCAACAACAATAGTGCCAACAAAGAGTGTCGCTTCTGTATACATGTCTATTCTGTGTCAATGCTGCAGACAAAAAGTTGATGAACGAGTGGTATACCTTGCCACAATGTGCAAAAATCAGGCAACTAGCATGAGTTAAGCTCCATAAGATCAACATGTCTATACCTATCTTGTGGACAACTAACTATAGAGGTAGTTCGGGTAAATCTTTGTATTAGCATTTTAGAATAATGATTGCATTAACAATTTATGTGGACTATGTTCGTATTATGTATTGCAATATTTGTTTCAAGGTATGTGAAAATGTCGGTTAATATTTTTATTTTAGGCATTTCGAAAAGAAATATATATTCTTACTGAGACTATCCGGGAAGAATTTTGGAGCGATTATGAAACAGCTCCTCAGGAAGAAAAAGATCTAATAGAAAAGTATGGGCTATCTGTTTTAAAGTACAACACATTCCAAGCAGCATCTATGTTCAGTGCAGGACCACTATGGCTAGTAAAGCCACTGTTAGAAATGTATCTTCTGCCACCTCAGGATCAAATAGAACCGGTTCAAAGAATTTTACCTTTTAAAAACTGGGTTCCGTTCCAATTAGGTTAGTTCAACAAAATATAATGAAGAAGTAATAGGTTAATTCAATTAAATTGTAAATATTTTTCCATGATTTGCGATTATCAACATGTTAATATATTGAGAAAAAATTAAAAATTTTATAAACGTTAATATTAAGTGAAAATAAGAACTAATGCCTTGTTGCATCGCTGACACTTATATTTTAAGCTAGGCTTAAACAAAAAATATGTTGGTTCAAATTATACAGGATGCTCATTTTAAGTGGTTCACTATTGCTATCTCGAGAATAATTATAAGTTCTACAAGATCGGTTAAATTAGCAAACAATTTCTATTTTATAAGTCTAATGAGCGAAACAAGAATTTTTAGACCAGCGGCAACCTATTTTTTTATTTTGTTATTCGATTCAGATTTTTTTCTGAATTCAACGATATCCATGATATATAACCCTGATATTACGAAATATTGGAAAAAAATGAAAAAGTAAATATGTATAAAAAGTATGATGCGGAAGAAAACAAATCAGTAAAAAATTGTTAAGATTATTTTTGTCGTGCTTTTCAAGTGTACCTATGTTTCTACAAACACTATTAAAAACTGAATTTTTAACACGGCGTACTTTAATTAAAAATCTGATGTGGCCAACACAAAACCTCCCGCTATTTAATTTTATTAATTTAAATACATACCTACGTACTTACTAACTCTGCAAACTGTTCCATTGCATAAAACTATTGCTTTATTTACTATTTTCTTTTTAAAATGTCACCATTATTAATTTGAAGTGATTAGTTTTTTGACAGTGACATTTACTGTCAGTTACATTCGTTTGAAATATGAACTGTGTAACAAAGGAATTGTGTTTACCTTAGGCTTCGGGACTTACAAAAAAATATATTTTTAAATTTATCTGTAAAATATATAGAAAAAGTATTAATGTATTCCTGTAGAAAATTCAATAATCTTTAATTTTCATAACGACAAAATGCGAAAATATGGCATTTAATGGTATTTTTTGAAGAAAAACCATTATGAGCTTCAGGTAAAGTGCCATTTCCGGTTATCCGATTTACACCAAAATCTAATGTCTTCTTTTCATATTAGAATAGGGTATAAATACAAGGTTTCAGAATTTTCTGAATGATAGTATTTGAGTTAGAGCGAAGACAAAATCCCTACACATACATACACACACGCATACACATATACAGACATCATCGTGAACATGTTAAAATTAGATCCTAGGGACCTTAAAACGTGGTTATTTACTAAAATCCCGACACGTGATTTTTAGCACGATTCCTATACCTCCCTTACCAAGGATAGCGGGAGGTAAAAATGCAATTTTTTATAGAAATGTGTTAAAAGTAGCACATTTTTAATTCTAGTGTTAAAAGTAAATTGTCACTGAATTATAGCAACACAAAACATCGTTTGTTAAACTGGCATTTTTCTTAAAGACCAATTACAAACTTAGTAAATACAAATTTAATTAATATTTATTGTAATTGAACAATTGGTACAATTAGAAATATGTATTCCTTTTGCGGTTCCAATTTCAGATTTGGAATTTTTGGAAGGAATTAAATAATTATTATGAGATAATATGACTTGTAGCAATGCTTTGTAACGGCAAACCAGGATAGCTGGAAGAAGAAGCGCTGTCAACATTTTCCCAAAAGTATTGATTCGTACCGGTTGCACTGCGCATTTATTGCAACCATATTTGACAAACAGCCGTTGATGTGTGAGGTGGTTGCAATGCCAAATACTTGAAGTACAAATCCAGTTAAGAAGAGCCAGTAACAGTGAAAGTCTTTGGAACTCTTGTTTTAGTATCTGGAATTTTTACTAGTAAAGTAGTTCCTAAATCTTCAATATTATTTAGACATATTTGACACAGCTCTTTACGGCGGCACGCCCCAAATATGCCCATTATTGCCACTAATTTGGACATCAAATACTTGTGAAAGAAAGCAATAAGTCTGTAAAACTTACGTATGTCATTATTGTTTTTAACATTTAACATCAATTTTAACATGGAAAATGCGCTCAAAGTGTAGAAGATTTTCACATTTTGGACAACTCTTCAAAATACGCTAACAAAACACTTTCACTGTATTTTCCTGATGGAACATTCTTGCGGTTGCACCACTCCATGAAGCGTTTGTACGCACATTCATATTGTTGTCTGGATTTAGTAGGCAGCAAGTGTAAAGTTGCCTTTGTAGCGGCTTCTTCAATTCTTGTGGCATTTCGTAATTCATTTTCACACTTTATTTCTCGTTCGACAGATTATTTTCGATATTTATTAAACAATAGGTAACGTGGGTAACGTGATGCCGATATACTTATTTCAAAGACATTCAGATTTTTTTTATATAAAAAAATTAAATTTTTTAATAAAATTCTTGTGCTTTTGCTTGTGTTTGTAGAAAAAAATGTTGTATGATATACGTGTTAAAAGTGTAATTTTATATTATAAATATTCACACTAGCAACAACAAGTACTCAACAATGAGCATAATTCAGTGGAACAACAACGGTATCCAAACCCATTTACCGCAACTTCAAATATTAATCCAATAACATCAAGCTACAATTATCTGTATCCAATAAACCAGGCTTAGGGAAGGTAAAAAATTTAAACTAAAACACTATGAAACATTTAGAAAAGACAGCGAAAATAACACTATAGCTAGCGGAGGTGTTGCAATAATGTGTAAAAACTCTATACAAATAAAAACAATCGATCTAAACACTGAACTAGAAGCAGTTGCAATCAGTACTGATATCCCGTTTCCAATGACTGTATGCAATATGTACATCCCATCAAATAAAACTATAACCAACAATGAAATCGAAAACCTCACAAACCAATTACCCCTACCTCGGCTCATTCTAAGAGATTTCAACGCACACACACAACATTTTGTGGGGCTCACAACACAATGACCCAAGAGGGACAATTAATGAAGATACACTTCTAAACAAACTCAATTTACTAAACGATGGCTCACATACATACATCTCAACACGAACCGGCAATACAAGTACTCTGGATTTAACATTTGCAGATCCCAGAATAGCAAGAGAAATGATATGGGAAACAATAACAATTTTATTCAGCGATGGCCATTTCCTAATTAAAATCTCGTTCACTTTAAATATATATAAACCAAATCAAGAAGATAAAAACGAGCACAAAATCTGGAACTTTAAGAACGCAGACTGGCAACAATACAAAGAAATATTAGAAAATATTGAAAAAGAAACCGAATTTTACGATATAAACAACATAATACAAAATCTAACAGACCAAATAAAAAATGCCGCTGAAACCTCCATGGGCTATAAATCAAAGAAAATTGGGTGTAAGAACGCCCAATGGTGGAATACCGAATGCGCAGAAGCTATTAAAAATCAGAAAAGGGCACTATATAAACTAAAAAGACTCAATAGCGCTGAAAACCGTATAGAACTTCAAAGAACCAGAGCCCACAGCAAAAAAATAATCAAAACTAGCAAAAGATTATCATGGCAAAGATTTGTGTCAACCATAAATAAAGACACGCCCACAAAAGTAATGAATGGAATAACATAAAACAAATTAAAGGAAGCGATACATCTAGAGAAATTAACAACTTGGTAATTAACAATATTCGATTACAAATTCTACGAAAATCGCCAACGAGATAGGGAAACATTATAAGCAAATTTCAAGCGACAACTTTTACGATAACATATTCATACAGGAAAAAGCAACATCGAAGAACAAGGACTAGATTATTATTTAGCGTTTGGTAAGTAACAAATAATGTTAAAAATAATATCTCAGGCAAGGTAGTAGTTGGAATTGGCGCTTGCGAGTTGGGATCTAGAAATTCAAACGGATACAACAAATTTAATAAACAAAGAATTTAGACTCTGGAAATTAAACACAGCTATAAATGAAATGAAAGGAAACACAAGCCCGGGACCAGATAATATTCCTCCCCAACTAATTAAACATCTCCCCAATGAAACAAAAGAATACCTCCTGAAAAATTATAATTACATATGGAAATCGCACACCTTCCCCGACCATTGGAGAGAATCTACAATAATTCCAATAATTAAGCCTAAAAAAAGCAAAATTGATCCTTCAAGCTTCCGCCCTATATCACTAACGAATTGCTTATGTAAAATTATAGAAAAGGTGATATCTAAAAAATTAAATTGGCACCTAGAAAAAAATAGCCTTCTGCGCATACACAAAATGGCTTCAGAAATGGGCGCTCAACGATGGATAACTTGACAATACTCACGGCAGAAATTTTACAAACATTTAAACATGAGCAAAACTTAGTGGCAATATTTTTTGATCTCGAAAAAACCTTTGATACTACCTGGAAATTTAACATTTTAAGAATATTAAAAGACTACATAAAAAAATTCTTAGAAAACAGATCATTCAAAGTACGAGTAAACAATACCTATTCAGACAAAAGAAAACAAATAAACGGAATTCCTCAAGGATTAACACTCAGTATAATCCTGTTCTTAATTGCAATAAACAACGTAGCAAAAATATAAAGAGCCCAGTAAAATTCCTATTATTTGCCGATGACCTTATTATATTTCATAAAAACAAAAATATCAGAGCAGTACAAAGCCAGATCCAGAAAGCAATTGATAAAATCCAAGAATGGTCACAAAATGTAGGATTCCGGTTTTCAGACTCCAAAACAAAAGCCATTCATTTTACCAAGCAAAGAAAAGAACAAACAAATACCACCTACCAGATGAATTCAGCATATACTCAGCAGAAATGCTTAGTATTTACTTCAGCTTACAACACATAGAAAAGAACACCAGGAAAAACTACACCATATGCACGGATTCTCTTAGTAGCCTAAAATCCATCCTACAAATATACCCGAAACATTCCATAACAAAAAACATTCAAGATCTCCTAACCCAACTTAACACGACCAACATCCGAATTAATTTTATTTGGATCTCATTCCATACTAGAATACCAGGCAATGAAAAAGCAGATACTGCTACGAAGGAAGCCACAAAAATCCCTCTCACATCTATTCCCATCGAAGCAAAAGACATTGCAGCAATATTTAAAAACAAAATCAGAGAAAACTGGTACCTACGATGGAGCAATCTTGAATCAAACAAATTAAAAAACATACAAGAAAAAATACAGCCCTGGCAAAAACGCGAAAATTCAACCAGAAGAGAGCAAGTAATATTTACAAGAATGAGAATTGCACATACCAGAGTGACACACAACCACATTTTTGATAGAACAAATGCCAAAATATGCGCTAATTGCAATACACAGATACCGCAAACAATCCTGAACGTGAAAAACTTCACCCTAATAATGAAATACATTAAAGATATTCAAATACTCAGTAAAATGTAAATATAAATGTAAATTCGACTAACCTGTATATTTATATATGCTAATACCCCATGGGTGAAACAAAATCTTAAATAAAAAAACTTAAAAAAAAAATCTGTTGTGGCCAGCACTATACCTCTCGCCATTTTCCTATTAGGCTATATAAGTATTGTATTTAACATTTATGGTACACACAAAAAATTCTAATTACACTTATTCTTTATTTTTCAATTCATTCTAAGAACAAGTTTCCTCCTACTCTTCTAAATGTTCGAGATTCTTCCAATTCATTGACGAGATTGGTGGTATTTATGAAGAGTATATGATGAATTATATGTATTGTAAGCGCGTATTTAGTTGACACTGATACTACATTCTTTAGTTTATAAATAAATCCCCTTTCTTTTTATACCAATTTAGATATTGACGGAGTTTTTTCCTCGTTATAACAACAGCATATTATATTTCTATTACATTTCCACTTGTCCATGTACGAATTCTATATCTAACTATAATTTTAAATATTTAATTAATGCTAAAATAAGAAAGAAGAAGTCTTCAGTAATGCTTGGATTTTTGACATTGACATTTATGTCAATTATAAACATTTTAATTTTTCAACTAGTTTCCATAAGCTATTTGATTCATTATATGTAAAATGGATTATTTTTTATATTTATAATTCAGTCTATCTCTAAATCTATAGAAGACATAATGAAAATGTTTAATGCATTGGATAGAGAATTTTACATTCTTTAATATTTTATATTATAAAATAATATTTAGAAGATTTTTATTTTTAAACTATTACTTCCGGTTGTCCAATTATTACCAAAATCTAATCAGCTCTTCCCATGAATGCCAGATTGAGGAAACTGCAATTAAATATTTTTTAAGTCTTATAGTATTTGAGAAATCGTGGCTCCAACATCCACACACACACACACACACACACACACACACACATACACACACATGCGGACATCATTGTAAAAATGTTATAATTGGATTCTAGAGACCTTAAAACGTGCTTATCCACTAAAATCTGGACATGCGATTTTTAGCATGATTCCAATACCTTTCTTAGCGAGAGGTAAAAATAAGTATTTTCTCATAATGAGAAGATAGATATGTATGAAGTATACATTTTATGTAGAAAACATTGAAATGCAGCTGTAAACATGTATGTACAGTGGATTTATAATGGCTTGTATCCTGAGCAACAAATGCCGGCTCATAATAACTTTCGGGGGTTGGAAATTTACTTACGTTCCAATATCTCTGCATTTATAAATAAACAAAGAAGCCATAATGATGAAAATAATGAAATAAATGTTTTGGCATATTTCGAAGCCAACCCAAGCTATTTCATCAAAAGGACCGCTGTTGAATGGTGTAAGAATGGGCACAGAACATAAAACTTTAAAAATAAAATAAACATAAAGTCCGGGTCTGGCGCGCAAGCGACTTATCGAAATATAAGTGCTCCGTGATCTAACTCATTTATATGAGCGATAACGAGTAATAAAAATTTAGTGAAGAAATCAATATAGTGAAATAAACAATTGTGTGTATTTATAAAGTGGAAAAACTGTGAAAAAGTGGAGTGAATAACAAAAATTTAAATAAATAAAAGAGTCAAGGCCGTAGTGTTTAGTGCTAAACGTGCTTAGCAGCGACAAGCGACAGTGATAATTAGCAGCAGAGCCGTATTCAGGCGGATAGTAAATGTTTAATTCGGACAGTGAAGATTACTCGAGTGAAGACTCAAAAAGGAAATAGTAGTCCGACTCAGAGCAATACTGATCCATTTAAAAGAAGTAGGTTAACAACAAGATCACCGAAAAAACTACAAGAAAACAAATACGGAGATGGACGAGATAAAAAAAATGTTCGAACAAATGATGATAGAAATTAAAGAAATTAAAATAAATCAAGACAAATATCAAGAAAAAATGACAGAACTACAACAAGAAAATAAGGAAATGAAAAAACAAATTACTGACCTAACTGAAAAAGTGGAGGCTCTAGAAAAGGATAAGAAAAGGAACAATCTTATAATAACGGGTATACGCATAGAGAATAATATACCATTAAAAGATGAAATCAAGAATTTTATAGCATCGACGTTACAAGTTAACGCTAACATAAAAAATGCGAAAAAAATAGGAAATAAAACTTATGTCATAGAAATGGACAATATGGAAGAGAAAATTAAAATTCTCAAGAATAAAAATAAATTAAGAAACGTCAAAAATGAAAAAATATACATTAACTGTGATATGACAAGGAAGGAAATGGAAATACAAGACCATATTAGAAAGAGAGAAAAAGAAGAAAGAAACAAAGGGAATAGAACTAAAATTGGCTACAAGAAATTATATATAAACGATATGGAATGGAAATGGAATAGTCGGAATATGGAACTTATGAACCCGCTAGCTATTGACGGAGACAAATCAAAAAACTAGAAAATACTCAACTGTCGATGGACAAAATGGATAACGAACGGAATGGAAACAAGGATATGATTAGTATAAGTAAAGATAGAGTAAAACATAAGAATGGAAACCATAATTCACAAAATAATGATATAAAACTAAATGGAGAAATTTGGAAGCTAGGAACATGGAATGTTCAAGCGATAAATGGCAAAGAAAAAGAATTAGCTGATAACATTGAACAAGCAAATATTTCAATACTGGCGATAACAGAAACAAAAATGAAGGGAACTGGTAATAAATTATTAAACAACGGACATCTATTAATCTATGGAGGTGTAAGTGAAACAGAAAGAGCGAGAGCGGGAGTAGCGTGCCTAATTAAAAGTAATGTAATAAGGAAAATCAGAAGTTGGAAATTCATATATGAAAGAATGATGAAATTAGAACTAAATACAAACAATGACATAGTCACTTTAGTAATAGTATACGGCCCTAGCGAGAACGAAAAACAAGACGAAAAAGACAAGTTTTGGGATAACGTACAAATAGCTTGCGAAACTTTCATGGGGAAATTAATAATTTTAGGAGATCTCAACGCTAGAGTCGGCAAAGAAGCTAAAAATTGGGGTGGAGTAATTGGTATACATGGAGAAGAAACACTGAATAATAATGGGAAAAAACTAATTGAATTTTGTCGGGATAATGAACTAATAATCACAAATACTTTTTTGAAACATAAAGATATACATAAATTCACACGAGAAGTAATTAGCCGTAACGAAAGATCAATAATAGATTACATGATAATAGAACGAAAATCAGAAATTAAATAAAACCTGGCTACGAAATCGGAAGTGACCACTACCTTGTACAGGCTATTGTAAAAGACAAAATAAATATAAGTAACAACACAGTGGAATTGAACCAAATATGTAAAAGAAAAATAAAGACCTACTTACTTAGAAATGAAGAATATAGATTAAAATTCCAAAATATTCTAAAGGAGGAATTAGATAGACCAAAAAATAAAGAAGATATTACAAACATGGATAAGAGGTGGATTCGCTTTGGAGATAATTTAAAAAACGCAGCTAAAGAAGCGTGTGGGTACAGTAAATTAGGGCAAATTAAAAAATCCACACCATGGTGGAATGAAAATGTCAAAAAAGCAGTTAAAGAGAAGAAAAGGCTCTGGAAATTATATATACAAGAGAGGAATAACACAACATATGAACAGTATAAAAAACAAAGAACGGAAACAAAAAATATAATTATACAAGCAAAACAAACATCCTGGGAAGAATTTGGGAAACGGATGGAAGTCAATAGCCGTGAAAATCAAAAGCTCTTTTATAAAGTTTTGAAAACACTAAAAAATAAGCCTCAAATTACATTGCAGCAAATTCGAGATGACGACGGAACCATATTAACAGATGACACAGCAATACTTGACAGGTGGCGAAAATATTTTCATGAACTTCTGAACCCAGACAATATGGACAATATCCATATACAAGATAAGCAGATGGAAGTATCAGCGGAAGAAGCAAAAATAAATACAATATCTAACGAAGGTTCGATCAATATGTTGGAATTGACGGCTGCAATACAGAAAATCAAAATAGGGAAAGCTCCAGGCTGTGACGAAATAACACCCGAAATGCTAAAATATATGGGAGAGCCAGGAAAAGAAGAACTACTGAAAATACTAAATATATGTTGGAAACAGAAAGCTACGAGTATACCATCTGAATGGAATACTGGTATCATATTGCCAATTCATAAAAAAGGCGACACTAAAAACTGTGACAACTACAGAGGCATTACCTTACTATGCATTGCCCTAAAAATATACGAAAGTATCCTAGAAATGAAGTTAAGGGCAACAGTCGAACACCAACTCACGGATATACAAAGTGGATTTAGGCCAGGACACAGCGTACAAGATCACACATTTATACTTAACCAAGTCATAGAGAAAAAACTGGCAAAGAATGAGGATATACACGTATGCTTCCTGGATATGAAAAAAGCGTTTGATAGCTTAAAGAGAAATAAAATATGGGAGAGCCTGAGGAATAAAGAAGTAAACGAAGATTTAATAGATGCCATCAAAAGCATATACAATACCACCACCAACAAAGTTCGCACTGCCAATAAATTGTCTAAGGCATTTTATCATACGGAAGGAGTGAGACAGGGAAGTGTGTTGAGCCCCCTGCTATTCATATGCACAATTGATGATGCAATTAAAGAGTGCCAAAGTAAAACAAAGAAATTTGTAATAGGATATAAAAACCTACAGCCAATGTTCCTACAAACCTGCGCGTTTGCCGATGACATTATACTGTTCGCCAACTCAAAAGATAATTTGGAAAAGAATTTAAATACATGGCAAGAAATTCTATTATTGCGAAATTTACACCTTAATATAGAAAAAACTAAGTGCATGGTGATCAGTAATAGAAATTTAAAAGTTGAGATCAAACTAAATAATGAAATTGTGGAACAAGTAAACATATTTAAATACCTAGGAAGCACAATAAATAACAAAGGAACAATAGACGATGAAATTAATGCGAGAATACAATCTGCAAACAGAGTTTACCAGGCCCTACAACAAAAATTTCTTAACCACAAAGACATAACAACAAAAACCAAATTGTCCATATTTAAATCAGTATACCTGCCGGTACTATTATACAACGGCGAGAACTGGGTACTCACAGATAGGCAACAAAAACGAATACAAGCAGTAGAAATGAAATACATAAGAAGAGTTCTAGGAATCAGAAGAATTGAAAAACGAAGAAATGAAGACATCAGAAAACAAGCCGAAGTCAAATCGTCTAAACAACTACTAGAAGAAAAGAAATTGAGTTGGTTCGGCCATCTGGTCAGAATGGAAGACACAAGACAAGTTAAAAGAGTATGGGAGTCTAAACCTATAGGGAAGAATAGACGAGGAAGGCCAAGACCCACTTGGAATAGTTTGATTAAGAACCTACTAGTCAATGCAAGAGAAAGCTGGAACCTGACAAGAGAAAAAGCAAAAGACAGGAAGAAATGGAGAAACTTTGTTTACAAGGAGAGAATAAAAGAAGTTCAAGAAGAAACCTCGACACCCTAGGGTACAAGAGGATCTGGATTATGTATGTATGTATTTATAAACATAAACTTTACAAACGTAACAAAGTACATGGAATCCCGTTTTAACATTTATTTTCACATTTTAAAATAGTTGTACAAGTTAATGTATCGTAAACATAAACTCTCATTAAAAAGAAAAATTTAAACTAATTGTTGAATTAAAATGTTTTTTGATAATATAATTACAAATTTTCCAAACAAATATTTTAAATCAACTGTCAACACAAAACTTTCTTTTTAATATTAGTTTAATTTTGATGAAGTAACATTTATATGAATGAATTAATTTGAACCTTTATTTTCACGACACATGAATTAAAACGATTGTTTATATCTGCGATACTTGAATTAAATTGTTTGTTTAATTCTATGATACATAATTTAATACGATTGTTGATAATTTTACAACAATCAATTTAAGAGGAACTGTGATATAAATTCATGTATCGTAAAAATAAACTCTTATTAAAATGAAAGATGTAAATTGATGTTGTATTAAAATGTTTGTTGATAATATAAATACAATATAAATTTTCTAACAAACATTTTAAATCATCAGTCAATACAAAACTATCTTTTCAATAATTCTTTCATTCTATATTAGTTCAATTTAACTGATTGTTCTTATTTTCCAATCAATTTTAAAAATTCATGTATCGTAGAAATGAAGTAGCATTTATAGGAATGAATTAAATTGACTCTTTATTTTCACGACACATGAATTAAAACGATTGTTTATTTCTGTGATACTTGAATTAAATTGCTTGTTTAATTCTACGATTTTGTTGATAAATTTAAATGTATTAATTTAATTAGCGCCGTAGAGTCTATTTCAAGAACAATTTGCAATTCGGCCATTTTTTCACAGATGGCTCCACTATAAAACAAAATAAAACCTTTATCAAATTACTCCCCCAATTCTCTAAGAAAGTTGTGAGGTCTTAACCAATCGAAACAAATGTAAAGCCTGTTATTTTCATGTTTTATTCAGTGTTCGCTATTATTATAGGTTATTTGCTATGGCAATGTTGCTTAGACTTAACAATTTTTTACAGAATTGGGACGAATAGTGTACAAATTTTAAAAATTACTATTTGATTAAATATTTATTTTTTGATATTACACACATATACTCTTATACTCATCCTCGTGATCTAGTATCTAGTGTCATTAATAAATTACAACTATCAGTACAGTCAGATTTATTCAAAATAATACATAAGAGTTAGATGTTGTACGATAGAGTTTCTGGACTACACTGCCCGTGCTGTGTGTCTCGGCTTTGCAGGAAGACACCTGAGATGGCTGGGTCGACGTCCCTTGTATGATGGCGTTTTCCACGGATGTGGAATATTCCGATGCTATGTCAGCAGGAATACGGGATTGCTATGTGCTAACATGCATGCCCGGCAATAACATGGACGCCGAACATGCATTTTCTCAGGAAAAAATCTCCTTTTGCCAGAGGAAAAACCGTCCCAAAAACTGGCAGAGAAGTGATCTGTATAACTCAGAAACACTTTATCGCTAGCGAAATACCGCAGCCGTACTCCTTATTAACAGATGTTAGAAAAAGTTTAGAAAAAATTGTATACATATTACAAATTACAACATATTTAATATTGGAAGCCATGCGCGACTAAGTTCTAATCCTTCACAATGATTGAGATTGGTATTTCTTGTTTTATAAATCTCAATGGCTTCTCTAATTAATCTGTTGTTAAGTCGAGTAGGTCTTGCAATTATTTCCGTATCTTCTAATTTAATTTGGTAGTCAATCTGGTTCAATCTGATCGATCGATGATGTTCGCTCAATCTTGTAGAGACAGTTCTACCAGTCTGGCTGATGTAAACTCTCCCGCAGACACATGGAATTCTGTAAATCCCTGATGATTGAAGAGAGATGACGTCTTTCACTTGTTTCAACATATGACAAAGTTTAACATATGGTGAAAACGAAATCTTCATGTTCTTCTTATGAAGAATTCTACCAATCTTGTCCGTTACGTTTTTAACATAAGGAAGTGATGCATAAAATACGTTCCTTTCTTCTTCATTGTTTGTTGTTCTTTTTGCTTTAAGACATTTTTCAATAGAAGACACAGAATATCCATTCTTCATAAACATATTTTTAATTTCACTCATCTCTTCTTTTAATTTATCTGGATGGCATATATCTGTAGCTCTTCTTATTAGACATTTTATAGTGCCAAATTTCTGTGAAGGATGGTGGTGTGAATTAGCATTAATATATAGATTTGTGTGCGTTGGCTTCCTGTAGACTGAATAAAGTAAGGAACCATCTTCTCTTCTTTCCAGTAAAACATCCAGGAAAGGAATAATGCCTTTTTCTTCTACTTCTACGGTAAAACTAATATTTTCATAGATGTTATTCAAATGGTTTAAGAAAATCGATAAGTTTTGACGCCCATGGGGCCAATTAGCAAAGACGTCATCAACATATCGTAACTATAGAGAAGGTTTCAACGTAGAAGATTCCAAAGCTAATTCTTCAAAGAACTCCATATAATAATTAGCTATGGAAGGAGACAGAGGATTACCCATAGCAACACCATCTACTTGCTTATAATATTTTTTGTTAAAAATGAAGAAGGATGAAGTTAAACAATGTCGAAAAAGTTTCACAATGTCTTCAGAAAAATGTCTTTCCAGCAACTTTAGGGTGTCTTTTATAGGAATCTTCGTGAATAATAAAGAGACATCAAAACTCACAAGAAGATCTTCAGACGAGATATGTCGGTTCTTGATAATTTCAATAAATTGTTTTGAATTCTTGACATAGGATGATGATTTTCCAATATAAGGTCTAAGTAGATTATCTAAATATTTAGATAAATTATATGTACAAGAATTAATACAATTCACAATCGGGCGGAGTGGTACGTCTTTCTTATGTACTTTTGGTAAACCATAAAATCGAGGAACATAAGGGTCTTGTGGAATAAGATTCTTGATAATATCTTTATCCAAGCTTGATTGTTTCAATAATTTACTAGTTTGATATTTAACAGTGCTTAAGGGATTTTTCGACACTTTTATGTAGGCAGGATCTTCTAATACAAAGTTGGCTTTTTGAACATAATCATCTTTATTCATGACTACTGTTGCTTTCCCTTTATCTGCAGGTAATATTATCAAATTTTCGTTGTTACGTAAATCTTTAAGAGCTCTAAGTTCACTCTTCGGCAGATTATTTTTTTAAAGGACGTGACTTCTTTAAAATCTTAGCCGTTTCTACACGAACTTCTTCAGCTTCTTCTTCTGGTAACATCTGAGCAGCTGATTCGACGGCAGTTACAATATCTTCAATAGGAATACGTTGGGGAGTAATCGAAAAATTCAGACCTTTGGACAAAACAGAGAGAGCAGAATCCGAAAGCAACTCATTGCTTAAATTTATTACTAATTTATTAATATTAAATGTGTTAGATGTCTGCTTGGGATGTTGTTTATTATATAGTTTGTCAAATTTAGATTTCTGCTTATTACTCACAGAGTCATGCAGGTTTTTATTTCTGTATTGTATAATCTCATTCAGGGAAGTCCAGTGTTCTTTACTCAGATGCCAATATTTCACGACTCTTGATCTTGCATCTGGTTTCCATCAGATCGAGATACATCCCGATGATATAGAGAAAACAGCATTCTCTACTGAAAACGGACACTTTGAATTTCTCAGAATGCCGTTTGGGTTAAAGAACGCGCCCGCAACGTTCCAGCGCGTAATGGACAATGTCCTTCGTGGCCTTGTAAATAAAATTTGTCTTGTCTACCTAGACGATGTCATAATTTTCAGCACTAGCTTGCAAGAGCATGTTCAAAGCTTGAGAGCCGTATTTGAAAGATTTAGAAAAGCTAATTTGAAAATTCAATTAGACAAGTCGGAATTTTGCAAAAAGGAAGTTGCATATTTAGGACACGTCATAACACCAGACGGAGTTAAACCGAACCCCGACAAAATTATAGCTATTAAAAATTACCCAATACCCAAAAATACAACTGAAATCAAAGCTTTTCTCAGACTCCTCGGATACTATCGTAAATTTGTAAAAGATTTTGCAAATATTACAAAACCATTCACTAAAAGATTAAAGAAAGGTGTAAAGATAAATGTAAAGGATTCGGATTACATATGTTGTATCAACGCGTGTAAAGACCTCCTGACCAATGAACCCATCCTACAATATCCCGACTATACAAAGACATTCAATTTGACTACCGACGCGAGTAATGTGGCGTTAGGGGCTGTACTTTCTCAAGGCCCTATAGGCCCAGATCTCCCTATAGCATATGCCAGCCGTACTCTTAACAAATCCGAGCAAAACTACTCGACAATTGAAAAAGAGCTATTGGCAATAGTATGGGCTACTAAATATTTTAGAACTTATATTCTTGGCAGAAAAATTAATATTATCACTCATCATAAACCTTTAGAATGGCTTGTTTCACTAAAAGAACCAAATTCGAAATTAATCCGCTGGAGACTAAAATTAGAAGAATATGATTACAATATTATTTATAAAAAAGGAGCACTAAACAAAAATGCTGACGCCGTCTCAAGAATAGAATTAAATATAAACACTGTTGATTCCGGTTGTCAGTCATTTTTCGACTATATGAAAAATTTCAATGAACAACTACAAGAGAATCAAAACACAGGTTCAATGATAGCAGAACCAGATGACTCACCCGACTCAGACTCATATGACACAGTACACTCCAACTCCGAGAACCCGATAGTAGGCATTCCTATATCCGATTCTCCTGTCAATGTTGGAAAAAATCAAATAATAATTTCTGAAGTCCCACATTCTCCATCACAACCGAAAATTACTAAACTTCACTCTGATAAAATGAGAATTCATTTACAAATTTCAAAAAACAATTTTGAAGACGACATCACCAAATTCGTTAAAAATTATATCGCACCGAAAGTCAAATACTACCTATATTTCGAACATCCTATATATGAGAAATTTAGTAATGTTTTACAAACAAATTTTAAACATTCAGAGTTAAAATTTATAAAATGTAATACGAAACTAATCGACGTCGAGAGAGAAGACGATATCTTAGAAAAGATTAGGAATTATCACGAAGGTAAATTAAACCACCGTGGAATTCACGAAGTTCACAATCAAATTAGAAAAATTTATTATTGGCCAAATCAAACTAAAACTATTACCGATTATATTAATCAATGTGAAATATGTCTAGCTTCCAAATACGAGCGTAACCCCGTAAAACCAAAATTTAATATAACACCCACATCTTCGAAACCATTTGACACTATTCACGTTGACACACTCAGTTTGGAAAATTCAAAATTTTTAACTATAAAAGACGCCTTTTCGAAATATGCCCAGGCATATAAATTAAGTTCAAATAACGCCGTAGCAATTAGCAATAAATTAATTCATTATTTTTCACATCATGGCACACCTAGACAAATTGTCTCCGACAACGGTCTAGAATTCAAAAATAATGTAGTAAAAGAATTACTAGCTCTACACAAAGTAGAAATTCATTTTATAAGTTCTCAACACCCCGATTCAAATGGCTTAATAGAGAGGTTTCATTCCACCCTAATCGAACACATTCGATTATATAACCTTCAAGACAATTTTAAACGCGAACCTATTGATATAAAAGTATGCTATGCAATCCTTGCATATAACAACACCACACATACTTCCATGCAATTCAAACCCATAGAAATAATTAATGGACATTTAGACACAAATTCACCTTTAGATATTGAAATAGAAAACCAAATTACACAAGATTACGTGCAAAAACATAAAGAAAAAACTAAATAAATTTACAAAATTATCAACGAACGATTACAATCAGGAAAAGATAAAAATATTTCAAAATTAAATGAATCTCGCGACGAATTACCTGAAATACCAGAGACAGTTGTTGTACATAACAAACAGAAAGTGAATAAAACAAAACAAGTTAAATGTAAGAAAGAAAAAATTAAAACCGTTAACGAAAATTTGAAAACAGCTGAAATCGAAACCGATAGTAAGGACAAAAAACAATCTAAAATTCATTTGTCTAATATCAAAAGACCAAGGAAAGTAGTAACAAAAAATTCAAATATTCCAGGTCCGTCCTGTTCACGTCCATCCACGGACTAAACCTGTTGGACATAACACATAACCCTGGACTGCTGATAATTAACATAGGACAAGCAAACTTGCAGAAATCCACACACACATTCCTTCACTATTACGACCTCACATCTTTATTCGAAAACTATAACAATTTAAATATTCAATACTTTAATTTGAAACAAAGTATTACAAAGGAAATTTTTCACGAATTTATTAATAATAATAAAATAATTAACTACATACAAAATTCTATTGACAACAAAATTAATCATTTAACATTAAATTCAGACAAATTAGCACAAAGACAAAAACGAGGTGCAATAAATGGTCTTGGCACTATTATAAAAGCAATTAGTGGAAATCTCGATGCTGAAGACGAGAAACGTTATAATGAAATTTTAAAACATTTAGAAAATAACCAACAAAATTTAAGTAAACAATTAAAACGACAATATTCAGTCAATCTCAAACTCACAGAACAGTTCAACAAACGATATTTACAACCAGTTTAACACACTTTTCACAATGATATTAAATACCCTGCAAGACATTGAAAATTCTTTAACGTTTTGCAATTTACACGTTTTACACCCAAGTATTATTCAAAAGCATGATCTTTTGGCAGAATTAAACAAAATTCACAAATATTATAATAACGAATTACCCTTTGAACCTATTCCTGAAAACGTACCAAAATTTGAAAAATTTATAACAGTAAATTGTAAATTAGAACCTACAAGAATAATTTATTTTATTGAAATCCCTCTTAATTACGAAACAGAATTTGAATTACTCCATCTCATACCTATCCCTACAAAACACCAAGACGATTATGTAACTGAGATACCAAACAAAAATTACTTTTTAAAATCAGTTGATGGAAAAATTATTTCTCTAGCTGGCTTATGTACCAAAGGAGATAAGTACCAATGTCCAAATAAGGTCAACCAGGTCGAAGAAAACACCTGCAAGAAGGACATCATCTTGAAGAACAACGTAGAAAACTGCCAATAGATCAAAACTAACATCAAAAAGAACCACGTCGAAATATTAGAGGAAATAAACCAATTCTTGGCCGTATTTCCCAAACCAGAGACCATCCACATATTTTGCAACGAAAGCGACAAAATCAAAAACCTAGAAGGAATCTTTTTAATAAAGGAAGATAATTGTAAATTAAAATTCAAAAACGAATTATTAACATTTAATCAAAAGTCTTTTGGCAAACGAATTATACTAGACAACTACAAAATCAACGTAAATGAAAATCAAGCACCAAAACTAACCATCGACTTGAACACCATCCAAGAACTTACATTCTTAAAAAACTTGAACAATCCAAGCCAAGGAACCAAGCTCCAAACCAGGGCATCGAACTAGGGTCTTCACCTAGCCAGTCCATTCGACTACCCGATGAAGCCCACTTTTAGAGGGGAGGTGTTAGCACATAGCAATCCCGTATTCCTGCTGACATAGCATCGGAATATTCCACATCCGTGGAAAACGCCATCATACAAGGGACGTCGACCCAGCCATCTCAGGTGTCTTCCTGCAAAGCCGAGACACACAGCACGGGCAGTCTAGTCCAGAAACTCTATCGTACAACATCTAACTCTTATGTATTATTTTGAATAAATCTGACTGTACTTATAATTTTTGTAATAATATAAATATTTTTTTTTTGCAATATAAATAAATTTATATTATAACTTGCATATATTGTCTAGAAAATTGTATACATAAAAAAGGTAACATTTATGAACATTTCTTGTTACCTTGGTTACTTGTTTTTGTTATTTCACATATTTATGTCAATATATCCCCTGAAGAAGGCACGAGTTTGTGGTGCCGAAACGTTGGGTTTAAATAATAAATACAGAACTTAAACTAAAAAAAGATAGTATTTTTCCAATTAATAATATGAGTTCTGAAAGATATTTTAATAATTACGGTGGTGATTAAATGGAACTCTCCATTTTTATTATTTAAATGAATTCTTCGTTAAAATATAGGGGTCGCTTGTGTAACATATCCTATGTTGAAAGTTGATAGATTTTTATGACGTATTCCATTTAAAAAACTTTTTTTTAACTAGTGTAAACAAAAGCTGTCATTATAAAACTGATTTTATAGATTATAAATATTCGATTTTATTTTCAATGAAAAAGATGTGACAAAGAAGTGGCTGTTTTTACATACCTATAAAATCAAAAAAGTTAAATTACACTGGAAGTGGTTAACCTTGAGTAAAATATTTTTATGGTTTCGTATAGAATATTTTCTGCTGAATTCAATGGTAAAATTAATAATAAAGCATGCCTGGAATGATACAGAAGAAAGAATCGGTGAAGTTACAGAAGTAAAAAACGGATTAAATTTATAGAAAAAAATGTAAAGAGACATAAGATACAGAAAACTCACAATATAAAAATAGGGTTCTGGAATATAAAGGGAATTAAGGGAAAAGATAAAGAAGTCTGGGAGCACATAAAACAATATCATATAATCGGGTTAACAGAAACATGGGTGGAAGAAAAATATTGGGATAATATAAAAAAAAAACTACCAAAAGAGTACAACTGGAAATGCATATATGCAACTAGGGAACATAAAAAAGGAAGAGCAAAAGGGGGAATAATTACAGGTGTAAAAAAAGATATAACAGAATTAGGGAGCGGTACAAATTTCTCAGAAAATATACAAGAAAGACAAATACAGATTGATAACGAAGTATGGAGAATAGTAACAGTTTACAATAACAATAGATTACATGCTATATATAAGGAAATAGATGAAAATATTTTAGAAACTACCGAAGGTAACTTTATCATAGGAGGGGACTTTAATGCCAGAATAGGCGAGGAAGGTGGAATTTGCAACTTATACACAGGCATAATAGAAAAACGTAATTCAAAAGATAAAGTTGTAAACAAAGAAGGTACAGTGTTATTAAAGGTCTGTGAAGAAAGAGGATGGAACATATTAAACGGCAATCATACAGGAGATGAATTAGGAGAGTTCACGTTCATAAACTCCAGAAATGATGCCTCTGTAATAGATTATGCAATTGCAAATAATAAAGCAAGGGATAAAATAATTAATTTTGAAATAATAAATCAAACGGATTCTGATCATCATTTTTTAGCAGTCACTCTAAAAAACCACAAAATGAAAAGTTTGAAAATAAAAGAAGATCGAACAATAATTTTGTGGAAAGAAGAAACTATAAAACAATACAAACAAAATATTGAAAAAATAAGCCTTCGTTCGGAATCAAGTTTAGAAAATAAAATAAAAGAACTAACAGAACAAATTCATAATTCAATGACAAAAACAACAAGAACAATTAACACGGACACAATCTCAAGAAACGGCTGGTGGGACAAGGCATGTAAAGATAAACAAAAAGAAACAAGAAGATATTTAAGGCATTTGAGAAATGGACATATAACGGTTGAGACATATAAACTGAAATTAAGAGAATATAAAAATATATGCAAAGAAAAACAACAGTCACACAGGCAAAAGATCATGACAGAATTACACAATATAAATACGGAAGCACAAGCGTGGAAATACATTAGTGATGAAAGAAGAAAAAAAGCCGACATAGATGAAAGTATAACTATGGAAGAATGGAAACTACATTTCAAAAATCTATTGCAAGCATCAGAAGAAAAACCTACTTCAGACCCCGAAAAAGAATATAAAAACGAATACGATGGTGGAGACATAACAGAAGAAGAAGTAAGAGTACAAATAAGAAGACTGAAGAAAAACAAAGCAGCAGGAGAAGATGAATTACCGAACGAAGCTTGGATACATGGAGGAGAAGAAATATTAAAATTAATCACGCCAATTATAAATACAATCTGGAAGGGCAACGACTTCCCACAACAGTGGACAAAAGGAATTATAATACCGATATACAAGAAAGGAGATAGTCGTTTACCAAGTAACTATAGAGGTATAACGATTTTAAATACTCTATATAAAATCTACGCAATGATACTCAACCAAAAGCTAAAAGACGAAATAGAAATTAAACAAATTTTGCCAGAAACACAGAACGGATTCCGTCAACATAGAGGCACAATTGACAATATATATATCTTGAATTTCCTAGTAGAAAGAGAACTGCTGAAAGAAAGAGGAAAATTATATGCCTTTTTCGTAGACTTAAAGGCAGCGTTCGACAAAGTAGATAGAGACATATTATTAAATATGATGAAAAAGAAAAACATAGATAATCATCTGATACAAAAAATAGACGAAATATACAGGCATACAGCAAATATTGTCCGAGTAAATAAAAACTGTACGGAGGAATTCTGGACTACATCAGGTCTAAGACAGGGATGCCCCATAAGCCCAACGCTATTTGCTATTTACTTAGCAGATATTGAGGAATATTTCCAAAAAGGGCAAACAGGAGGCGTAATAGTCGGAAACATAAAATTTTGGACCCTCGCATATGCAGACGATCTTGTGTTGTTAGCTAAATCCGACACAGAAATGAATTCCATGTTTAAAAGGCTAGACAAATACCTGGAAAAGAAGAAAATGGAGCTAAACGTAGACAAATCTAAAGTAATGAAATTTAAAAAAGGGGGTGGGAGAGAAAAAAACATGCAATGGATATGGCAAGGCCAGAAAATAGAATATGTCAAAGAATACAAGTACTTAGGTTACATCTTTAAACAAAGTAACAACACAGATAGACAAGTTGAACAAACAATAAAAAAAGCTACCATTGCAATGAGAGAGATATGGAGTTTAGCCGAACGACAGTTTAGAAATAACTTTAAAATAAGAATAATGATGTTCGACTATGTAATAAAAAGCATAATTATGTACGGTGCTGAGATATGGGGTTGGGGAGAAATAGAAAAATTCGAACAACTACAACTGAAATATTTGAAATGGACACTAGGGTTAGAAAAAAGCACACCGCAATATATCGTCCTCCAGGAAACAAGCAAGGATAAAATAAGAATTGCAGCTGGTCTTCGAGCAACGAAATATGAAGAAAAAATTAGAAACTATGACGCACAGAGAATAGTACACCAATGTTGGAAAGAAATAAGGAAGAGAGAAGAACAAAAGACACCGTTAAGTAATTGGGAAATAAAAAGAAGAAGGTACTATGAAAAGAATGGATTTTCACCTGCCGAAATCGAGAGAATACGCAATGAAAACACCAATATTAACGTACAATTGACAAGCAGGGATCAAGATATTCAAAGGCAAGAACAAAATACAAAAATTATGCAATCCAAATACAATAAAATATACAAACACATAATGCCAGTAGGCCTGCCACAATATTTGTCAAACAAAAAAGGAAGTTCTATCAAACTAATAGCTCGTCTACGATGTGGAAACGAAGAAAAAGGAAACAAATATTGGATGGCAGAAAATGAACGCAAATGCCGACTTTGTGAAGAACATGAAGAAACGCTAACGCATTTATTGTACAATTGTAGAGCCCTTCCTAGACAGAGAACCAGCCCATACCATATCCTGGACGAGTCGGGAGAGGGAGAGACCTGGGTCAAATCTCTGCGAAAGAAGAGGGAAATGAAATAAAATAATTTGTTATTACCAAAAATAAAAAAAGTATTGTACAGACACTTTCAACTAAAATTATGTATTGTAACATAGTCATGTAAAAATTCTAAGCCTACAGGCAAGAATTAAATAATAAATAAATAAAAATAATAATAATAAAGCATTCCATTTAAATAAGAAAGTTAAAGTCTATTTCCGATTAAACAGGAAGCGCTACTGCTTTCAAAATATTTTAGTTGAAACGGGCATGTTGAAAAACCCCTAGATACCAAATTTCGTACAATAATAGTGAATAGTTTTTAAAATAACGATAGCGTAAACTTGTCCTGGGACATGCTGCGTATACATTCTTCATCCCGTTGTCTTTCGAAAAGCTAGAAATTACATGTTTTTCAGAAAAAAATAATTTAAGCATAGAAATAAATCTATATTATAACTTAATCTTCAACTATACTAACTATAGGCATAAATACGATCGTACCCATAGATCTAAGTTTTAAAAACTTTAATCAATTAAGATTAACGTGTAAATAACATCAAACACAGCTATGAAATGTAATGCCCTGGTGTTTAGAAGAAGCTACATGTTTACAGAAAAAATATAAGTTAATCCTATATAACACACGTTTGCATGTGAAACATATGCTTTTGCGTATCGAGTGAAGTTATAAGATCTATAATATAGCCATAGCCATTCCGTCATTTTTTACAAAGTATATCTTACTATGCTCGCAGTCGAGTGTCACTAATAAATTACAGATATCTGTACAAAGCTACAATATGTGGAGCCATCTGCGGAAAAATGGGCGAATTGCAAATAATTCTTGAAATAGACACCACGGCGCTAATTAAATTGATACATTTAAATTTATCAACAATCATATTAATGCAAGTATCGTAGAATTAACCAAACAATTTAATTCAAGTATCACAGACATAAACGATCGTTTCAATTCAGCGTCGTGAAAATAAAGGGTCAATTTAATTCATTCCTATAACACTATAGCATTCGAAAACGCAAGAAGAACTTAGGTGGAAACGATGAAACAGTAAAGGCACTTCTAAAACCTCTAGAAGCTACTTTTCAACCATCATCAGAAATATATGAAGACGTGGCATTTTTTTAGATCTATTACACCGCGTGTAAAAAGATTTACTGAAGATGAGAAACTAGAGTTTCGTATGGGTGTTCTATCCTTAATTAAAAATATTAAAGGAAAACAAAAACAAACGAACATAGAGTACCGAGTACCTCTTACCACACGACCCCCTATTCGGTCAATCCACTTTCTCCTCCAGAATACAATTCTGCAAATTATACTTATATGAATTTATAATTTTTTTTATATATTTATAGGTACTTTTTCTTTTTATGTTTAGAATTTTATTATTTTTATTGTATACGAGTATGTACAATTTTTGTTATAAATTAATAATTTTCACTTACCTTAAAGTAATTGCTATCATTTCTGTAGGAGGAACAAGAGGCGGATTAACCAGTAAGCAAAAGAAGCTAGCGCTTTGGGCGCCAAAATTTGAGGGGCGCAAAATTTTCTGTATTTTTTTTTAAAATTATTTCGTTTAAATTATTTGATGAAATTTCATAAAATACCAAAAATTTCAAAAAAGTTGCATTTTAAAAAATATCTCTGCAAGTCTGAAACTAACTAAGAGATGACTTTGATTTGTTCGTATCAGTATGTTACGAAACGAAAGTGTAAAAGAAAGGTTCCCTTCATGAAATGGCAACTACTGCTGCAGACGAATATAACATGGACGGCAAAGTTAAGTTTCGATTTAATGTATTTATCCAATTAGTCGATAAATTAAAAAACGAGTTTAAGACAAAGGGCTTATGAAATTATCAATTGACGATTCGGCTTCTTTGCTAAATTACAGTCTTTGAGCGATGATGAAATTAAAACTCATTGCTCAGAATTAACCAAACTATACCCAAATGATTTTGAAGAGGGTATACTAGAAAACGAATGTGTACAGCTCAAAGACACATCTAGAATGTTCGAATCTCTATCGACTTTCTAGAATATTTAAGGGCGCCAAATCTGAGGGGAGTTTTTCCAAATTGTGAAATTGCCCTCAGAATGCATCTAAGCACTGCTGTTACAAATTGCAGAAAGGTCCTTTTCTGTGCTAAACTAACAGTAAAAAACTATTTGCGGTCCACAATGACAGAAGAAATGTTGGATCCAAAGGCATTGCTCGCCATTGAAATTTATTTTTTTTGCAAATTAGACTTTTCAAAAGTTGTGGAAAAATTTGCTCTTGCAAAAGCTAGAAAGAAATCCTTTTCGTAATTGTGTTGTTGATTTTTTTTTTTTATTTAACTTTCGCTTTTTTCATTATGTTTATTTTATATTCAGTTTATTTACTTTTAAGAAAAGAAAATGTTTTTATTTTGTTCACTTTATATTACAATATATTTTATTTAGTTTTAACAATAAACTAATGGTTTTAGCCTTAAGTCATATTTTGACTTTACATTTAGTTTGTTTATATTTTGTTTTCCGTTTCTTGAGTGGAATAAAAATCTATTTGAAAACATTTTATTTTTCATTTCATATTTATGTTAAAAAAAGACAAATAAGTTGTGGGGAGGGGCGCATATTTTTTGTTCAGCTTAGGGCGCAATATTTCCTTGATCCGCCTCTGGGAGGAACACTTAATCTCATTGTTGTGTTCATTTTCCGCATATTCTCCGATAAACGTTATACTAAAAAATTAAAGTTTGCTGTGCTCATTCGAAAATAATTTTAAAAAATTCTTCGTGCTGAACTAATTTGTCGAAAAGTGTGTAAAAAGCACTCTCAATGTATTTTTCGCGTAGCAAGGGTTGTACCCAAAAACGTAGATACTTTTTTACACTTTTTTTATTTTTCATTTTTCTTCTATTTATAATTATTGCTAGGAGCTCACATCGTCTTCTTTTCATCACACAACACAATACGGCAACATAGCACATTATCATTATATTTAAAGAATTTTATCGCAGAAAGTTATCGCTCTGTGTGAAAATAGGTTTACTATTTATTGTCGCCTATATATGGTAAAGCTAAAGTACTGTGTGAAAACGCCCTAAATCTTACTTCATTTCTACGATACTTGAATTTTTAAAATTGTTTGGAAAATAAGAACAATCATATAAATTTAACTAATACAGAATGAAAGAATTATTGAAAAGATATTTTTGTATTGACTGATGATTTAAAATGTTTGTTAGAAAATTTTGTAATTATATTATTAACAAACATTTTAATACAACTATCAATTTACATCTTTCATTTTACTAAGAGTATATTTTTACGATACTTGAATTTATATCACAGCGCCATTTAAACTGATTGCTATAAAATTATCAACAATCATATTAAATGAAGTATCGTAGAATAAATAAACAATTTAATCAAAGTATAACAGAAATAAACAATCGTTTTAATTCATGTGTCGTGAAAATAAAGGGCCAATCTGATTCATTCATGTAAATGTTATTTCATTTCTATGATACTTGAATTTTTACGTTTGTTTAGAGTTTAACAACAATCATATAAATTGAACAAACATAAACTTTTAAAAACTTGAAAAAATTGTAATTATATTATCAATAACATTTTAATTTAACAATCAATGTAAATCTTTCTTTTTAATGAGAGTTTATTTTTACGGTACATTAATTTGTACGACCGTTTTAAAATATGGGAATATATGTTAAAACGGCATTCCATAAAAGTACAACATCTACAACCTGGTGACTACAATCGGCGACTAGAATTTTGTTACTGCTAAATGAAGGTGTAAATATGTTAAAAAGAATATCTGGACTAATAAGTTTAATTTTTCGATAATGATATGTGCCACGTAAAGAACTATTGGAGTACTGAATACCTTATATTGATACGTGAAAGAAATTTTGAAAGAAAATTCATTGTTAATGTTTGGTATGGAATTTTAAAGGAGAAAATATTTAGAATTTTTGCGTAATATTCTAGAAGATATTTCAGATGAGGTACCACTGGGCCTTCTAAGAGATATTCACTTTCAACAAGACGGAGCACCTGCACACAATTCTCGTCAGGTGACAGAATTCTACTTCAAAGTTCTTTGAAGAAAAATTAATTTTGCTTATAATAACAGAATGCTTTATGCGATTTCGATGAAATTTGCTACGACAGGTCATGTGGTTATAAGTGATCTTTTAAGTTAATACTTGTGATTATTAGTGAACCACTAGAGTATGAAACTTAGGTGTCCCAACATTGATTAGACCGTAATTTTTTAGTGGCCATGCTGATAACATAAAATTATTATTTTTCAGTAAGGTACATTCAATAGTAAACTTTTCTCTTTCTGTTTAATTTGTGATATCTGTTACGGTTCAGACAGAAAAAAATAAAACCTGAGTGACTGCATCGTGATTTTTTTAAAAATGAATTTAATCTAGCAGTCTGTCCAAATGTCAAACACCTAATTTCTAATGACAGTAGCAATTGTTTATGGGTTGTCAAAAAATTTCTTCGCAATATTCAGAAACTAGCAACATCCGTTTGTTCGGCCTAATAGTATTTTACTACCATTATTATAAATAACACGAATAAATATGTTAGCTTACCCCTAAACAAGTTAAGAAGATTGACAATTCGTTACTGACATTAAAAATTTGGTGTTTGGCATTTGGATAGACTGCTAAAAAATTCACTCAGGTTTTATTTTTTTTCTGTCTGAACCGTAACAGATATCACAAATTAAATAGAGAGAGAAAAGTTTACTATTAAATGTATCTTAATGAAAAATAATAATTTTATGTTATCGGCGTGGCCATTAAAAAGTTACGGTCTAATCAATGTTGGGACACCTAAGTTTCATACACCGTGGTTCACTAATAATAACAAGTATCACCTTAAAAGATGTCTTTTAACCATATGAACTGTCATACCAAATTTCATCCAAATCATATAAAGCGTTCTGTTATTATAAGCAAAAATTTTTTCGAAGAACTTTGAAGCAGAATTCTGGCTAAATGATACACTTTCCGGTAGAAGCAAGTTTAGTTAAATCGTCTTATTTAAGCCTCAGGAATCTGTAGTTAGGCTATGTCCCACCCTGTATATTATTTATATTATCATTATTATTTTTATTATTATATATTATTATTTGTATTGTTGTTTATTATTATTTTTATTATTCATCATCATCATCATATCCGAAGCATTACTCCCGCTGGGAGTAATGCAGAGTCTGCTATTTTAATTTCTTTCCTCCACTGGGTTCTATTCTGTGCATCTTAAGGATTGACATTTGCCAAAATCAAATCGTCCTTAATTGACTATTCAACTCAATTAATTTTATTATCTTATTATGCTTATGAGTGCTCGTGAGGTGACGCCTGGTAAGCGCCCGCACGGTACAAATATGTCATCATCATTACCGATATCTGCGATAAAGCAGATTGGCACACCCAGAAATGGGTAATATGCCGTGATGATATATTTATTTATTAATATTATTATTGTTATTCTTATCGTTATTATTATTCTTATTATTTTTATTATTTTTATTATTATTCTTATTCTTAATATTCTTATTATTGTTATTCTTCTTCTTATTATTATTTATTATTATTATTATTACTATATGTGTATATTATTATTTATTATTATTTGCAAAATTATTAATTAAATTATTTGTAACGCTACCGACTAGTGAAAGGACCCCAAAACTATATTGTGTGTGTAAAAATGAAAGAATGTAACCCAAAAGTTCGTAATCCGAAGCGGCTGTCAAGAGAGTGAGAGAGAGAGAGGGTTGTAGGAGAGAAACTAATTAGATTCCTTCCAAAAGAGAACAACTCTTATGCATTTATTAATAGTAATTACATGCCATATCGAGAATGTCATTATAACAAACATACTGATAACGTGCGGTGGCTATACAAGTTACTAGGTTGGATGTGTGATATCTGGACCTGATGCGTCGCCCTGCATTAACTAGGACGGCGAGGACGCATCTTCTCCGGAGTCGTTTCTCTTCGTGCCAGGGTAAAAACCGTCCCCAAAAACTGGCAGAAAAGTGACCAGCATCACAGCATCGTGCACAGCTGTAGTAGACTGGATGTAGAAGCTGTTATATCCAAACCGTGGATGAAAAGGTCACGCCAGATGAAAACGTGGTCGCCAAGTGGGCCTGCGCTCGTTCTCTGGGCAAGCGGGCGTCTTATTGGAAAACGGCCGGTAATGGTAAAAGCGGCTGAGAATACAGCAACATGTCACTCAGGATTGAAACAGGTCAAATATTGTAACAGACCATATGTTCAAACAGAAATTATAACAACTCTGATGTGTTCAGAATAATATTTCTACGTATTGCTCTCTGTAAATAACAGTAATTATTAAAATACGTATTTTATAGGCCATTGTAGTTAAATATGATAAAAAATTATAAAATCCTGGAACAAATAAACATCAGGCAACAAATATATAAAAATAATAAAGTAATGCAAGAGTAAACAGGCAAAATTGGAACATAAAGGTAGATAACACAACAATGCTGTAAATAAATACAAGCTGAAACAATCACAGTAACATAAACAAATAGTAGTTAACTCAAATAATAACAGAGCTGAAAATAATGACTTTATCAGTAAAATGCTTAATCAAACATAAAAGTCTTTATAAGGCTGAAACGCATTAATTACATTATCCTGTAATGAAAATCTTTATATTAATGTTGCTTTATGAAGAGGTAAGCTTCTCTGAGACATTTTTACTACCACTAGACGATGCTAGAACAACAACCATCATTCCACCACAGAGTAGCAAAACGCTGAGATAAAATAAATGATAATTAAGTAAGGACGTGGTGCAAAAAGGCTTATGAATGATTGATTCTGGGGTACGTAGTGGACAAAGAGTAAATTACGAGGCGAATGGTAAAAGGGAAACTGACTCCGTCCGGCTTCCACGACGGGACATCACCAAGGGACTGATAAAAATAATAATTGGTAAAAAGGAAACTGACTCCGCCCGGCTTCCGCGACGGGACATCACCAAGGGACTGATAAGAATAATAATAGGTGCATAGAGTTGAAGGAAATAATGAAAAGGTCATCTTCAGAGGAAATGTTTACGTAATGAACAAATGTGTAAAATGGTAGATATAGTAGCTAGATGGGGAGCGAGACCTTAGGTCGTCCAACTGAATGTGGAGGAAATATTTTTATGGAGGTTGCCTGTCGAATCTAGCCGACTCTGACGGAGAGATATATGACTGCACTAGGTGCAACAGGTAGTGTCGGATGTGAAGATGGTATTATGAGAGACTAACCGGAAAGGTTTCCCAACTACTGAACGTAGCTAGAGGCCAAACCAGCTATTAGAGGAAGATCTCGCTATGAGGAGTGAGACTAGGTCCCAAGGAAAGGCAGCCGATACATACATACATACATACATACATACATACATACATACATACATACATACATACATACATACATACATACATACATACATACATACATACATACATACATACATACATACCATACATACCATACATACCATATATACCATACATACCATACATACTATACATACCATACATACCATCAGTGCTTTTTTTGTAGAAAAAAAGGTGCCGGAACGCATATTTTATCAGTGGCCAAAGTTTTGGTGGGACAGGGTATCATGAAAAAAAGGCGCCCTGCATACCATACATACCATACATACCATACATACATACATACATACATACATACATACATACAATCACGCGTATCCCACCTTGTGGGTATGCAAAAACCCGAAAATAATAGTAAAAACAATAAGAAAATGGAAAAGATTAAGAGTAAGAGCTCAGCTTACTCACATCACTCTTAAACAACATTCTTCTATCCCCTTGTCCACAATCATCATCACATTCATATATAAAAACATATTAAAGTGATCGGTTTTTGGTAGAGAATAGCCGCATCCGGACCACAATAATAGTTACGTAACAATCACCCTTCACCACACATTCCTGTCTAAACATACTTCTTTCAGCTCGTTCATATAACAGTTCAGCTGAATCACTCCATTCTCTTAAGACCATTCTTACTAACCATACATCTTCACACCATAAAAGTTACGAAATAATCATCCTTCGCCACACATTCCTATCCAGGCACACTTCCTTCGCCTCAGCCACATTCATAATCATATTCATACATGCTCTTCTTCTCTTTCCACTCGGAAACTTACGCTCCTATAGAACACTACCGATCACATCTATCCACTTACACACTGGACGGCCACGCAATCGAACACCCTCAACTTTAACAACATTTCTGCGTTTTACAAGCCATTCACTCGTCATTCTCTCTACATGACCAAACCATCTCAATTGACTCACTCCAACTCTCTTAACAACATTTTTCCTAACCATACATTCTTCATATACCAAATTATTCCTCACATGATCCCGACTCGTATACCCACAAACACGACGTAAATATCTCATTTCTACGGCAGTTACTTTCTTTTTATGCTTTCTCGTCCATGCCCAACATTCACTTTCATAAATCAATAATAAATAATAATAAGAATAGCAATAATAAGAATAAGGATAATAATAATAATAATAATAATAAAATTAATAAGAAGAATAATAAGATTAATAATAATAATAATAATAATAATATTAATAAGAATAATAAAAATAATAATAATAATGATAAATAAATAATAAATTATAATAATATATTAAAATAAAATAAGAATAAATATAATAATAAAATAATTAATAACATAATAATAATAATAATAATTAATAAAAAGAATAATAATAATATTAATAATAAGAACAATAAATTAATGCAAGCTCCTCCTCGTCCATGCCCAACATTCACTTCCATAAATCAATAATAAATAATAAGAATAGCAATACTAAGAATAACAATAATAATAAAAATAAGAAGAATAATAAGGCTAATAATAAGAATAATAATAATAATAATAATATTAATAAGAATAATGAAAATAATAATAATAATATTAATAATAATAATAAGAAAAATGATAAATAAATACTAAATAATAAATGATAATAATAATAAATAATAATATATTATAATAAAAATAAGAATAAATATAAGAATAAAATAATTAATAACATATAATAATAAATAATAATAAGAATAATAATATTAATAATAAGAAGAATAAATTAATGCATGTAAGTACTTATGTTATAGTGTAAACATTAATATGATGTTATTTATGTTATAGATAATGGATATAAGAGATCATCAAGATATAAATAATGTTCAATATACTATGATATTTTTTAAAAATAACAATATAATATATTATCTTTTTATTTAAAAATTATTTAATTACAAAAATATTGTAAATTTATGGCAAAAATATTACCACCGTATGCCTCATCTGCAATTTAGTGGGAAAAGACACTTAAGTCGACCTCCCTTTAAAAAATAATCAAAACGTAGCATGCAAAATAAATAAATCTTATCTCTTGCAGAAAATGCTATCTCTTTATGTAATAATAATAAATGAATTTTATAAAATTATAAATTTATTAAAGAAATAACCTCATCATCGTATTGTACGGGTTCGATTTATTGGGAAAAGACACCCGACTCGACGACACCCTTTAAAAAATAATAAATACGTATTTAAAAATCTTAAGACCTAAATCTTAAGATGTATCAAGATTTCCTTATCAAACTTTCAGGATGTTGTGTCACTCCTAAGACATTCGTTATCAAATCTTAAGATGTCTCTGACGAAACACACACATTCCTACTAACTCTTTAACTTAAAATAATCTTTATCAAACGCCAAGTAACAAATAACAATACTTATTATAATCACCATCTAAAACAACCAACGTCATTACTCCTTATCTTTAAAATCTCTCACCTATGACGTCAACAAACCAATAACGTCATTCCTTGTGTGACATCATTACACCTTATCTTTAAAATCTAGTGACGTCATCAATCCTTATCTCTAAAATCTCTTATCTCTGACTTCAATCTTAGATCGTTATCTGCGCTACAACCCCCCCAATCCTATCTACTAATGTCTCAACGAAATGATTTTTAAAAATGAATAGGTACTAACGGTCCTAATTCCCAAGCCTCTTAGATTTTTACTTTTGAGAGTATTTAAAGGATAAAATTCATGACACCGTTCACAGTAATTTACAAGAATTAAAAATTAATATTGAATTTGTTCTTAATAATGTTGACGAAAGAACGCCGCGATTAGTGAAAAATAGTTTATTAAAAATATTAGAATTTTGTATTCATGTCAATGGTGGTAAAGAAAATTATTACAGTTTCTACAATTATTTCTGCATTTGATTTATTTGTTTTCTTCCATAGAACTCTTTGTGCAGTCATATTTAAATAAAAGGGATACATATTTAATTTTACATTTTTCTCAAATATTTTGTAATATTAGGATATTTTATATTGATATCGTTGAATTCAGAAAAAAAATCTAAATCTAATAGAATAGGCAAATAAAAAATAGGTTGCCATTTAAAATAAGAAAGTTGTGCCCCGTATTTTGCGAACCTCTTGTCTAAAATAAAATTCTTGTTTCGCTCATTAAAGTAGATTTTTAAAAAAATGTTTGCTAATTTAACCGACCTTGTACTCTTGTAGTTCTCGAGATAGCAACAGTCAACCACTTAAAATGAACACTGGTGTACGAGTTTTATATACCAAATTTGAGAAAATATGGATCATGTTTTAATATATTTATTCAAAGCAATCTGTTTAGAGCGTCCAGGAAAGGTCCATTTCCTTCTTAATTTTAGCCAAAATATAATATGTTATTCCCATTGACATAAATCTCTTAAGTTTTAAAATTGAAAAGTATTGGATTATATTTTGGTATAGTTTTTCTTTAAAAACTGAAGTACTTCAAATAAAGTACCACTTCCGGTTAACCAATTTTACATAAAATCTAATCAAGTTTGTATATTAATGCAAAGTGCTTGAAGTCGTCACACACACAGAGACAGACACACACAGACAACATTGTAAAAATAGTAAAAACGTGTTGTAGGGACCCAACTCTCACGAAGTAATATGCAATAAAATTTAATTTCCAGATATCTACGCAGATCCACTCTACCAAATATTGTTTGTAATCCAAGGACTGGGTTCATTCTTTACCGTATCCATGTTGGCTTCAATGGATTGTCTGTTTGTTTTTCTTGTTCTAAACACTTGCGCTCAGTTTAAAATTGTACAGGTAAGTTTATTTAGATAATATAGTTATTAATTAATTCATAATTTTGTACATAACTACAGGGTGATTCACGAATAGTGTTTGATTTAACGCCTTTATTTCTACAACACAAATTACTTTGTCGCAGGATGCCTTGTAGTTTCTTCATTTCAATTTATATTTGCAATCAAAGTTATGCAATTTTGAGAAACTTCTCAAGTGTGTTAAATTAATTATTTATTTTTTAAAAATTTTTTTAATGAAAAGGTTGACATGCTCGTAGTTTATGGTGAATGTCGCAAGCACTCAGCAACGGCAGCTGCTGTGTATAGGAGGAGATGTCCCTTTCAAACAGCTGCAAGTGAAAAAAATTTTTCAATATTAGAAGCAAAATTGCGCGAAAGTTGGCCTCCAATTAAAACATCAAGGGCAAGAGTTGTAACTGATCCGGAACATGAAGCCGCTGTTATACAGTCACGGAGAATCCTCATGTGGGTCGAAGAACCATTGCCAGAAATTTAGAAATTAGTCAGAGCTCTGTCTCGAAAATTCTGCATACCAACAACTTCTACCCATACCATTTAAGTATGGTTCAAGATTTAAAGGAAGCTGATTACCCAAAACAACTTCAGTTAAGTGCGATTTTTAAACACCAACTAAGGATGAATGGCGATTTTTTGAATTTGGTTTTACTTACCTGGATTCGTGTAGGACACTTTCAAAACCTAATTTTAATTAATGTGTGGTGCGGAATAATCGGAAATAAAGTTATCGGACCTTTATTTTTTTCGCAGAACATTAACTGGTCTACGTTACCTACGGTTTCTTCGCAATATTTTATATCAGTTATTGGATGATGTGGAAATTGAAGTGAGACGTCAAATTTGATATCAGCAAGATAGTGCGCCACCGCATTTCCAACGCAATGTAAGAAACTATCTTCATCAAACTTATCAACATAAGTGGATTGGTATAGGTGCGGAAAATGCCTGGGCGCCCCGTATTCCCGGCCTTACCCCACTAGATTATTTTTGTTTGGTTATGACAAGCAAAAAGTTTACGAAACACCCTTTGCAAGCTTGGATGTATTAACAAAGAGCATCAGCCAAGCATGTAATAAAATAACCCCTGATATGCTGGCACGTGTAACAAGGTCGTTCATGAATTGCTTGGAGTCATGCGAAAGAAGTCGTGGGCGACATTTTGAACACCTTCTTCACTAACTTTTTATGTGTTTCATGTTTCAATAATTAAAGATTATTTTTGTTACGAAAACATAATTATTTTGACACATTTGATTGACACTTTTATTTCATTTTTCTGAATCGGTTTACTATGATCACAAAATTTTATTCAAATTGGAAAACAGCAAAGTATCGTGTGACAAAGTAACATCGACCTTTAAACTAATAGACGCAGCGTACGAGCAAAACGCTTGTCCCGCCATAACGGTGCAGACACAGTATCTCTATCCTTCAACAGTACGGAAGTTAAGAAAACGCGGCAAAATAAAAAATTTGATTTGTCCCTACTTGTTATTGCATAATTCGTTTTATTATATATTTTTCATATAATCTTTATATACATATGTATATTATTGGGGACAAGTAATAATTAATAAGAACTTACATATGAAATGACACAGGCAGCTGAACCGCGTACGTACTACTGGCTGCACGAAATACACCGTATCCCCATTATTTTGTCGCACGCACACCTCACAACATATATTTACGTATATATTGACAGAAATAATTGTAAATGTTCTCCAAAAAAGTAAATAATACGCAGTCACGAAACGTCAAATGTAGATTTTGACAACTATTTAGTGATAGAGTGCGATGTATAGAGGTTTACATATGTCTGAAAAAGATGCACAATGAGTACGAACGTATGCGCAGTATACTTTAACTGAGAACTTCCGTACTGTTGAAAGACAGAATGTATGTTTCTATCCTTTTATGTTGGAGCATTATTCTAACAATAAAAGAATAGGAGACACTTGGTCCATTAGTTTAAAGGTCGATGCAAAGTAATTTGTATTGCAGGAATAAATGCGCCAAATCAGACACTATTCGTGAATCAACCTGTATACTATTATACGGCAAATAATATACAGAAAGTCTCAGAAATTGGGGGATATGGCTTAATCAGATTCTTGGGTCCAAAATAAAACGATTTAATTAAACTTACCCTTATCTGAAAGTGCATCGTTTAACCCGTTTTCTGCTTCAAAGACCTTCTAAACATATCAGTTTTGCTTATAATAATGGAACGCTTTGTTCAACTTGGATGAAATTTGGTATGCCAATCCATATGAATATAGTTTATGTTTAAGATTATATTTGTTATTATTAGTGAACCACTAACGTATGAAACTTGGATGTTACGACCATGATTAGTCCATGAATTTTTAATGGCAAAGTCAATAACGGAAAATTGTTTTTCTGAATGATACATTCAATAGTACATACAATAGTGACGGCGCCGTGTAATTTTTTCGGCACAAATGCTTATTGCTTTTAGTTTAGCTGAAGATCATTTCTTTGACTTCTATAATCCTTGCGATTTTGACTACAATAGCGAAAACTGCATACGGTGAACTTATAGCAATTCGCGAGTGAAGAAGAGGAGAAGCTTAGCGCGTGACGTAACAATATGGCCGGTTTAAGGCAGATGCTTCGTTTCCCGAAACTGTATTCTTATACACTGCGACGTTTGAAATACAAAGTAATATTAATATTATAGATAATGTTAAATAAAAATAATGTTTCTAGTATGAATAACATTTTGAATTTTGCGAACTAGTCCGTTTCATATAAAAATTATGTTCAGCATTCTCTCGAATTTTGAATTTACATGATTCGAGTCTTTGTTTTCTTGAATCTACATAGTACTGCATTATTACAGTCTTTGGTAGATTAATGGAGAGATAAGTATTATTATTTTATTGTCATCTTTGTGCAGGCGGGTCTACAAGTTTAGATTTCATTACGAAGTATTTTAATAAAGACACTAAGTAATTATTATCTAGTAGTTATACCCGGCAAAATATAATATAGCTTTACAAAATGCAAGGAGCACGCATATTTTTACTAGGTTCCTTTCCCATTTTTAAAAGATGAATGCATAACTTTCGTCTACCAACTATAGGTTCTTGTTTTTGGGAAATTATGGAAATTAATTATTTCTGGATTTCTGCGTGCTAATGACGTACATAGGTTAAATGCAATTAAAACTTGTTGAAGTTTTAGATTTTGTTATTATACTTTATTTCACGTAAGAATAGCGTTGGTGTAGTTAGGGATATATAAATTCTATCCTTTTAATTGGTCAGAATATAAACCTATATCACAGAAATGAAACAAATATCGCCTGTCAGTTGTCAAATAAAATCTACAGAATTAAGTGATGCTTAACCATATTTTGTTGCAATTTTAGATTTTGACATTTTTACAGATAAATATATTTATTATTGACAAAGCTTGGTTTCACAAATTTAAATTATTTATTCAATGCATGTAAAAACGGTCGGCTCTTAAGAGTAATCTTCTATTTTCTTACGTAAAATGAAGTATAGCCTACATTCCACTCGTGATTTATTTGTTAAATAAGTGACAGAAACGATGCGTTCGCCGATACCTCGGCTATGACTTACTACCATGCACTAGTTCATCTTTTCGCCGCTAGACATCATATTGCTCTATTTCACTAGCGAATAGAAAATATGTTTTACTTACAAGCTCTTTCGGTTCATAATCGCTTACACGTCGACTACATTGTAATATATTCGTAGCTAGCTGTGCTACAAAATAATATCAATTATTATATTTTCACATATCAATTGTAGTAATCGTTTTAAGTAAATAAAAACCTATGTCAGGTAGAGTAAAATTCATAACAATTGAAAAGACCTGGAAAATTTACAATTCGTACCGATTTTTCTAGGTATACTTACAAGATTCGTACTTGTTAATATTGCAATATCAATAACACAATACATAAGAAGACCCGTGTTCAGAGAATTTTTTAACGGTATTTTTAATGTTATTACAAGATTACTTAGTCCTAATAAAGTAGATTGCGTTATTTCTTAGGTTTAAGCTTATTATATTATATAATTAAGATTAAAGATAAATCCCTACTCTAAGCAATATGAGTATAAATATATTGTTACGGCGTTTATTAGGCGTTCATTAAGAAGAGAATCCAGTATTGCGTTGTGTAACTGTTTCGATGCTAATTGATGGCGTAGTCAATTAATATCTGTGATTATCCAGACAGGCGATTCTGGTTATTATTTTGATTTCACTCGGTGTGTGTCCGCCAAGGCGTTAGGTTGTATTTGGTGTTTCTGTCAAATAAACTGATTTATGGTGAACTGTGTTTTTCTAATATACCACGTGTAACAAATCAGAAGTGGGATTCAACAACCATGTCACACGTACCCACAAGTGGAAGTGATGCCGAAGTTCAAGATAGTGACACAGAAACGCGACGTACTTGGCAAGGTGAAAGAAATAGTGATGAGCCATCAGCCCGCGAATTATTGGAAGATCTCATGGAAAGACGTTGGACGGGAAGCTCAGCGAATGGATGCAGAGACAAGTGAGTAATGGACGTGTAGAGGTAGGTGTTAATGATATATCTAATGTGGACTGGCGTAACGAACATTTAGATTTATATGAATCTACGGCTAAGCGCATGCGTATGTCCATGCCTTCTGTTTCTTGGGATATAATCCCTTCATTGTCCAAGATCACGAGTGGAGAGATGTATGGCTTGTGGTGTCGTTGGGCACAAAAGGGATGATTGCACCGTAAAGAAATGTACAGGCGGATTATGCAATAATGTAAAATTAATAGGTAATATAGATTCAGTTTATGTTAAAATTGGAACTGTGAATGGCGAATGCGTGACAGTTTATTTAGATACGGGCAATCAACAAATTTTGATTGCGGCTGACATTGCAAGGCGTTTGGGTTTGGCGATAAACCCTAAGGTAAAAGAGATTTGCGGGTTCGGTGGCGGACGAACCATGGCGAATGGCGAAGTTAGCTTTTCACTTAAGCTAGATGATAGTACAGTCACCACAAAGGTGATAGTGACAGACTATAATAATGACAAGATTAATTTAATCATTGGACATCCAGTGATTAATATGGATGGCGTTTCACTGGTTGTCAACAACAGGATTGCAAAACTATTATTTAATTCCGTATTTGACAATTTTCTTTCAGAAATTATTATAGATGACATCGATGGAAGAAGGAAAATCACTCCTCCCACAGGACAGTCGCTAATGGTGCCTGTCAACATTGAGAACAACTCCAGTTGTGACGAAGTCGTAATAAAGCCAAAGATATTTTCCTTAGGAACCACTATGTACATAATTCCAGACAGAATACTGCGCGGCACGGAAGACAAGATCTTGGTCAGCAACATCGGCTCCGAATCAATCCAGTGGGCAGCGGGACACGTCATAGCTAGGGCAGATCTGTGCAACAGTTCGGAGGCCGGTAATAAGATCCAAATGCTGCGAACTAAGGTAAGCGAATCAGATTTTAACAATTTCCGTTTCGATATAGGAAATATAAAACCTAATGAAAAGAACGCACTAAAACGTATACTAACGCGTTGGTCATTTTGTTTTGCCGACAATTTGCAAGATGTTCAGAATTCTAGGGTGGCAGAAATGAGAATAGAACTTATGTCTGAAAACCCATTTACCACCGACCATACCGTCTATCTTATTCTGAACGTAATACCGTGCGAGACATTGTACGCGAATTAAACGACGCTAATATTATACAAGAATCTAACTCATCTTATGCGAGCCCAATCTTACTGGTAACGAAAAGAACGGCGACGCGCGTCTATGTGTAGACAACCGAGCTCTAAATGCCATTACGGTGAAAGACAGATACCCAATGCCTTTGATCTCTGATCAAATTGATAAATTACTAGCTATACAGTATTTCACGAGTCTAGATTGATGTCTGGGTACCATCAAATTTCGGTTCACAAAGATTCTGTACACAAAACTGCATTTATAACATCGGACGGTCACTACGAATATTTAAAATGCCCGTTTGGCCTTGCCAACGCACCCGCAGTGTTCCAAAAGGCTCTAGATCGTGTGTTGGGTAACTTAAGACATGAAGAGGTTCTCGTTTATATAGAACCGAAAATTCGGACATTAAATTAAACTATGTGTTTAAGAATGAACGGCTTTTTAGAAAAAGTCATTTAGGCGATAAGTTAGTAGTCCCGAAATGGCGCGATGGGCGATTTTACGTATCATGATGATATAGGGCACCCAGGGTTCGAACGTTGTGCGAAATTAATAAAAGATGAATATTGGTTCCCAAGAATGTCTAGATTCATTCGTAAATACGTGTCAGCATGTCTAGAATGCGCATTTATTAAGGGTACATATGGGAAACCATAGGGTATGCTACACCCTATACCAAAACCGAATGAACCCATGGACAGAGTTCACGTAGACCATGTGGGTCCATTTACTATAACGACACGCGGAAAGTCATTGTTATTGATCTGTGTAGATTCCTTTTCAAAATTTGTAATGGCCAAACCCGTCCGCTCAGTAAACTCTCGTGAAACAATAAACGCGTTAAGAGAAATATTTAGTATGTTCGGTTATTCGTGGTGTATAATATCAGATAGAGGTAAAGCTTTTACTAGTAGATATTTTAAACAATTCGCTGGTGAGCACAAAATTGAACACATTTTAAATGCAGTAGCAACACCTCTTGCAAATAGCCAGGTGGAGCGAGTGAACCGAACCCTTCTAGATGCTATGCGAACGAGTTCCGAAACTGAGGCAAAATGGGATGAGAAAATATGTGATATTATGTGGGGTATTAATAATACGAAAAACGCGAGTACGGGCCAAACACCATTCAGACTTATGTTTTCTCCACGGCGGTTTTATGCCAAATTTAGAGAGAGGTAGTATCGATACAACCCTACAACACCGGCGTGAATCCGCATCTGCGCAAATGAAAATAACTACGAATAAAACGAAAATAAATTTTGGACAAAAGACGTAAGCAGGCTAGAATTTATAATAGGGGTGATCTCGTTTTGTGGCAAAAGGCGGCTACGGCTGGTGGTAAAGACGTCAATAAAAAGTTAACTAGTAAATTCGGTGGTCCGTACAGAACCAGTGCTAGGCTAGAAAACGATCGACAAAAAAAAATTGAAACAATTAAAGTCATGCGAGGGTATAAGTCGTTTACGGCAGTAGTACCGGTTGATGCACCGAGACCTTATAAAAGTGCCACAGATCAGAGTCATTCTGAAGAATCGGACGAGGAACTAGATCGCGACGATCTGATAGATTTATTAGAGTTAAGAATGTGATTAGTGAGGACACTAATTTATTTTTGTTACAGGGGGGCGAATGTTACGGCGTTTATTAGGCGTTCATTAAGAAGAGAATCCAGTATTGCGTTGTGTAACTGTTTCGATGCTAATTGATGGCGTAGTCAATTAATATCTGTGATTATGTAGACAGGCGATTCTGGTTATTATTTTGATTTCACTCGGTGTGTGTCCGCCAAGGCGTTAGGTTGTATTTGGTGTTTCTGTCAAATAAACTGATTTATGGTGAACTGTGTTTTTCTAATATACCACGTGTAACAATATAAAGATAAAAATATTTGAAGTATTCTTGTAACATGTGTCATTGTAAACAATTTATTATTATTTTCTGCAAAATGTTTCGACTGTGGGAGAGCAATAGTAGTAAAAATAATATTTCTGATCATGAAAAGAGTTCATTTAAACCACGTATACATGAAGATGGACAGCAAATTGTTTTAAATGTATACAATGGCCTTTTATGACAAGGTGAGATAAGTGCTGTGATAAAAACATCAATTTTAACGAAAGTGAGTAAATGCACAGTTCAGGCCATAGAAAAACACGAACTAGAAAAGATACTGGCTCAAGTAAAATGGACGATTTTACAAAACACATTGTTACGATGGATATTTAAAAGTACTGTTCATACAATATAGTGATGGGTAGTTCATGAACGAGTCGTTCATTTTGAACGACTCGCTTCAGTGAGCCATGAACGAACGACTCTTTAGTTTTCACAGTACGGCTCAGTAAGATTTCATTACTAAGATGTTTAAAGACAATGGTGTTCATTTATAAAAAGTTAGATAATAGGTAGAGCATTATGCAAGATCCGCGAATTGTAACAATGAGAATAGAATATTTATCAAAATTGTGGAGTATCGAAGATCTGGCAGAAATATGAAATATAGCATATTTAGACAAAACGTGGTAGAGGTAAGTATTCAATCGGCGGTTCAGATATTAATCCATTTATTTTACACTTCAGCGAATTTGATGATAATTCTTCAGACGACGATATTATATCAGAATGTATTTATTTCTATTTAATAATTTCACCGACCGATATGGCTTGGTGGTTGCGTACTAACTTCACGTGCCAGCGGTTCTGGGTTCGAATCCCGGGTAAGGTATGAAAGTTTGTGTGCGTCCCTTTCATTATCTCATATTCATCAATATAATATGTACAAATGAAATGCAATAAAAAAAAAATGCAAAGAAATATTGACTCCCCCCATTATCAATTGTAATAATGTGTACTACATTGATATACAATAAAGAATTATTATTATTACTATTTAATAATTTCGACAAGTGGTTAATAGGCCTCTTGGGGAACCCTCCACTATAAAAAGGGTTAACGAGCTGAAAGCAATACCTCATGAGTAGTTCCAGAAACCTGCTTTTAACAAAAAAAAATCTCTATTATACTTAACATTAAACATATGAAAAATAATTTTGCCACATGCAAAATTATCAGCAAAGAGTCGAATACGGCCCTCGAGTAACAGCATCGAGTGAAACAGTTTGTTTGTAGTCGTTCTTGCATGGCATTTTTACTAAGAAAATTTCCACAATGAATACTTCTCAGGTCCATTCTCTATATAGTCGTTGTCTAAGCGACTTTGAACCGAAAGAGCTTGTAAGTAAAACCTATTTTCTATTGCTATAAATTCACCATATGTGGTTTTCGATATTGCAGTTTGTTATATGTTTAGAATTATATTATTAATCGCCACAATTCTGTAAGATATATATTAAGACTTAGCAACATAATTTTTGGCAACGATGGTAACACTTAATAATTTCCTTACAGAATTGGGGTGAATATTAGAGTAGACTATGAGCAGTCAGTTGTTTTTCTTATACACAAAATAAATAACGGGTACTGTTAGATCAAAATATAAATAAATAAATATATAAAAGATCTGTTTAATTTATTTTATTAAATATATGTTAAATACAACATGGTGACAGCGGTAAAACAGTACAGAAAATCTGATACCTATAATCGTAAAAGAAAATTTAAAAATAAAAATGGTAAATATAATGCCTGAAATGCCACTTAATTATTGTGTGAAAATATGACCACAAATTGGGAAATATTTAAAAGAAATTTAAAAAAATAAAAATAAATATATGATCACGGCATACTACCCATTTCTGGGTGTGCCAGTCTGTTTTCACAGATGTCGGTAATGATGATGACATATGTGTACTGTGCGGGCGCTTACTAGGCGTCACCTCACGGGCACTCGTTGCTGGCGTGGAGAGTGCACCACAGGGGTCACTTTTAAAAGAAATTTTGAAACGTATATAGCAGCATACTACGTAGATATTGACGAACCTAGAAAGGTCGGAATGTTACTTCATGCAATGGGAGATGAAGGACACGATATATTTGAATCTTTTCAATTTAAATCTAACGAAGACAAGAAATTAGATGTCGTACTGAAAAAATTTAATGCGCATTATATTCCTGATACAAATGTCACTTATGAACATCATGTATTTTTTAAAAGGAAACAACAAGAAGGAGATATATATAAACAATATTTAGCATCCTTGAAAAATTTAAGTACGAATTGTGAGTACTTTACAAGAAAGTTTAACTCGAGATATTTTCATCAATGGTATACAAGATAAAGATCTACAAGAAACATTATTAAGAATTAAAGACGTAACACTACAAAAGCAATTGAGATATGCAAAACTAAATCATTAAAGAATGTCCGTTTGAAATTAACGTGGTAACAAAGAGAAGCAGAGAAAACTGGTACACAGCAGATCTTCTCATCGGCAGTAGAAAATGTACCTTCAAAGTGGATAGCGGAGCGCAGTGCAACATCCTAAGCTGGAAAAGTTTTGAAGACCTTCAACTGAACAAATAAATAATGAAGAAGAGTGAAGCGCGAGTAACGTCCTTCACAAAAAACTAAATACCAATAATAGGAAAATGTAGTATAGACTGTAAGTACAAAATTAAACTGTAAATTTAAAATTTTTAGTTATCAGTATGAATTGTATGAATATTATTGGATTAGAATCATCAGAAAAATTTAATTTAATTAAAAGAATTGATTCAATTTTAAAAAACAATAATTTTATGTAATTAGAAAAGTACTCAAATGTATTTGATGGGGAAATAGGTTATATTGATGAACCAATTCATATTGAAATTGTAGAAAAATACCTTTTAGTTTAATGGATAATGTTAAAATGAAATTAGATTAAATGGTAGAAAAAGGAGTAATAGAATCAGCAATCGAACCATCTGATTGGATGAGCCAAATGATTGCTGTACAAAATCCAAATAAAACATTTAGAATTGTACTTGATCCGAGACCACTTAATGTGACAATCAAAAGGGCTCATTTTCCATATCCCAGTTTTGATTAATAAATGAACAATGCTAAATGGTTTTTTAATTGGACGCTTCATCAGGCTACTGGATGTTACCATTAACTAAAGAAAGTTCAAAACCCCTTGGGGAAGGTATCGGTACCTTAGATTACCATTTGGTTTAAAAAATTCTGCTGAAATATTTCATCGAGATATACGATAAAGTTTTGAAAAAATAAAAAATGTAATATCTTATCAAGATGACTTGATTTGTTGGGCGAAAAATAAAAATAAATTAGAGGAAATTTTGATAGAAGTTTTAAAAACAGCTCAACAAAAGGGTATTAAATTTAGTAAAACAAAATTCGAATTTTTTGTTAATAAAATACAGTTCCTTGGACATATATTTAGCGAAAAAGGAATTGAAGTAGATAATTATAAAGTCAAAGCCATGCTAGATTTAAAAACCCCAACAAATAAGAAATCTCTGATGAGAATCTTAGGGATGTTTAATTATGAATCAAAATTTATAACTAATTATGCTGAACTTTTTGAGCCTCTAACACAATTATTGAAGAAAGATTACTATATTTTCTAATCATGATAAATATTTTAATATTTAAAAGCAAATTTAACCAAAGCGTCAGTATTAGGATTTTACGATAAAAATGAAAATATAACTTTATCAGTTGATGCAAGTTCAAAAGTTTTAGGAGCTTGTCTAATGCAATCGAATAAACCGATAGATTATGCCTCTAGCTAGAGCGCTTACAGAAGTTCAGTGCAAATATGTACAAATAGAAAAATAATTTTTAGCTATTGTTTTCGGTTGCGAAAGTTTTAAACAATTTATTTTCGGTAGAAATGTAATTGTTAGGTTTATATAATAAACCTCTTAATAAAGTTACTGTCAGATTACAGAGATTGTTACTGAAATTACAATATTTATTTATAGCTGATACTTCATCCAGAGAATTTAGTTTAGAACGTTGTAACAGTGAAAATGAATTTGACAGTGATATAGAATTACAAGTTAACTTATTAATTGATAATTTGCCGGTGACTGTACAAAATTACGATTTTTTCGAGATTATTATAATAAAAGCTCTAATAATCAAAATCTGAAACATTATGTTACTGAGGGATGGCCAAAATTTTATAATGTTGTCGATGATAATTTGAAATGTTATTTGCAAATTAAAGAGGATGTATGCATTATGAAAGACTTAATATTTATAGAAAATAAAACTTTATTACCTGAAACTATAAAAAGAGAAATTGCAGGGTTATAGAAGTCAAAGAAATGATGTTGAACTAAACTATAAGATTGTGTACAAAAGTGATAGTACTTGTAACATTCGTACTACGTTCTCCGGAAGCGCTATGTGTATGTTGGCCATGTCTTGCTAACGCAGTGGCCCGCGTTTTCTCATGCTAAAATTTATTTCTACTTATTTGCTATCTCTCTCATTCTTTGTGACGCTGTGACATTCATTAGCATCTTTGCGATTTCATTGTAACGTTCTACGTAATAAAAGTTTAGCATTTTATATTTGTATTTTTTATTTTCTATTTGTACAGAATAATGCACAATTATTTTAAATTATTAAAATATCATTCAGAACTCATATTCAAAATTGGAATAATACTACCCTTTTAGTTTAATTTCTGTATATTTTTTTATTAAAAAACCAACGTGTCGGCACCATAAACTGGTGCCTTTTTCAGGGAAAATTGACATATAAAATATGGAAAAAGCAAAAAGTAAGCAAGGTAACATGAAAAGTACGTAAATGTTACCTTTTTTATGTATATAATTAACTAGACCATATATGCATGCCCGGCGAAAACTTGGACGACAAACAGCGAATATGCATCTTCTCAGGAAAACTTTTCTTTTTCCAGAGGAAAAACCGTCCCAAAAACTGACAGAGAAGTGATCTATGTAACTCAGAGACGCTTTATCGGTTGCGAAATAATAATAATAATAATAATAATAATAATAATAATAATAATATTAATAATATTTCTTTATTGACCCAAGTTAACGGCGAGGTTCAGCCATAGGCTGCTCTTCCACCTAACCGATACAATAAGAGTTATTACATTATTGTCAACTAACTATGAACACATTGAAAAGAAACATAATTAATAATAATAAACAATTACAAATATCATGAACACAGATATTAATTTTATACAGTAACAAAACTACAGAATAGGTTTACATAATATGACCAATAGTTATTAAATATGATTTATATGATTTTTAAAAGAGTTAACAGACAGAGGTTTCAAATGTGTAGGAACATTATTATAAAGGGTTGGAGCTAAATATGAAAAGGAACATTTAAATTTAGATTTTTTAAAGGTTGGGACATCATACAGATCTTTTTCACGTAATGAATAATGATAACCTTTGACAACGAGTTTATCATGCAAGTAGGGAGGAATGCCAGTAAGCCTTATTTTATGAGTGAAACAATTAAATGATTTTATTAAATAGTCATCAACCGTGTCCATGTGAGATAATGAGCGATAGTGAAATATATGATCATATTTACGAATACCATAAACATAACGAAGACATGCATTCTGAAACAAAGTTATTCTATGTTTTTCTGATTGAGTTAAATTTGATATATAAACACAAGCACAATAATTAAGTAATGGTAAAATTAATGTGTTGATTAACCGTAATTTAACTTGCAAGGATAAGAGGTATCTGAACCGATATAAATGGCGTAGTTTAAGTTTAGCCGCTGTTAATTTTTTTGTTAAGTGACCTCTAAAATTCAAATTTTCATCGATCTCCAGACCTAAGCTTTTTATGGAGGGACTACGTTTTAATTTAACATTATCTAGCTCAATATCTACTGAGTCATTATATCCAAAGTTAATAAGAGATGATTTTTCTGCGTTTATTTTGAGGCCATTATTTTTTATCCACTCTGTAAGCAAATATAGATTATTATTGATTAAATCAGTTTTCTCAAGAATTTCAGTAGGACTAAAAGATAATAAAATTTGCGTATCATCAGCGTAAGAGTGTGCCGAGCAATAATTCAACACTGATGGCATGTCCGCCACATAGATAAAAAAAAATAAGGGGCCCAAAATAGATCCTTGCGATACCCCACACTGTAAGGGGAATAAAGATGACTGAGAAGTTTTTGTTTCAGATGACATAATGACATAAAAATATCTATCTATTTTAGTTTGGCAATGAGCATGTTGTGATCCACCATGTCGAAAGCTTTGGTAAAATCAATTTGAATTAGTGCAGACAAATTTGATTTGTCCAGATTAGAAATAATGGTATCTATAATGTTTATGAGACTAGACTGAGTGCTGTATCCGCGTCTGAATCCTGACTGTGTACATGGTAAAATATTATTATCAGAAATGTAGCTCATTATTTCGTCGCGTTCAAGGCAAAACGACACAAGCGCCATTTACGTAATAAGCCAGGAGACACAAAAAACTGTCTGCGCTTTTATACAAATATATTTTTAATGTCTTAACTGCATTAAAAGTAAGCAGATTTTTTAAAACACTTACTTTGACATCAATAACTCGGGCCATTTCACTCTGTATTCACCCATAAGAAACTACGTAGAAATGGAGCTTATGCCATTTTAAGCCTGCGTATTAAAATTGTGATTGTCGCTTGCGCAACTTCAAAGTGAAATATCTACTTAAATAAATTTTTCGTACTTATGCCACTGTGTTTAATAGATGGAGGGTACGCCAATCTATCGAACGGTACCAAAATCGCAAATTACGATTTTTTGGCGCTTAGGCCGTTTTGCCTTGAACGCGACGATTTGATCACTACATATCCTTTCCAAGACCTTAGAGAGTATCGGAAGAATGCTAATTGGGCGCAAATCATTAAATGTCATAGCATTATTTTTTTTGCAATTGGCTTAACAATAGCCACTTTCCAGATATCAGAGACAACTCCCTCCAACAAAGCCGTATTTATGATATGAGTAACATGACCATTTATCACTGGTAAAAGTAGAGTAATCATTTTTAAGGTTATGCTATCCACCCCAACTGCATTAGACTTCAGTTTGTACAAAATGTTGTATATAGTTGCATTATCCACAAGTTTAAAGTTAAAGTATTCTGTATGCAAGTTTGAATATTTATCATTAATGTAATGATTTATAGTATTATCGTTAATATTCGATGTTCCAACTTTATTTATTAGATACTGAGCATAAGATTCAGAATTATGAAGAGAAGATGAAATTTTTTGTTCAGTTTTCTTTGTAACTCCAACACGTTTTAGATTTTTCCATAATTTATTAGAGTTTTTGAGATTATTAATTATATCATTCTCAAGAAATTCTTGCTTCTCTCTACGTATAGCAGCAGTAGTAAGGTTACGTAATTGTTTATAATAATTAAATTTGGCCTCTGTTTTATATTTTCTATACTCCTTTAATGCTTTATCCCTTTTTTTCTGCATTATTTGAATGACTGGAGTAATCCACGGACTGCAATGTTTACCTACTTTAATAGTTTTTAAAGGAGCATGTTCATTAAATAATGCAGAAATTTTGTCATTTAAATAAGCAATTTTATCATTAATATTATTAAGGTAAAATATTCTATTCCAACCTATTAATTCACTATCTGCGATAAAGTTATTATAGTCAAAATTTTTGAAATCTCTGTAGATAAGCACTTTCAAAGAAACATGTTGCTTTGGAAAATTAAAAGTACAGAAAATACCACTATTATCCGAAAAATCATTAGTCAGAACACCTGAATCTGTACAGAGAGATTTACTATCAGTTAATATCACATCCAGTAGAGTTTTACTTTTTGGTCTTTCGTACTGATTTATTAACTGATAGATACTATTGGAAGATATTAAATCTGTAAAAATATTACTGCGAAAATCCTTAACAAGGAGATTAATGTTGATATCACCAGCACATATCAAGTGATCTGACTGCGGTATAAATTCAGTAAATAATATTGTATCTAATATTTCCAAATCTCTATAAAATTCTGCATGGGGATTATATACTACACTAAAAAATATTTTTTTATTAAGAATGCAACATTGTATCCACAAATGTTCAACATTATTATTTTCAACAAAATCAGTAGGAAGGATTTTAAATAAGATATTGTTACGTACATAAAATGCGACACCTCCTCCACGCTTAGTGGTTCTTTCAACTAATTAAGTTATATCCAGGAATAATGAATAATTGTGAAGGAGAAGTTTCGCTAATCCATGTTTCTGTAACGGCTGCTATATCAAAATTAAATTCGTTTACAAATTCTTCAAAATTTAAAAAACAAGAATTGAGCGACCCAACATTTAAATGACCGAATGTAAACGAAGTATTCCCAAGTTGAATAAACTCTGAATCATGTGTTTCTGACATTTAACAAAAATTGAACGAGTACACTACAAAGGTTAAGACAAAAGTAATTATTAACACAGACAAAATCTGCTTTAAGCGTGTTCAGGCATAAATTATAACTTTACAGAAAGTGATTCAGTGAGATTATACTTCAAATAAAAGAATATATTTATATGTATCAAAATCGAATGAGGCTACTAAATTTTGTTGATATCCTCAAAATTAGTAACCACGTATTTATTACTTTTACCATAATCATTTACATGCACGATAACACGACCATCTGATGTCCACATATTCTTAAAAGTAAACTTATCTGCAGCGGTTTTGTAAAGTGCCAGGTTCTTCTCGGTGAGGTCCTCTCGTATGGTGATGCCGCTGCCCTTTAGCATCTTTTTCTCCTAGTAAACTTTGGAGCGCACTCGGTAGCTCACAAATTTTACAATTACCGGCCTGGTGGAATTTTTTCTCGGTGGCCCGATTCTATGATATCGGTCAATGTCGTTGATGGAAATGTTCACCTTAAGTTTTTCACGACACATGGTAACAATGCGGTAGTCGATGTTTTCATCTTTTGTTTCATTTAGTCCAAAGATACGAACATTATTCCTGCGTGTATAGTGTTCCAAATCGTTGCACTTTTTCTCAGATTCCGCGCAACAATTTTTTAAATCTATATTAGATTGTTTCACTTTATTAATTCTTCTTGCAGCACATTAAATTTAGCCTCGAAAACTTTTTGCACAGCACTGGAAACTGCAGTAACAATAGCCTGAATAAAAGTTGTATCCGAACTTAAGTTTTGTAAAGCTTCACTAATCATTACAGTGATTGAATCCGTATCAGCACGAGTAAGCATTTTGTACGATAGTAAAAAACAACCGTTAAATATAAATAATTTCACTTTTTTAATAAGGAAAAAAATATTGAATGCCAGGACACGAGAACACGTCTATCCCAGTCGACAATACATTTGCATTTTTGACAATACCTTTGCATTTTTGCCGCACCGTACTCTTTATTAACAGATGTTACAAAAAGTCTAGAAAACATTGTATACATGTTATAAATTACAACATATTTAATATTGGAAGCCAAGCGCGACTAAGTTCTAAACCGTCACAATGATTGAGATTGATATTTCTGGTTTTATAAATCTTAATGGCTTCTCTAATTTATGTGTTGTTAAGTCGTGTAGGTCTGGCAATAATTTTAGTTTCTTCAAATTTAATTTGGTGGAATTCTTCCAAGGCATGCTCTACAACAGACGATTTCCCAGGTTGGTTCAATTTGATCGATCGATGATGTTCATTCAATCTTGTAGAGACAGTTCTACCAATCTGGCCGATGTAAACTCTCCCGTAGACACACGGAATTCTGTAAATCCCTGATGATTGAAGAGGGATGACGTCTTTCACTTGTTTCAACATATGACGAAGTTGAACATATGGAGAAAACAAAATCTTCATCTTCTTACGAAGAATTCTACCAGTCTCGGCCGTTACGTTTTTTACATAAAGAAGCTAAGCAAATAAAACGTTCCTTTCTTTTTCAATGTTTGCAGGTCTTTTCGCTTTAAGACATTTTTCAATTGAAGACACAGAAAATCCATTCTTCATAAAAATATTTTTAATTTCATTCATCTCTTCTTTTAATTTATCTGGATGACATATATCTGCAGCTCTTCTTATTAGACATATGATGGTGCCAAATTTCTGTGAAGGGTGGTGGTGTGAATTTGCATAAATATATAGATTTGTGTGCGTTGGCTTCCTGTAGACTGAATAAAGTAGGGAATCATCCTCTCTTCTTTCCAATAACACAGTCAGGAAGGGATTAATGTCATTTTCTTCAACTTCTACGATAAACTTAATATTTTCATGGATGTTACTCGGGTTATTTAAGAAAATCGTTTGATACCCATGGGACCAAATAGCGAAGACGTCATCAACATATCGTTACCCTTTGATTCCCAAGTCCCTTCTGTTTTTGGTCACCGACAAACGCACAGGCCATAGATTCCTTGTAGACACTGGAGCAAAGGTAAGCGTTATTTCTTCAAAAACACTAAAACGAAAAGCATTTCAAGCACACCATTTACACGCTATTATCAACACTTCAATATCAACTTACGGATACAACAAACTACACATTGATTTAGGACATAAAAAACATATATTTGGACTTTCATTATAGCCAACGTAAAATACTCAATTTTAGGGTCTGACTTCTTAAAGAATTTTCATATTCTCGTAGACACAACATGACAAAAATTAATACCTCAAAATTCTATTTGCAATAATTTTGACATTTCTTCTACACATGACAGCAATACAATGCCTAGCAACATTTCTTGAACATATCTGAAAATTTTGTCAAATTATCCAGAATTAACCAACAAATTCAATACAAACCGTTAAGGTGGAATTCAGTGGGTTGTATTAAGGTCTGTATTAAAACTTGTGTTGAGTATATGGCAACATTGTAATATTTTCTACATGTATCAATGAGATTCAATTGTGATTTAGAAATTTTACCACAGGGAAAAGTAAAACAGATATCCTTTAATCAAATGAGGAAGTATTATTGCAAAATTAGGTTAGAAATATGTCAAATTTTATGTGTCAAATATTTCATACCTGAATGTTAATGAATTTTAAAATATCTCTACCCCCGTTTTGATCAGTTTTGACATTTGTCCTTTTTTTTACTTCTGTTAATAATATTTTTTTCTTTATTTGATCCTTTGATCTCTTATTTTTTTTTCTGACAGGTATTACAGTTACCAAAATATTTTTGACAAAGGACTGTTTTAGCTTAAAACACGCTAATACAACCCACTGAATCTGACCCAATGTCACTCATAGAATAATTACGAACGCATCACCCGTTTTTTCGCGACCTCGTAGGTTCTGTAGGTTACCATTAGAAAAATTGAATATTGCAAAACAAGAATTTGACGACTTACTAAATTTGAAAATAATCAGACCTTCTTACAAAGAAAAAAAATCTGATGTGGCCAGCACCTTACCTCCCGCCAATTCCATGTTTAAAATAGCAGTGAACTTTAAGTAAAGTATCATTTCCGGTTGATCGTTTGTAAATAAAATTTAATTTGTTGTCCAATAAATAGAAACGTCTGTAATACGAAATTTTGGATTATGTTTCATTGTTTTCCCTCAAAAATCTGTTAGAGCTCCAAATTATGTACTACATTTGATTTATCATATATGGTTAAAATCTAATATGTTGTTTCAAATTATATATGAGTTTCAAATACCAAATTTGAGAAGTTTTGGTTCATAGTTTAATAGACTTTAAGGAAAAATCGTCACACACACATTCTTATAAAAATCAACATCATCTTCTAGGTGCTCTAAAACGCAATCTTTGTACATTCTTCGCCGTACATGATCCATTTCGTAATTGTGTAGTTGTAAATTAATATTAATTTATAGTGCTGCAAAAATAGAAAAAAATTAAATCAGATCATCCTGTACATCTAATATTTATGTATGATGGAAAATATATTATTTTTACAAACCTTAAATTTATTAGAATTAAATATTTTATTCTTATATTCTCCTTAACACGGTTTCATTATTAATTTTAAAGTAATTTCTTCCTGTTAGTGACATTTGTTTAAATATGTCAAAATTGTTATTAAAATTATGTTTTTGTTTGACGCATAGGCAAAATGATATATGAAAATTAATTATATTATATATTTATATTTAAAGTTATTTAGAATTATTTGCTAAATGTTATTATCGTAGAATTGAAGATTGTACCATTATATTCGATTTTAACTAGTAAAAGTTGCTAAAAAATTATATTCAATGACTTTTTTTATAAGAAAAACTGTTAAAAGCTTGTATAAATAATACTTCCGGTTATCCGATGTACACTAAAAACTTATGAGCTCTTCCCAAATTAGTATAGAAATAGCGAGTGTTCCCTAAGGCTCCGCCGATAGTGTTTTATAATAGTTTTAAGTATGTCCAATCCATCTAGGCACAATCTAAGCCCAAAGTGCTATCGCTTTTAGTCTTGTCAGATTCTTAAACTTATCTTTATGCAAAAAAACAAAAGCCAATCAACTTTATATTTTTGACACATGTGCCTGAGAATCCTTAACAAGACCTCTCTTTTGATACCAAACACATGGTTCTGGTAACTTTAAGCAAAAAACAAAAGCCGATCAAGCTGTCAAATTTTTGACATTTCTGCATGGCAGCCCTTGACGATACCTCTCATTTGACACCGAACACGACATGGTTCTGAAAACTTTAAACAAAAAACAAAAGCCGATCGAGCTGTCAAATTTTTAACATTTCTGCATGACAGCACTTGACGTTACCCACGTTACCTTTCATTTGATATACAGTATGTCCACGGATCGAGTTCCAAAGAGGAAAAAGTCCCAAAAAAGAAGTTTGCGTTGTCATGGTAATTGCCGTTATTTATTTATTTTCATTAACTGTCAGTTAGGAAAATCGACCATAATCGTTGAAAATGTTGTCAAAAGTGCTATGGCAAAGGTAATAAAGCAAACCGTTGAGTTGTCGAAGAATTTAATCAAAAGTTTCCAGATATTTACATCTCAAATAGAGGTTGTGTTAACAATTACCATGACAACGCAAACTATTTTCAACTGAAACGAACAATTTTCGATTTTTATCTCAAACTAAAAGAAAATCTGAAAAGGTTAAAACTGAATTGGCCGTTTCGGAATATGCAAAAACTTTTATCAAGAATACATTTTTTAGTAAAATAAAAAAGTTTTTTTCTTTGGAACTCAATCCGCGGACATACTCATAGATAGTTGACGACCGAGCCGAATACACCCTTACATCCCTATTATAATAAAATAAAATAAATAAATATATCATCACGGCATATTACCCATTTCTGGGTGTGCCAATCTGCTTTATCGCAGATATCGGTAATGATGATGACATATTAATAAACAGATTAATAATTGTAAATCAGAAATATATGGAATGATCAAATAACAGTTATTAAATTCAATGAAACGTTTAATAATACCCAAAATTCTATGCTAAATATAGTTGAGTCAAAAGAAACGTCTGCTGGTAAAAGTTAATATAAATATTCATAAGTTCCATTCCTTATCAACTGATATAAAATTTTCAATTCCAAATTTTATCTTTATATTTCATTTCTATTGCGCTTACTTGTATACACTCAGTATTCATAAATTTACTATTGCGATATTTTCCTACAGTAAATAATTTTTGACAAAAAAGATCATTTATCTGTCAACATGAAGGGGTCTGTTCAGTAAACGTTCTTTTAGAACGTAACCTATCCGCGAAAAAATCGAAATGTAGATGGCAGCAAAATCGCTTACCGTAATGGGGAAAACAAACTTCAGATAACCATTGTAGTAAACGAACGTTTTGTGTTGTTAAGTGTTATTTTTGTATTTTTTTATAAATATCTGTGATTATTAAAATTTTCTGATACGGAAATATCATTAGCAGATATTCTTTCATATTTAAATGAAAAAATACGGCCGATTGTAGAAGGAGAAGCTGTATTTAAAGGTAAATATATGTGGTACACAAAGTATAACCTGTAAATATGATGTTATTAATATTTTATAGCGGGACATATTATGTTATGTGGATTAAAGAAAGTTACCGAGGAGAAGGAATTGTTAGGATTGTGTCTTCAAACTTCTAATTGAAAGGGTGCATCTCATAATATTAATATTAAATTAAAAAATAATGTTAGCGAATGGCGTGCTACCTGTTCTTGCAAAGCTGGTCTAAGTGGTACATGCAAACATAAATTGTAGCTACATTAATTTATGCCAATAGGTAAACCAAAACTAATTAGAATGTAATTACAGTAATATTTACTATTTATCCATTAACTGAATGCAACTTATTTTATTATGGATTAACATTTTTCATGAGTGATTCGTAGTTATTTAATTTAAATTGCATTTAAAAGTTTAATGTTGTTGATAATAATTCGTAAAGACACAAATATGTTTGTAAGCATGAAGAATTGCAAGAAATTATTTGCAAATCTCCGAATACTGCCACCCCGAAGTGAAGAAAAATAATCCAAATTCTCCATCCAAAGATGAATTATCTGAAATTCAAGATAAAGTTTTTGATACGATGACAAGTAATGGTATAATAGGTATTTTTTCACTCCAATTAATATTGAATGTGCTAATTAAAATTAAAGCAGCCTGGAAGAACAATGTATACTATTAACATTTAATTTGTTAGAAGTTTTAGGTCCGGTTTTATAAACAAATTCTTCTCTGAGATTTATTTCCACAGTAAATTTATTTGTTTTTAATAAATGCGCATTATTTTAAATAGTTTTAATTAATTTTAACATTGCTATTTTAAATTCAATTAAAATTTCGACGACGATGCAAATTTACTATGTAAATAAGTTTAAGTGGAGAATAAACATTTATGTAAAATCAGGTATTAATTTATAAGTAATGTTATATAGTACGATAGAATATTATTGTAATGAAGATATACATGGTGTTCATACAAATATATTCATATACTTTGTAACCTTTTTCCCTATTTTTACCTCCCGCTACCCTAGGTAAGGGAGGTGTAGGGATCGTGCTAAAAATCACATATAGAGATTTTAGTGAATGAGCACGTTTTGATGTCCCCAGAATACGATTTTAACATTTTTACAATGATGTCTGTAGGTATGTATGTATGTGTGTGTGTCTGTGTGTGTGTGTGTGTGTGTGTGTCTGTGTGTGTGGATCATGTGGACACGATTACTCAAATACTATCAATCAGAAAAATTTGAAATTTTGTATACCCATTCTACACGAATGTGGGAAGAGCTCATTAGTTTTTAGTGTACCTATATCGGATAACCGGAAGTATCATTTATACAAGCTTTTAACAGTTTTTCTTGTATAAAATTCATTGAATAAATTTTTTAGCAACTTTTACCAATACAAATTAAATATAATGGCACAATCTTCAATTCTACGATAAGCATTTAGTAAATAACTTGAAATAACTTTAAATATTGAATTATAAAATAATTTATTTTTGTACATCACTTTGCCTCTGTGTCAAACAAAAACAATATTTTAATAACAAATTTGACATATTTCAACAAATGTCACTGTCACGAAGAAATAACATTCAAATTAGTAATGAAACCGTGTTAAGAAGAATTTAGTAGTTTAAATATGATTGTAATGTAATTAAGGTTTGTAAAAATAATATATTTTCCAACATACATAAATATTTGATATACAGGATAATTCGATTTTAGTTTGATGTTTGCAGCTCTCAAATATGAACGTGATTTCAAAGTGTCAAATAATAGTTTGCAAATACACATTTACGAAATGGATAATGTACGGCGAAGAATTTACACAGATTGCGTTTTAGAGCATAAGGAAGTTAGGTATTTGGTGATGATTTTGACAATAATGTATGTGTGACGATTTTTCCTTAAAATATATTAAGATCCGAAACTTCGCAAAGTTGGTATTTAATACTTTTATATAATTTGATTGCGTTTTAGAGCATAAGGAAGTTGGTGCTGATTTTGACAATAATGTGTGTGTTACGATTTTTTCTTAAAATATATTAATGATCCAAAACTTTGCAAAGTTGGTATTTGCTAACATATTTTTCAGGAAAAACATAACAAAATATAATCCAAAATTTCGGATTACAAACTTTTCTATTTATTGGAACAACAAAGTAGATTTTGTTTACAAACGATCAATGGAAGTGATACTTTACTTAAAGCTCACTGCTATTTTAAACATGGAATTGGCGGGAGGTCATGTGCTGGCCACAACAGTGGTGGTAGCACGCACTTTAGAATTCTATCAAAAGATGCATTTGTTTTCGCTTTTCGCATCGAAGCGAAAATTTGGTAGCATGCGTGTCTCAAAATATTCGCTTGCAAGCGTTCGACTTGAGGAGAAAATGTCAAAGTAACGTTAATATTTTGCCACAGTTCTATTCAAAGCCAATTTATATATAATTTATACATTTATTATATAGAACTGTCATAATTTTTTTTTATTTTAATAGTATAAAATCCAATAATTTTCGAATCAAAAAGCGAAAATAGAATTCTATAGTGCGTGCTACCAAGATACGTAAAATTAAAATCGTATTCGCCTACTTTCTATGATAGAATTCTAAAGTGCGTGCTACCACCACAGATTTTTAATACATGAATCCATGCTTGCCGCATCTTTAAATCTTTAGGAAAATAATGTAACGATATATTCTCACTTGAATAATTGTTACATTGTGGAACTGAGCAATATTTTTTACATTTATTCTTTTTCTTTATGAAACGCGTATCTCTTTCAATGTAAACATCAACTTGTTTTCCTTACTTGGGAACTATTAAATTTTGCCACCAGATGTCAGCTACTTTGAATTTTTTCGCGGATATTTTAATTAAAATGTTGCTCATTCAAAAATCAAATAACAGAAAATTTATGCTAATTAGAAAGAGAACAATCATATAACAATGACGTTTATTGCAAATATCACTAATAGTAATTATTCATTGAGCCGAAACAAAATAAGTTTAGGTGGGAAATTTAAAATTGAAACACTTTTAAAAATATTCGGTGAATTTTGTTAATGAAAATTTTAAAATTTACAAACAATAGGACGCTTCTAGACAACAGATGATTAAATGAAATTGAAAAGAATATGAACTTAAGAAAAAATTAATGGATAAAATTTTAAAACGATACATACAGGGATAGTTACTGTTACGCTGTTTAATACTGAACAATAATATATAAATAATATAAATACACTTCCTTCTTACTGATATTTAGCTAATTTTCTACTAATGTTTATACACCATAATAAAACTTGTATTTATTAAAAAATATACATTATATATTCATGTATGCCATATTTAACAACATATGAAATACAAATATTACAGTAAAGTTGAAAATAATTTATACTTACTTAATCCTGCACCTTTATACCTTCACGGGTGTAAGGCGTTCTCCCGGCTTGCGGGGTAGGGGGTTGAGTTCTGGTTCATTGGTCTTCTCCATATTTCATTCCACTCTGCTCTATCTTGTGTTGCTGTCTTCGTTTCTTCCCAAGTTAGATCTCTTCTTTGCGCTGCCTCCTTTACTTCTTCCAGCCACGCTATTCTTGGTCGTCCTCGTGGTTTCTTTCTTCCAATTTTTGCTTCAAACACTTTTTTAACTATTCTCTCCTCTCCCATCCTTTCTACATGACCATATCATCTTATCTGTGCTTCTGCTATCTTATCTTCTATTGCTTTTACTTTTAAGTTTTGTCTGTAGGTTGTGTTTTCAATTCTGTCCAGTTTTGTTTTCCTCTCTATTTTTCTCAAGAATCTCATTTCGATAGCCGTAATTTTTTCTTTTTGTCTTTGCGTTAATGTCCATGTTTCAGCTCCGTGTATGAGTATAGGCGTCACTACTTTCTTAAATATTTGTACTCTGGTCTCTTTCGGTATTTCTTTCTTTCCTAAGAAGCTGTGTTTGATGCTATTGAATATTTTGCCTCCTGTTGTTCTTCTTTCTTTTATTTCTTCATCAAATCTTCCATCTTCTGAGATCATTGCCCCCAGGTATTTAAATTTTTGGACTTGTTGTAGATTTTCATTTTTTAGTTGTATCGTGTGGTGTTGTTCATTTCTTTCTAGTATCATGGTGTCCAAATTTAATGTTAAATCTAAAATTCAATTTCGTTTTGCACCACCAAAGTGCTTCTTTATGTTTGAGAAATCATGTTTCAACTCAGTGTATGTAGAGATATAGTCAAGAATACACGGTTTTTTCATACAACTCCGACTTTATTTCTACAACCTCGAAAACGTTTACCAATACATATACATGGTCCTTCGAGTACGGATTAAGGAAAAATCAATAATCCAAATACAATAAATTAATATTGGAGTAATTAACAACGAATATACATATACAAAAACGAATAAAAATTCGATAATCAAGAAAGAACAAAGCAGTTCTCCAGTTCAGCAGTGCAGCGCAGCCAGTGACGTTTCGCTCACGACACAGTTGGCCGACTGGAGCAGATGCAAGGAAGCCGAAGAGAAACGAAACTTATACGAGGCATTACGAACAAAGGGCGGTATTTATTGCATGTTTCCTTATTTTTCTAACCAAAAAATTATCCAGTTTGATTTCTTACTGTCACCATGCCTCCGAAACTACCATTAACACAGCAAAGAGAGTATCTCAAGACGGAAATAACTTTATTTGGTAATTTTTTAAAGGAGTTAAAGGTTGACGAATTAAAAGAGTTTAATATTCAAAACCTAAAAAGACGGTTAGAGAATGTGAAACCATTGCTAGAAATTTTTTTTAATTTAGACCGCGAGATACAAAGTTCACAAGAAACAATTGACAGTAAGGAATTAATGGAATTTCAAAATATGTATTATGCTAGTACTAGTGAAGCAGAATTTATAATATCAAATTATGAGTCAAAAATGAAAATTTCGGAAATTAATAACACGAGTTCAAATTCTGATATGAATAATACTAAAAATAATCCCGAATCTCACAACCCATCAAGATCATTAAAAGTAGTTTTACCTCCGATTGGATTGCCATCGTTCAATGGCACATTTACGCAGTGGCGCGAATTTAGGGATAAATTCGTAACAATAATACACTCTGATTCTGAACTCTCAGACACTTTAAAATTAACTTATTTGAAATCAACACTGTCGGGTGAGCCAGCTGAACTACTGTCATCACTTGATACAGTTGACAGTAATTATTTAATAGCGTGGAACCGCTTAGAAAAAAGATATAATAATAAAAGACGCATAGTTAATACACATGTGCAAGCGTTACTAGACATTCCACAAGTTACTCGTGAATCATATCAATCACTACGAAATTTAATTAATACAGTACAAAATAATTTAGATTGTTTAAAAACATTTGATATTCCGGTGAGTGAATGGGACGCATTAATTGTACCGATACTATTAACAAAATTAGATTCATCAACAAATAAAGAATGGGAGGCTAAATTAAATCGCGATAGTAATAATTTTGATAATATACCAACACTTGATGATCTTTTAGAATTTTTGCAAATTAAACAAGCTACTCTTGAAACTACACACAATCGTAATAAAATTGAAGTAAATAAAATCACATCTCAAAAACAAGGAGTAAAAACATTTAGTGCTATTATAGTTAACTGCGGCAATTGTAATCAGTCACACATAATTAGTCAGTGTGAATCATTTGCCAAATTAAACGTACATGAGAAAAATAAACGAGCTAGGGAATTTAAATTATGTTTAAACTGCTTACGAAAAGGACATTTTTCTAAAGATTGCAAATCGGAAAAATCATGCAAGAAATGTAAAAAACGGCATCACACATTGTTACATATTGAATACTCTAATGAAAAACAAATAAATGATAGTGCGGGTGCGCAACCAGAATCCAAGGATAAATCAAATGGAACACTAAATGCAACCGCTTCTTTTACAACAAATAATTTTGAATCTAATACACAAATTTTACTTTCAACTGCCAAAGTAAAAGTAGTTAATAATTCACGCGCACAAGAAGTAAGAGTACTGTTGGATTCCGCTTCGCAATCTCACTTTATCACTGAAAAGTTATGTAAAATATTAAATTTAAAACAAACTCCAATTAATTTAACATTAAACGGAATAAACGGTCAATCAAAAATTAAAAATATGGTACAAGTAAAAATAAATTCATGCATTAATAATAATTTTTCTGCTGAGTTAAATTGCTTAGTTATACCCGAAATCACAAATAATCTTCCAATACAAAATATTAATATACAGGAAATAAATATTCCCGCGAATATCAAACTTGCCGATCCCACGTTCAATAAATCAGGTCCAATTGATCTACTGATCGGTGCAGGATTATTTTGGGATTTAATTTGTGTAGGACAAATTAAGGCAAGGGACTCTCACTATCCGACAATTCAAAAAACAAAATTAGGTTGGGTTGTCACAGGAAATTATTTAGAACGAGATTTAGAAACAAATTCAACTAAAAATGAACAAATTAATACTTATTTAACATTAACACAAATTAATAAAAATATTGAACGATTTTGGAATATCGACGAATATAACTCCAAAAAAGATCGAATTTTAACTACCGAAGAAAAATATTGCGACAACTACTTTATCGAAAGTACTACACGCGACGAAAACGGACGGTTTATAGTTAAAATCCCGCTAAAATCAAATATTCAGAAATTAGGTGACTCAAAATCAACAGCTAGGTCAAGACTTTTGTCATTAGAAAATCGATTTAAAAAAGATAACAATTTATTCGAACAGTACAAACAATTTATGACAGAATATCAAAATTTAGGTCACATGTCAAAAAGTAAAAATAATACTGAATCAGATTTTTTTCGTCCTCACCACGCTGTAATAAATAATTTTAGTCAAACAACAAAATTACGAGTTGTATTTGATGGGTCATGTGACGTAGAGAACGGTTTACCTATCAACGCGATTCAGTGTACGGGACCTACCATTCAAGACGAGTTATTTGCAATTGGGTCATTTCAAAAAAAAAAAGTTGTCGATTTTTTTATGAAATCATGAAATCCGACTCATTTAATAAATATAGTAATATAAAATAATCCGAAATATGCGACTTTTCATTCATAAATTTGCTAATAAACTTTCGCGGCTGTTCACACGGACTAAGTTCGTGACGTCATTTATTCATACTCACACAAACACATTTTTCTCCCACACACACGCATTTATGCTCCACGTGATTTCCGTTGTAAATACAAGAGAAGAGCAAGTTAACCTAAAATTGTGACAGGTCTCTTTAGAGTAAATAAGAGAGAAGATTATTTATACTGCACAGTAAAAGGTATGTAAATAAAAAAAAATATTAAAATAAATACTAATACCTGCATTAAATGTGTTTTTAGTTAATAATATGGTTGTTAAGTATTGTGGCATGCCTTGTTGTGGTAATAACTCTTTGAAAACATCCAAATAATATTTATTCGAGTACCACAACTGAAAGAAGTTAAAGAGAAATGGTACAGAGCAATGAACCAACCAAGAATATTAACTAGTACCCATGCCCATGTCTGTGAAGATCATTTCGATGTAAGTAATAATGTGAAAATGTTTTTAGACTTTTAAATTTTAATTTGTTACATTTTTGTGTGAAATAGCTCGAAAATGACGCAGAAAATTGGATGGGATATAAGTTAATTGGATCTAGATTAAGAATAAAAAAGAACGTTGTACCACATTTAAATTTAGGTAGAAATGAAGCAGAAGCGACTACATCTCAAATATCTTCGTCAGCTAAAAAGCGTAAAGAAGTAACCAGATCGGTAATATCTAGTCGAAGGAAATTATTTCAAGAAGAACAGCAAAGTACTTCTGGTATCATGACAGTTCATTGTTCGAATAAAGAAATTGTGCGTTCTCCGTCAGGAAAATTTTCAGTTAATTTGGAAGAAATTATGCACTCTCCGTCTAGAAAATTTTCAATTCATTTAATAAATGAAGACGATCCAATAAAATTAACAAACGATATAGGCGTTCAAGCTAACATGAAAACAGAGTTGAAAAGTAAGCACGTTCAGGCCAATATTTCAAGACAAACTTCAACAATAGGTACACAAGTAAAATTTGAGCGAAAACCACAAAAAATAGACTCAAAATCAGCAGCTGGAGCAGATTCAAGTTCATCAACTTCACCTACCGTTAGTGATTCATCATTTTCACCTACTGCAATTTCTTCTTCAACCGATGCTTCACCAACCAAAAAATATGTGAATAAAAATAAAGAACAAAATTATGTAATGTCCATACAGAACATTGAAAATAATAGCCGATTGTATTTAGGTATACCCGAGCAGGAGTATTTTTTACTAAAATTATTGACATCAGAATTACAAATAAATTATAAAAACATATTAATAACTTTAAAAAAAATTCGACTTAATGATTCGTATAAACGTATTTCAATTGAATTTGGCGTTAGTTCCAGCAGCATTTCACGAATTTTATGTACAACATTACCAAAGTTAACTTATTTCTTCCAAGATTTTATTTATTGCCCGATTCACATATTGTTCAATTAAAACAACCGATACAGTTTTCCGTCAGATATAGAGAAGTACAATCAGTCATAGACTGCCTGGAAATAGAAATTCAAACCCCAACAAATCCGTTTATACAGGCCCAAACATGGAGCAGTTATAAAAAATGCAATACCGTTAAATACTTAATATCTGCTACACCTCATGGATTCATAAACTTCATATCCCAGGGATACGGTGGACGTAGAACTGATACAGATATTGTTGAGAAAAGTGGATATTTAAATAAATTACCTCAAAACTGTGCGGTCATGGCAGACAGAGGTTTTAAGAATATATCAAATCTTCTGCATCGTCAAAATTGTGTTCTAGTGAGACCACCATCTGTATCTGTTAATACAAAGATGTCGAAAGCAGAAGTGACAGAAAGTAAACGGATAGCGGCGCCCCGAATTCATATTGAACGTGTGATAAGACGTTTAAGAGAATTTAATATTTTATCACCTCACGCATGTGTTAATTCCAAACTTATACCATGGTTAGATAATATAATAATTATTACATGTGGAATAGTGAATGTACAAGGAGAATTAATTAAGTAATAAAATATTTTTATGTTATACTTACCCAATTTGTCTTGTTCTAATACATTCATACATCCATTTCAAAATAATCAAATATTCAAAATGAAACATTTGCAAACAAGCCCAGTTTCACCAACATCAAATAAATCTTTGGACAGCTTATTCGTCAAATAAAAAAAAAAAATATCGCATCCATCACATAAATGACAGTATTTATTGTAGTTGTCATATTTTGATGCAATATTTTTCACTTATTCGATGAATAAGCTATTTGAAGATATATTTGTTGCTGAAATGGGGCATAAAAACATTTAATCGTTAAATATCCACATAAAATATACTTTTTATACAACTGATTTCATCCTTGCTACCAAAAACATCCGTTATTTACAATCTCCAACCAAAATATTAACATTAAACCTTTTGCAAATTACTTTCATATTATCTACATTCACATTTTTAGTAACATTAAAGTATATTGAAATATAAATGCACAATAATATAATATAATACTTTATTTGACAATTTTTGGAAACATAGCATTTTTTCAGAATTCAGCAGTTTTATTCATTATACTTATACAAAAATCTTCATCTAATTCGGTTTCTAAAATTTGCACACTATTGTCCACTTCAAAATTAGGAGAGGCAACACATAAAAGTCCTTGTTGTTTTCCACTTAAAAACATTTGTATTTGAAGTTGGGCAAATGGTTTTTGGCAAATTTTATTGTCAGCAGAAATATAATTAGTTACAGTTTTTTGTTTCGATGGGCACTTTACTTCAATACAGTATTTTTCAATAATACCATCCGGTGAAGCTCCAAATAAAATAAAATTTGGTTTTACAATAAATCCGCACTTTTTTATATTTAAATTTAATTCAGATACTACTTTCTGGAGCACCGATTCTTCTAAAATAATCCCTCTCTCCATGCTTTCTGTCCAGATTTTAGTAGAACCAAATATACTTTCCACTAAACTTCCTTCAAATGTCTGACATCTGGATGCTTCGTAAATTTTAGAAGCAGTTATTCTTCCAAAACGTGCTTTGTACCACTGCGAAGTTTTCCATTGCTTGATTGTCATAGCTTGCACACTGATAGTCTTCCTCTGTTATTTTGTCCGTACAAAAATCTATAAACTTATCTACTTCGGGTTGCAAATTATTGTCCTTAATATATTTATTATATTTAACACTCAAACAGTGCAATGATACTCGTTCTATGGCATCTTCGTGCGTCATTTTTACCAGCAATCTTTCACTTCCACATTTTTGACCATTTTCAATAAATTTTTGTCGGAACTGACCACTTGAAGATTGCGTCGGCTGTTGGACTTTTGTACCATACATTTCAGCAATAGTGCAAGCTTTTAAAGTCTTTCCTACTTTTGAAAGTTTGGAGGTACGCCAGTAACAAACTACTTCTGTCACTGAAGGTTCTTCGCTGCGCCGGTGCAACCACATCAAAAATGCAACTGCGTGCTTACACCCACCTAATAAAATTGATATGATGAGTCAAGTTATAACACAAATTAAAATTGAACATTTCTAATATACTCACCAGCAGAAGCAGTGCAATCATGGCATTCACAGCTGATGACTTCTTCATCTTTTTCGTTAACAATTACAGAAACAGCGTAACCTTTCCCTGTCACACGATGCTCCGGTGTTATTTTCGCCTTTACAATACACAAGAATTATTTTTCTCGCGTTTTAAATGCACATGTCCAACAGCATTGTCTCCGTAATTTTCTCTTGCCGCCCTGTAGATGAAGAAATATACATAATATTGCATTAGAGATATTTATAAAAAGTAATATCAAATAAATACAAACCTTGCCATTTTTACATTCTGTACTTCAGCATTTCTAAACACAGAACTTTTCACAAAAAAGTCATTTACCATTATAAAATCAATTTTTGGTAAATTATTGGAATTTGCCTCTTCGAAACCAATTTCCATGTTCAAATTTCAAGAAAATAATAATTTAAACAAAATTTTTATGATAACCACCTGTTGCTGTCACCAAATCAAATTGACAAGTAACAATAACAAACCAAGCATCTGTAGTTCTAAACTAAACCGCTAGAGCTCAACTGCCATATCCGTGAATAAATGACGTCAGCGTTGAAATATTTGAAATTAAGGACAATTTTAAAAAATTCATATCTCTGATTTTAAAGACTTATAAGGTGTAAAATATATAACTACATATTCAGTTTGACCCATTCTTTCAAGAAAAAAATAAATCAGAAAATGTGAAATGACCCCATTATTGCACGTTTTCGAATGTATCAATTTGTACTAACCGCAGACGTCACAAAAATGTACAGACAGGTCCAAGTTCATCCAGATGATCGTAAGTTTCAAAAAATTTATTGGCGCGAAAATTCAAAGGACGAGATAGATGTATACGAATTAAATACGGTCTCATATGGGACAACAGCAGCCCCGTTTCTCGCAATACGTTGCTTAGTGCAATTAGGCATTGAAAATGAACAAAAATATCCGATTGAGTCACGGATAATATTACACGATTTTTACGTAGACGATTTAATAACAGGCGCGGATTCAGTTGAAAGTTTGCAACAAATTAAATTTAATTTAAGTGAAATATTAAAAACGGGTTGTTTTGAATTACGGAAATGGACGAGTAATGTTAATTCGTTAAATGAAAATTCTAATAAAATTAATTCTTTTTCATTTAGTGAAGACGTTCACAAAACACTCGGAGTATATTGGTGTCCACAATCTAATATATTTTGCTACACAACTACTAACGTAAAACTTTCATCACATGTAACAAAAAGATCTATTCTTTCAATAACATCACAGTTATTTGATCCACTCGGATTTTTGGTTCCTACAATAATCATAGCAAAATTTATTATCCAAGAATTATGGAGATTCAATCTCCAGTGGGATGAAACGATTACCATGGATCTATAAACTCGATGGTTACAATTTCAAGATCAATTAAAACAAGTAAATCATATTAAAATACCGAGATGCGCAGTTTTAAATAACAGTTCTATAATTGAATTGCATGTTTTTTGTGACGCGTCGGAAAGAGGTTATGGAGCATGCATATACGTAAAATCTATAAACAAGGAACAAAATGTAAAAATATCATTATTAGCTGCTAAATCACGTGTCGCTCCCCTCAAAATAATATCACTACCCCGTCTTGAACTGTGCGCAGCAGTAGTTGCTGCACAATTACTAAATAAATTCAAATCCATTCTTAATATTAATTTTACCGCTGTGCATGGTTGGAGTGACTCTACAATTGTGTTACATTGGATAAATTCTCAGCCAAATAAATATAACGTTTATGTAGCTAATAGAATTACAGAAATTCAAAATTTGACAAATCCAAAGGATTGGCATCACGTAAAATCTGAAGAAAACCCCGCAGATTACATATCTCGAGGTGTACTTCCAAATAAATTAAAATCATTGGATCTGTGGTGGCAAGGGCCATCATGGTTTGCAGATCCTGAATTAAAAATCACTGAAAATGAATACTCAAATTCACATGAAAGGTTAGTTATACCTGAATTAATACGAAGTACAAGTTATTGTTTACGATTTATTAAAAATAGTTTACATAAAAATTTAGAAACCCGATTAAAAGGTGAACTTTCAGTACTAGAGCTTAATGACGCAACAACAAAATTAATAAAAATCGTACAAAAAGAATGCTTTTTTGACGAATTTAAATGTTTAGAACAAAATAAGCCAATTAGTACCAAAAGCAAATTTGTAAGTCTTACTCCGTTTTTAGATGCACATAAAATAATTCGTGTTGGCGGTAGACTTCAATTATCTAAATTTGAATACGATAAAAAACATCCAATACTTTTACCAAAAGAACACCATTTTACAAAACTTCTTTTCTATGATCAGCACAAAATTTTATTACACGCAGGGCCACAATTACTATTAAATTCAATTCGCGAAAAATACTGGCCTGTTAATGGTCGAAATCTTGCAAAACAAACAGTACGCAACTGTATTACATGTGTGAAGTTTCAAGGGCAATCACCTCATCAAATAATGGGAATTTTGCCCCCCGAACGTACAATGATAATGCCACCATTCTTCTCAACAGGAATTGATTTCGCTGGGCCAATAAAAATAAAAGATCGGAAAGGCCGAGGGTGTAAAATTTCAAAAGCGTACATTTGTTTATTCGTATGTTTAGCAACGAAAGCTTTACATTTGGAGTTAGTCACGGAATTGTCTACTAGAGCATTTATTTTAACATTAAAACGATTCGTAGCGCGACGAGGGTGTCCCTCGCATATTTTTACCTCCCGCTACCCTTGGTAAGGGAGGTATAGGGATCGTGCTAAAAATCTCATATCGAGATTTTAGTAAATGACCACGTTTTAAGTTCCCTAGAATCCATTTTTAACATTTTCACGATGATGTCTGTATGTGTGTATGTGTGTATGTGTGTATGTGTGTGTGTATGTGTGTATGTATGTGTGTGTGTATGTGTAGGGATTTTGTCTTCACTCTAAATCAAATACTATTATTCAGAAAATTCTGAAACCTTGTATTTCCATCCCATTCTAATATGAATAGAAGCCATTAGATTTTGGTGTAAATCGGATAACCGGAAATGGCACTTTACCTGAAGCTCATAATGGTTTTTCTTCAAAAAATACCATTAAATGCCATTTTTTCGCATTTTATGTCTTATGAAAAATAAAGATTATTGAATTTTCTACTGGAATACATTAATACTTTTTCTATATATTTTACACATAAATTTAAAAATAATTTTTTTTATTAGTCGCGAAGCCTAAGATAAAGACAATAATTCGTTTGTTACGCAGTTCATATTTCAAATGAATGTAACTGACAGTTAATGTCACTGTCAAAAAACTAATCACTTCAAATTAATAATAGTGACATTTTAAAAAGAAAATAGTAAATAAAGCAATAATTTTCAGCAATGGAACAGTTTGCAGCGGTAGTAAATACGTAAGTATGTATTTAAATTTAAAAAAATTCAATAGCGGGAGGTTTTGTGTTGGCCACATCAGATTTTTACTGATAACGGCACGACATTTGTTGGTGCAAAAAATGAATTACATTTAATATCAAATTTTTTAAAGGAATCAAACAATGAAATCCAATGGAATTTGTCTCAGTCAATGATACAATGGCACTTTATTCCGGCATACACACCAAACTTTGGTGGTTTGTGGGAAGCGGGAGTAAAAAGCACCAAATATCACTTAAAACGAGTTATCGGCGAAACAATTTTAACTTATGAGAAATTGAGTACTCTCCTTGCTCAGATTGAATCCATTTTGAACTCCCGACCCCTAACACCGCTCACGTCCGATCCTAACGACATGCAAGCCCTAACACCAAGCCATCTTCTAATTGGTCATTCCATAACGAGGCTTCCTGAAATCAACCTGCAAGACGCTAAAGTCCCATGTTTAAATCGCTATGAACATTTGCAGAAGATGAAACAACGTTTTTGGAAATGTTGGACGAAATCATACATCGCAGAACTACAACAGCGGACGAAGTGGAAAACAGGGTCCACCCCTGTAGCAGTTGACACAATGGTTTTCCTGAAGGACGACAATACACCTCCTGCAAGGTGGCTCCTAGGACGAGTTACCAGTCTTCATCCTGGCAAGGACGATATAACCCGCATTGTGACAGTGAAGTGTGCACGTGGACTTGTAAAAAGACCCGTTTCTAAACTATGTATCTTACCAGTTAATGAGTAACTTATTCTATATTTAAGAAAGTTAACTTAATTTAGTATTTGAAATATTATGTTGAAATATTTAGTTATATTTCAAGGTGGGCGGTTATATCCAAATTTAATGTCAAATCTAAAATTCAATTTCGTTTTGCACCACCAGAGTGCTTCTTTATGTTTGAGAAATCATGTTTCAACACAGTGTATGTAGAGATATAGTCAAGAATACACGGTTTTTTCATACAACTCCGACTTTATTTCTACAACCTCGAAAACGTTTACCAATACATATACACATGGTTTTCGTTTTTTCTTTATTGATCTTCATGTTTAATTTTTGTAGCGCTTTATCATATATTTCTATATTCCTTGTTAACGTTTTTTCGTCTTCTGCTATGATGACCATGTCATCTGCATAGCATAGTTCTGCTATTTCCACTCTTCTCAATTTCCAATGTCCTATGTAGTATTTCTTTACTTCTTTCTTTGTCTCTTTTATTCCTTCGTCAAGAATTAGCGTAAACAGAAGCGGGCTCAAAATGCATCCTTGTCTTACTCCGGCTGTAGTTTCAAGTGTATTGGAGGTCTCTTGTTTCACTCTTACATAGCTCTTAGTCTTTGAATATAGGCTCTGAATTCCTGTTATTAACGTATTTGATATTCCCCTATTTCTTAGCGTTTTCCATATGTCTTCTCTATTGATTCTATCAAACGCTTTCTCTAGATCAATGAAGCACACATGTACGTTTCTCCCTTCTTTTATTGCCTTTTCCCCTATTTGTCTTAGTATGAATATCGCATCATTTACTCCTCTATTTGGTCTAAAACCAAATTGGGTTTCCTCTAACGATTCTTCCAGCTCTGTTCTTAATCTACTCTCCAGGATTCTTGCATATATTTTGGCCACTGTGCTTATTAGGGTAATTCCTCTATAGTTCTGGCACTCTCTGCTATCTCCTTTTTTAAATATTGGTGTTATGATACCTATTTGCCATTCTGTTGGTGTTATTCCTTTTAGCGCTTCATTCATTATGTCTTTAAGTTCCTGTAGTGCTGATTCGGGTAGTGCTTTCAGCCTGTCTGCTGTTATTTTGTCATGTCCGGGAGCTTTTCCTCTTTTGGTTTTTCTTATTGCTTCTATTTCTTTCAAGCTTATTCCTTCTTCTTGTATTATTTCTGTTTCCTTTGTTCGTGTGCGATGGCTTTCTTGTTGTTCTTTATCTTTAATATCATTTGCCTCTAGTAGGTCTATGAAATACTGTCTCCATCTGTCCATTATTCTGTCTTCTTCTGCTATCGTCTTTCCTTCCTTGTCTTTAATGTTCGTAATTGTTGCTGTCTTCTTTTGTCTTATATTTTTAAGTGTTCCAAAAAATAATTTCTGGTTTTCATTGTATGCCTTTTTCATATTTTCACCAAATTCTCTCCATGCTTTTTCTTTTTCTTCCTTTATTTCTCTTTTTACCTTTTTCCTTTGTTATTTATATTTTTCGTAGTCAATAGGTTCTTTCGTTTGTAGATATTTATTCCACTTGTTCTTTTTTTCTTTCACTGCAACTTTTACCCTTTCCGACCACCATCTAGTTTTGTTTGTGTTTCTGTTCACTATTCTAGTCGTGTCGCAGCTTTTTTCTGCTGCCTCTAGTATTGTCTTTTTGAAGTTCTTCCATTTATTTTCTATGTTTCCTTCTTTTTCTTTTGCTTTTTTCTTAAACTCTTCGTTGACATTCTTTTGAAAATTTTCTTCTATCTCTTGTCTTCTAAGTTCATGGCATTTTATTTTCTTATTTACTATCTTTCTTTTGGTTTCGTTTTTTGTGATTACTTCTTGATTTAGTATCATTGTTACAAGGAAATGGTCGCTTCCTATCTCTGGTACTCTTTTTACTTTTATGCCTTTTACTCTATTCCAGCTGTCTATGCTAATTAGGAAATAATCTATAATCAATTTTTCATTTCTGCTTATAACTTGTCTTACTTGTTATTTTATGTATTTCTTTGTGCTTGAAGTGTGTATTTCCGATTTTAAATTCATTCTCTAGGCAAAAATCTATTATTCTTTCTCCGTTTGTATTCATCACATTCTCTCCATTCCTTCCTAAGCACCACTCTATTCCATCATTCTTATTTCCTACCCTCCCGTTAAGGTCTCCCATTATTATTACTCCCTTTTCACTTCTGTCTACTATTTCTTGTAGTTCTTTAAAGAAGTTATCGTTTTCTTCTTTTCTTGTGTCCTCGTTTGGTCCATAGCCCACAATTAGCGTGTATTCTTCGTTTTCGTCTCCTTCCTTAACATTTATTGATATTAGTCTTTCGTTCATTAGGTTTTCTTTCGAAACATATTTCATCTTATCCTCTTTAATTAAAATTGCCACCCCTGCCTTGACGTTTTCTTTTTCCGATACTCCTACCCAGTACATCCAATATCCATTTTGTGTCTTTGTGATTCCTTTGCCTTTCCTCTTTGTTTCTGTTATACCCACGTAATCCATATTCATTTTTACCAGTTCTTGTGTTAATTCATATTCTTTCCCTGTTAAACTTTTTACATTCCATGTTCCAAATTTTATTATTTTCCTTGGTTTATTTACTCTATTTTTATTTTGCCCTTCCCGTACTTAATTATATGTGTTTTGTTGTTCCTTATCGTATCCTTTTCCTTTGCTTGCGACGTCTTTCCTTTTTGTTGAAATTTTCCTCGTTTTCCCCTTAGTTTTTTGACGCAGTACCTCCTTCTTCTTTGACCTCTGTCAGCTTCTTTTCTGTTTTGTCCCATTTCCATTCCTTTACATTTATTTTTATTTTCTGATAGCCTATCTTCAATATACAGTCATACAAAAAAGTCTCCGTACGACAGTAGTTTTAATGTAATTTAGGGAAAATAGCAGTCTAAAACACAATATATTTAATTTCCTTTTAATCCAAAATAAAACGCAGTATATTACGTTATTATTAATGTAAAATAAACAAATACTTTACTTAATTTATTTATATTATGGGGTAAACTTTGAAAGTATTCATAATTTCATGACAAAAAGTCTCCGTACGATAACCAAAACATTTAAATAATAAACCATTTATTTATGTTTCACAAAGAAATATAATATTTCGAGGGTTTTCTTTTGGTTTTTCCACCAGTAACTAAGCGATGAGTCATTGAATCCACAAAATTTTTGGTCACTGATGGCATTATATTCTGCCATTTTACTTGTAATTAATTTTAAATTCTTTTTTGCTTTACATTCTTATTTATTTTAAGAATTTTCCGCACTTTCTCAATCTGATTAAAGTCCGGAGACTGTGAGGGATGATTAAGCATATTTTTAATTATTATACAGTACTCATTCTCTTAAAGAGCGAATTATTTGTCGAATTTTTCTGATGCACGAAATTAAAATTGTCTGTTAAGGCCCTATTTTTCGGCACATTGTTTAATCAGATTGAGAAAGTGCGGAAAATTCTTAAAATAAATAAGAATGTAAAGCAAAAAAGAATTTAAAATTAATTACAAGTAAAATGGCAGAATATAATGCCATCGGTGACCAAAAATTTGGTGGATTCAATGACTCATCGCTTGGTTACTGGTGGAAAAACCAAAGGAAAACCCTCGATATATTGTATTTCTTTATGAAACATAAATAAATGGTTTATTATTTAAATGTTTTAGTTATTTTGTATTATTAATAACGTAATATACTGCGTTTTATTTTGGATTAAAAGGAAATTAAATATATTGGGTTTTAGACTGCCATTTTTCCTAAAATACATTAAAACTACTGTCGTACGGAGACTTTTTTGAATGACTGTATCTCCTGCCTTTTTATTCTTCTCCGCTAACATTTTTATTTCCTTTTGTATTTCGCGCTCGTTTCTTATTAGTTCGTTGTTTATGAAAACTTTCTCCTTTAAGGTTCGTAGGTTCTTTTCATTCGCCATTACTTTTTGTTTATCTTGAAAATTTTCCATTTGTACCTTACATGTCTTCGCTCCTATCTTTAGTGCTTCCTTCACTTGTACATTAACTCTCTTCATGTCTTTCAATTCTTTTTTGATCTCTGTTTTCTTCCTTCAGCTGTTCATTTATCTGTTTCATTCGTAGTAGTTCTTCTTGATATTCTTTCTGATCCTGTTTTATGTCTTTTGTATCATTCTTTATTTGTAATATAATTTTCATTAAATCTCTTAATTCTATTTTATCACTTCCTTCTTTGTTACTTTTGTCCGGTGTTCTCATAGTGTTTTTACTTCTTTTTGTTATATCTTGGCCATCTATACTCTCTCTCTTTCTTTTACTGTCATCCGACGTGTAATCTTCTCTATCCGATAACCTATTTGCACAACTTTCCTGAGTACAGGCCTGACTAAATTTTTATCTTGGTATGCACGTTCTAGCTTCTCCGCCACTACTCGACGCTCGCTTACCGTTGTATTTGTGCGTCCTTGGCTACTGTCTCGCTCCTGTATACACTTTTTACTCTAATTTAGAGTTTCTAGACACTTCTCACTTCCCTTTCTTTACTCACAACACTATCTTGTTTCACCAGAGTTTATTTATATTATGGTTCGCGAATTACATCGTGATATCTTTCGTATATCGAATTTGACTATCACCGCACGTTCGACCGTATTCACTGCCTTCCACAACTCAACTCAAATAATTTATAAAACTTTATATTATTGCGGACTGTAAAAGTTAAAGAATTGTTCGAAGTTCAATAATTTCATCAAAGTTTTATACAATGTACTTTCACTTAGGTGTGACGTTACGAACTGTAATAAAAAAAGCACTCTATGGGGCATCAAACGGGATACCATACTGTTGTATTTTGAGCTTTAGGCACATCTATTAGGTATAGCTCCATATCAATCCAAATTCTGGGAAAATATGTTGTAATTACGGGATTAAAATGTATTTCCAAATTCCGACTAATCTGCTGCTCCGTCCGACGAATTAAAAAAAGAAAAAATATATTAGTAAATGGGAGGATATGCATTATGCAAATAGTTACATTAAGTTAAATAAATGTTGATACATACAAAAGACAAAAAAATACAATAAATAGAATAAGAAGAAATCTGATGTGGCCAATGCATTATTTTCCGCTATTTCAACTTTGTATATAACAAATAACAAATCAGCATTGGAATAATTTTAAGGATATAATTGCAATAATTTATTAAAATAAAATTTAGCTGTGTATAATATTTTAAATCATTTACTTTTATATAAGGAGTTGAAGTGGCAGGAGATAATATGATGGTCATATCAAGATTTTTTATGTTTATTTGATACAAACAAATATAAATTTTCACCTTGACTGTGTCACAAGACTGTTAGACAACTAGATTTAAAATTGTATAAAAAGTAGTTACCATAGTAACATATAGAAATAATAATTGAATTGAAATGTATGTATATTCTGACATGTAAAATAAAGAATATAATAAATTGTTATACATTTATAATCTGTAACGATTTCACTGTATATCAGTGCATATTTAACAGGTTATGGGCCCAGGAACGCGTTCGTTACAGTAAAAAAGTACAAATATCTAATTAGTTGTAATTTCAGAAAGAAAAAAAAATGACAGAATTTAGTCACAGAATCGAAAAACTACAGGGTAGTGAAAACTACAGAACCTGGAAGCTGAACATGCGATCATTATTAGTGACGAAAGGGTTATGGAAAGTTGTTGATCCAGAATCACCAGAAACCGAGTCAGAAACCGTTGACGCCGATTTGGATGCACGAGCGCTAGCAGAAATAATTTGCAGGAAAATTTTGAAGACAAATCAGTAATGCGTCAAGTTCAAATTCAAAATGAAATTTCAACACTGAAATTAGAAGAAAACGGCAATGTTGAAGAATATATAACCAAAATCACATGCTTAACAAAAGAATCAATACGCGCGGGGCACACAATGTCAGAACAGTTAGTAGCAATGTTTATGTTAGCTGGATTTCCACCGTCCTGGTCAAGTTTAGTTATGTCAATTCGTGCACCAGATGATATGAAAATTGATGTAGTGAAGGGAAGAATTTTACAAGAAGCGATGAGAAGGCGTAGAACACAAGAAAATAGCAACACTTCTCAATCAGCGTTCGTTGGGAAATACAAAATGAAGTACACGAAAAATCCGGATAAGAAATATGATTACAAGCAAGAATTCAAATATGATAAAAGTAAAATTCAATGTTATCAATGCAAGAAATTCGGACATTATAAATCTGAATGTAATTTTAATAAGAATAGACAGAATCGAGGGCAAAATGCTCGAGTTGCATTTCATTCAACAAAAAATAAAGAAGAAATATCATTCTTCGTTAGAAACCAGAAAAATTAAGAAAATAAGAGCTCGCCGTCTATTGCAGGAAGTGAGACCACGAATGAAGAAAAGAAAACTTTGAAAGAAGACGAAGAACATAAACTATTTGAAGTAAAATTAACAGGAAGAAAAAATTTTGAAAGAAATAAGAAACCGTGGATAAGATTACCTTTTCCGAAGAGTAAAACAACACGACCAAAATGTTTAGAACTAGTACATTCTGATGTTTGTGGTCCAATCACACCGTCATCATTGGGAAGAAATAAATACTTTTTGACATTCACGGACGATTTTTCAAGAAAATCATGGATCTATTTTCTAAGCAACAAGACAGAAGTACTAGAAAAATTCGTCGAATTCAAGAATGAAATAGAAGCTTTTGCAGAACAAAGAATAAAAACGTTACGCACAGATAATGGCACAGAGTACGTGAATAAGGAATTCAAGAAATATTTAAAAGAAAATGGAATTAGACACGAAACTACAACTCCTGGTTCACCACAACAAAATGGGGTTGCCGAACGTCTAAATAGAACTCTTGTAGAAAAAGCTACATGTCTAATTTATGAAGCTTGTGCACCAAAAGAATTATGGGCAGAAGCAATTTACGCTTCGAATTATTTGAAAAATCGAACACCTACAAGAATATTAAATGATCGAGTACCTGAAGAAATATGGACAAAAAGGAAATTTAGTATAAAACACTTAAAAATGTGGGGATGTAAAACAATTGTTTATATTCCAAAAGAAAGAAGAGAGAATTTCGATTCAAAAATGAAAATATGTTCATTAGTGGGATACTGCGAATTATCGAAAGCATACAGATTTTACGATTCAACAAACAAGAAAGTATTCAAGAGCAGAGATGTAAAATTTATTGAAGAAGTTTTTGGCCCATTTAAAGGAATAAAATCAACTGAAAATAAAATAATTTTGGTTGAAAATCAACTATTGAATAATGAAATGGGAACAGAACATGATAATATATCTCAAAATATAGAAGAAATAGTAGAAAATGAAACAGGAAGTATAGAAGAAAATCATTCAAGAATAAATGAAAATGAAAGAAATTATAAAACAAGATACGGCCGAATAATAAAACCACCAGAGAGATTTGAAGTTCCAGATATTTGCACAGAAGATAACTGTTCAGTGGATGAAACATTGAAAGGTCCAAACGCTTTAAAATGGCAAGAAGCTATGGAAGAAGAAATGAAGAGTTTAGAAGAAAACAAAACTTGGAACGTCGTAGATTTACCCCCTGGAAAAAAGACTGTTGGTTGTAAATGGGTGTTAAAAATAAAACGCAATGCAGATGGAAGTATAGAACGTTACAAAGCTCGATTAGTAGCTAAAGGTTTCGCACAAGAACATGGAATTAATTTCGATAAAACCTTTTCTCCCGTTGTGAGAACGACTACACTGAAAATACTTTTAGCATTAGCAACAGAATTTGATCTGGAAATTCATCAGCTTGATATCAAAAATGCATACTTGAATGGAAAAATTGACGAAGAAATTTACATGGAACAACCTAAAGAATTTATTGTTCCTGGATATGAAAATAAAGTGTGTAAACTAAATAAAAGTTTATATGGTTTACGACAATCGGCCTGAATGTGGATTAAACGTCTAGATGAAGAGTTAATAAAACTTGGTTGCAATCGACTGAAAACTGATACTTGCGTATATTTGAAAAAGGAAAGTAATAAAATATTAATCATTACAGTATACGTGGATGATCTATTAATCATATCAAACGATATTAAGGAAATAGATATTTTCAAGAAGAAATTAGAAAAACAATTCAAGATCAGATATCTAGGTCCAGTAAATTATATACGAGGTGTGTTCAAAAACTATCGCGAATTTTGAATTTTCGCGGGTTACGTATATTCGAATTTCGATCTTTTTGTGGCTTTATGTTGGTACTCATGTCTCTCACTTATGTCGACAAGCTCGGCCATTTTGAATGTTCACTTAATTGTTGACAGCTGCTTTGCTTGCACGTGTTTTGGATCGTCTTCGATTTTTACCTATTCAAAAAAATGGAACAAAGAACCTGTATCAAATTTTGTGTGAAAAACGAAATTAAGTGCGCGGATGCATTCCGAATGTTGACTGTGGCATACGGAGAAGCTACCTTGGACCAAAGCAACGTTTATCGGTGGTACAAAATGTTCTCAGAAGGCCGAGAAGATGTGAACGACGAAAAGCGTGCCGGACGCCCGAGCACTTCAACAACAGACGAAAAAATTAATGAAGTGGAGAAAATGATATTGACCAATCGTCGAATCACCGTTAGAGAAGTTGCTGAGGACCTAAACATATCGATTGGCTCGTGCCATTCGATTTTTACCTTCCGTCAAAAGGAAGGTATTGTTTTTGGTCAAAAAATTCGGTGGTGAGTTTTTAATGAATAAGCACGTTTTAGGGTCCCTACAATACGAATGTACTATTTTTAAGATGATGTCTGTATGTGTGTGTGTGTGTCCGTGTGTGTGTCTGTGTGTGTGTCTGTGTGTGTGTCTGTGTGTGTGTCTGTGTGTGTGTCTGTGTGTGTGTCCGTGTGTGTGTGTGTGTGTGACGAATTTTTCTCCGACGATAACTCCAAAACTACAATTCTAAAAATTATGATTCTTTCATATTCCTCTTCTTTACAACCATATGAAGAGCTGATTAGATTTTGGTTATAATTGGTCAACCGGAAGTACCCTTATTTGAAGTTCTTAACAGTTTTTCTTGAAAAATCGCAGTTAAATATCATTTTCGACATTTTATGTGATTATCAATAGAAAGAATATCTTATTCTCTATACGGTTCGATTATACATTTTCCTTCATATTCAATAGATATAGAGTCATAGAGAGATTAAGAGAGATTAACTTTCGAAAATCAGTCAGCATTGCAAAAATTATGAAAACAACAGACACATATATTCAAAAAAAATCTAATTGACACATGTTAGTGGCAAGTGCAAAACCAAAGTGGAAAATATATGATCTGAAAGTGATATAAGTGACAGAGTGTCCCTCGCCAGTGGGAAGAAAAGATGGAAGGACTGTATAGCAGAAGATTTGAGAGAGGAAGAACTGTGTCGCGAATGTGCTTTGGACAGGAATGAGTAGAAGAGAAGAGTAAGAAACAGCGACTTCTAATAAAATAGGGCAAAGTTGAAGCAGGAGGAAGTGTTAAGTGCAATACATAATGTACGTCGTATTCGTATTAAAATTTTATTAGATTTTAGAATATTTTCAAAGGAACTTTCAGTATGGATATGTAAAAAATAGTGTGTTCTTGTTACAATTATACAGGATATATAGAATCTTTTTCAAGGAAATTTTGGTATAGGATATGTACAAAATACATCGAATTGACGGAAGGTTTTGTGCTGGCCACAGCAGATTTTTATCAATGATTTGGGCATGAGACGGGTCGCCGCGAAATTTGTACCAAAATTGCTCAATTGCGACCAAAAACAGCATCGCATGAACATTGCTAATGAGATGTTGGACTCTGTCCGCGACGACCCAAATTTGCTCCAGAGGGTCATAACTGGTGACGAATCGTGGGTTTATGGTTATGACGTGGAAACCAAAGTTCAATCATCTCAATGGAAGCTGCCGCACGAACCAAGACCGAAAAAAGCGCGCCAAGTTCGGTCGAATGTGAAAGTTTTGCTGACAGTTTTCTTCGATTGCAGGGGCGTGGTGCATCATGAGTTCTTGCCACAGGGTAGAACGGTCAATAAGGAATATTACCTGCAAGTTATGCGCAATTTGCGCGAAGCAATCCGCCAGAAACGCCCGGATTTGTGGAAGAACAAAAATTGGCTTTTGCACCACGATAACGCCCCTGCTCACACATCGTTGCTTGTGCGCGACTTTTTAGCCAAAAACAACACACTAATGATGCCGCAGCCACCGTATTCCCCAGATCTGGCCCCCTGTGACTTTTTCTTGTTCCCTAAACTGAAGAGGCCCATGAAAGGACGACGTTACGCTACGCTTGACGAGATAAAGACGGCATCGAAGGAGGAGCTGAACAAGATAAAAAAAAATGATTTTTTGAAGTGCTTTGAAGATTGGAAAAACCGTTGGCACAAGTGTATAATATCTCATGGGGATTACTTTGAAGGGGACAAAATAGATATTCATGAATAAATAAATAATTTTTGAAAAAACACAAAATTCGCGATATTTTTTGAACACACCTCGTACTTGGAATGAAAATAGAACGGAACAGGAAAGAGGGAACTCTGATTTTACATCAAAAGAAATATATTAAGGACATTTTCCAACAATTCAACATGGAAAATTGCAAATCAGTATCTACACCCATGAACTTACCAAAGAAAAATGAAGAAGAAGAAAATAAAAATGATATTAAAATGGAACTCCAAAATATTCCGTACAGAGAATCTGTTGGAAGCATTTTGTATGCAGCAAATTGCAGTCGTCCAGATTTATCCTTTTCAGCAAATTATATTTCACGTTTCTGTACGAATTATGATAAAAATGCTTGGATGACAGTAAAAAGAATTCTGAGATATTTGCGAGGAACTACAAACTATTCACTATAATTTCAAAGAACAGGTAAACCGTTAAAGGCCTACGTGGATTCAGACTGGGCAGCAAATGAAGAAAATAGAAAGTCAACTACGGGCTTTGCAATAATAATGGCCGGAACAGCAGTCAGCTGGAAGACAAAACGCCAGCAAACAGTTGCTTTAAGCAGTTGCGAAGCAGAATATATGAGTTTAACAGAAGTTATCAAAGAAATTATCTATATACGAAAACTGATAGAAGAAATGAACATTACAGATTTCACAAGAATAATGATCCAAGAACCAACCGAAATATACTGCGGCAACCAATCAGCAATCGAGCTTGCGAACGAACCTGCTCTGCATGAAAGAACCAAACATATTGACATAAGATACCATTTTATTCGGGACAATGTAAATAATGTTATTGTTAAGATTTCTTATTGACGGACAGAGAAAATGGTAGCTGACTTCCTCACTAAAGCTGTGTCTGCCAATAAATTAAAATTTTGTTGCAAAAATGTAAATTTCGCAAACTTCGTTTGAGGGGGGAGTGTTAGACAACTAGATTTAAAATTATATAAAAAGTAGTTACCATAGTAACATATAGAAATAATAATTGAATTGAATTGTATGTATATTCTGTCATGTAAAATAAAGAACATAATAAATTGTTATACATTTATAATTTGTAACGATTTCACTGCATATCACTGCATATTTAACAAAGACAATTTTCAAATTTGGAAGACGAACATTTTTCTCTGGGTTATCACAACATATCGGACTAAATATCTAACAGTGTAAACAAAGAACCATTGAATGTCTCAATGTCAACAAATGCAAATAATAATTCTGCAAATTTTACTGTTAATCTTCTGATGTTTTCCCAAAAGTACACATATCTGCAATTTTTTTAAAATATATACTGTAATAATTGCCCTGTTGCAGCAAAATTTAATAAATTTTACTTTTGTTTTTCATTTCCATGTTGGGTTTACATTTCGTTGTGTTCTTTGGTTCTTCCATCTAAATACTGATTACTAGCTACGTTGCTTCAAATGCATAGTTTTTATTTCTACTGATTAAACAAAAGCTGCTATGTAAAATAAATTGATAATAGTTCTACAAGTAAAAACAAATGTTAAAAATTAATAAACAAAATAAAGATATCATTAAAATTTTTACCTATTATTGGGGCCTATTCTGTAACAATTGTTAATTTTTAACCGCTAGTTAAACTTTATATCCAAATGCTTCAAATTTGACAACTATTTTTTGTTATATGTCAACATTCTGGATTAGTTAACATTTTTAATTAGCCGTTAAAACCTAAAGTTAGAGAACAGGTAATATTGTACATATGCTAATCTGTAAATTCTGAATTATTACCTTTGTTGATACATACACCCTTTTTTCATTCAGGAAATATCAGCCTGGCTCTTTTCTTCTAATCGAAGGAATGTACAACCATTTCTTTCGCCTTGGATCACGAATTATGCATGCATTCATGCATCATTTTTTGGCTATAAACAAATTTTAAAAATGTCGACATTTTGTAAATATTGTTTCTGTGTATATATTCACTGCTTTCCTTTGTGAGTTTGATTTTTCCTGTTAAAGAAAAGCATATATTAATTTTTAATAAAAATAATTTAAAAGTGCATACATGTTTCACTTTTAACCATTGTGTTCCTTGCTCTTTCTGTCCAAGTATTGATTACTTGCTGAATGGATCACAGCCTTAAAAGTAAAAACATATAGTAAGAACTAATGATCAAAATAAAGGTATCACTATAATTCTTACTTATTATTGCACGTAAATCTGATATAATTTCAATCAGTAACACTGCTAATTAACTTTGTTTAAGTAAAAACCATTTTGAATATAAAGTGTGCATAGTAAATTAATCAATTTCGTCTATCTTTGTCTTAAAAGGAAAGGTCTTGTAACTCCAAAATCCTTTCACTAAGACGAAATTTATATTTAGATAAATAGCCTGTAATAAATTTACAATTATTATTCAAATTAATAACTTAATAGAGTTAGTACATTAGCTGATATAAAACTTTTCTGTACATATTTGATTTTTAACGTTGTTTCAATATTTCTTAAAAGATATGAAAGTGGACAATTTTAAAAATTGATGTCAATGAACACGGTGGTATTTTTGACATCTCGTCCTGAATTTTTCCTGTCTGGCTTACATGACTCATCTTTTTATTCTTTTTTCAAATTTCATCCTGAATTTTTTTTTTGTCTAATTGTGCATAATAAATTGATCAAGTTGATCTACCTTTGTCTTTAAAGGAAAGGTCTTGGTACTGCGAAACCCTTTCCCATAGACGAAATTTATATTTAGATATTCGGTCTGTAATGAAATAACAATTATTATTCATATTATAAACCTAATACAGTTAGTATTAGTACATTACCTTTGTGACGAAGTCACATTGTTTCGTCATGAAATTCCAACACGCCATCGTCCAGGGAACATCACCGGCCACGGTGGGGCTGCAGAGCAACATGTAATCGTTGTCCAGAAGCCGCTGTATCACAAGAACAGGATTCTGCAGTCCAAACTGGCCGTACAATGTCCATAACCTCACATTCAGCACATGGTTAGCACGCGGTATATTCCATGAAGCATCATCGTCCACTGTGGGGCAGCATCACAGCGTGTAAACGGTTTCCAGGGATAACTGTGACACGAAAACAGAATTCGACAGTTTAAAATTGCTCTTAACATGCTTTTAACCTTACCTGTAGCACATGGTGAGCACGCGGTAACGGCCAACGGAAAATCCTCTAGTTTCCAGCCTGCCACTATCTTTCCGGGGTTTCTTGTGGCCGGCATTTCACTCTGCACATCACACGGCAACTTCAAAAGCAACAGTTCACCTCGATTTCACAACTAAAGCACGCATTCCACAACTGTCAAGACCGCAGCGCCAAATCCAGGCGGAATAAACTAGAACTTGAGATATTTGTTAATTTCTATTTTATTAAAATATTATTGTATATATTTTACCTGTTAGTTTCAAGCAAGAAAAACTGGATTTTTGCATTTTCTCTTGAGTATAGAATTTTCTAGAAATATTTCAATAGCCAAGCCTCACGACCAATAGTAAGCCGAGTCCGTTCTCACACTCGGCCAATCAAATACGAATAAAGCCCTTCCACATAAACCGCGCGCGTTTGAACGAGAATTATCAAAATCCGGCTATAAAGGCATAGCAGCAGCCCTAGTATTCATACTGTCTTCTGGCTAGCCGTTCTAGTCAGAACCAGGAGTTCTATAGCCGTTCTATAGAATAAAGTTCCAATACCAGCCCCAGAAGGCAGAGTCCAGATCTTCTACAGCTGTTCTGTAGAATTCAGTCACCGATTGTCGCTGTTCGACAAGTCAAAGTTCCACAGAGTAAATATTACTTCACGTTTGTTTCTCAGAGTTAATATTTCACGTACCAAGTTTCACGGAGTAAAGATTTCACGTACAAGTTCTCAGAGTAAATATTATTTCAAGTGTGCAAGAATATAAATAATATTTCGCGTACTAAGTTCACAAAGTTGATATATCCAGTTTTACTTGATAATAAAATTCTCAGTAGTTTGAATAACATTGGTCACAGTTTCGCATTCATTTATTAAATTGTACATAGTGTGTAAATAAACATAGTTTAGTGTACTGCATTTTTCACTGCTGAAAAATACCCTAAGAATCCTGACCTACACGACTAGCTATCCGCAAACTTTCCTCATCCTTCTCTCAGTTCCACGGAGATACAAGATGGCGCCCGAGCAAGAATCAACCCAAACAGCAGCGATGGAGGATGAGGATGACGTCACAATTTGGCGACCGAATAATGACGTCATAATTTGGCGAGCAGGGACGTCATCGCAAATTGGCGCCAGAGCAGTGTCGTCACACCTTGTATAAAACTTTTGTGAACATATTTGATTTTGAACGTTTGTTTCAATATTTCTTCAAAGACATGAAAGTGGACAATTTTAAAAATTGCTACCAATGAAAATGGTGGTATTTTCCATATCTCGTCCTGAATTTTTCCTAACTGAATGGCGTACATGAATCATCTTTTTAAGCGTTTTTCAAATTTCATCCTGAATTTTTCTTGCCTAATCGTTCATAATAAATTGATCAAGTTCGTCTATCTTTGTATGTAAAGGAAAGGTCTTGGAACTGCAAAACCCTTTCCCTTAGACGATATTTATATTTAGACATTCGGCCTGTAATAAATTTACAATTATTATTCAAAATAAAAACTTAATACAGTTAGTACATTACCTTGTATAAAACTTCTCTGTACATATTTGATTTTTAACGTTGTTTCATTATTTCTTGAAAGACATGAAAGTGTAACAGGATTCCTGTTACGGTTCAATTTATCGTTTGGTCACTTTAAACACGTTGGGATTGAACAGGGCAGAGTATAAAGAAAAGTTAAAACGCAAGTAACAAAAATATAAAATATATTAATTAAAACATAGAAATAATAAGGTTACTTACATAACATCTTTGCCGATCACAACAGGCAAATAATCTTTTAAGTTCTGCCTCCACTAGGCCCAACTAGGTAAAATACTAAACAGGAACTCCACTCACACTCTTTACCGTTTCCGAGCCGAACTTAGCACCTTCAAGTTTAATGTACGAAAATCGGGAAACAACTCCTTATCGAAATCTCCGTTATCCCAAAAATGTCGCTTTTTGGTTTTTCCCTTTCCAAAAGCATGAGAGTTTGACCGGCCCCTTCAGAGAGAGGGTTTAGCCAATCTTAGACTTTTAAAAAATCTACCCTTAAATTACGGCTCCGCCCACTTAAAATCGCCTAGAGCCTGGACACCCTCACCGCGAAGGTGCTAAGTCAGTAACATACTTTGGAGGCGCTTTTTCCAGACCAAAATGTCGCTATGGTCGCTTAGAGAAATTTGGGTTTGGCTCCCTCCCGAGCGGGGTTCGTTAGGTCTGAACACATGCACCGCTACTTCAAAAGAACGAATATTACAACCAAAACAGAACCATAAACTACTTTCACAACTGTCGAAATTTCCAAGGGACAAGCTATTAAGTTTTTTAGAAAATTTTGTAAGTAAAGAAATAAATGTTTACGACAGCAAACTAAGTTGGAGATCCCGAAATCCTAGAAGGAAAGTCAAATAAAATTTATTTGCCGACAGTACGTGACTTTTTCAAAGATGTCCTGCGCACAAGAAAAAGTTTTCTGTTCTAACAATATAATTAAATTGCCGAGACTAATTTCAAAGTGTTAAGCGGCACATGTGTTCTCCCTTACGAAATAGTTATACTATTACAATTACAATAATTTTAAAAGACTTTTGCTACATTTACTTTAAGAATTGGCAAACAAAGCAATGACTTATACCTAGAGTTCAACTGTTACAAAAGTGGACGATTTTAAAAATTACTCTCAATAAAAATGGTGGTATTCGTCTTGAATTTTTCCCGTCTGGATTTACGCGTTTTTCAATTTTCATCCTGGATTTATTTATCTTGCCTGATTGTGCTTAATAAATTGATCAAGTTCGTCTATCTTAGAAGGAACTGAGCGTTTTTCATATCTCGTCTTCTGAGCATTTTTCTTTTTTTTTCGTTGTTTAATTTTTGTAATTTATTTCTTTTTTGTTTTATTTTTAATAATTTTCACTTTAATTTGTAATTTTTACATCATTCTAATTTTTTAAAAATAAACTCCCCTTTAGCATTCAAATTTAAAAAGTCATGTTACGCAAAATAATTTTTTACCTCCCGTTGAAAGAGGTATTGGAATCATGCAAAAAATCGCATATCCAGATTTTAGTGGATGTGCAAGTTTTAAGGTCCCTATAATCCAATTATAACATTTTTACGATGGTGTGTGTGTGTATGTGTGTGTGTGTGTGTGTGTGTTGGATGTTGGAGCCATAGTTTCTCAAATACTATAAGACAAAAAAAAATTAACTACAGTTTCCTCAATCTGACATTCCTGGGAAGAGCTGATTAGATTTTGGTAACGATTTGACAATTGGAAATAATAGTTTCCTTAAAAAAAAAAATAAAGAATATAAAAATCTCTATCCGATACATTTAAAATTTTTATTATATCTTATATGTAGTTAAAGATAGAGACATAAATATATAAAATAATAAGTTGTAAATGAATTTCGAAACCCATTGAAAACAAGCGGAAAAAGTAAAATGTTTGTATTTGACAGATAAATGCGAGTGTCAAAAACCCAGACACATTACTGAACACTTTAGCCGTGAATCTCATCAATGAATTGGAAGAATCTCGAACATTAGAAGAATAAGAGTGAAATGAACTAATTAAAAAATATAAACATATATAAAGAAGATACATGTGTTTTTGTGTGTATTAGAAATGTCAAATATATACACTACTTATATAGCCTAATATGGAAATAGCAAGAGGTATTGTGCTGGCCACAAAACATTTTTGTTAAAATTCTTTTCCAAAGCTGTCAGATATTTTTCTATTTTTAAACGGTATATTTATTGCAAAATAAACTTTACACGTACGTTTGGTTTCAGAGTTCACAGAAATACCATGCATATTTAAAAACAGGGTTACCAAGGTAAATTTGGTTTAAATAGAAATTATTTTTTTGCCCTTCTGAAGTGTAATGGTAACTTTACAATTGTATACACAGCAAGTGTAACCTACATTTTACGCTTACTGTGTTGTAACTTGTCTAACTATGCGGTAAATTAATCAAAATACACTGGACGTTTATGAGCATTTAGAAAAGAAATCATCTTTACTATAATAAAGTTCATGTAAAAAAGTACTACCTACTTAAGTTATTTTTTTACTTTAAAATTTCCTATATTTAAAATTAATTTATATAAACCAAACTCACGGTAGCGACATCTGTCATTATTGTAAAAATCCGCCGTTACCGACATAGTCACCGATCGATATACCTGTCAAATACGCGAGCATTGCTGAAATGTCAAATATCGATACCTATCTATTACTATTATTTATTACGAAGGAAACATGAGCAAATAAATATATTATCAGTCATAAACAACGTCTATTATTACAGATAAATTTTTGCTAGAAGAAGTACTCTAATGAAGGTAAGTAAAATCAAATTTGGAAATTGACTTAACCCCAGTATTTTAAACTAACCCTTTTCAGAAGTACAACCTATCTCATTGAAAAAATTGATTTTCATTATCGTCGGCCAAAAAATTTGATACAATTCTCGTGCGAGAAGTATTTTACAGCGCTCCAGCTAATAAGGCACTCGCTGTAAGGGCTCGTGCCTTAAACAAAGCTGTCGCGCTGTAAAATACAACTTACACGCACTCGATTGAAAATAACTATTACTAAATTTTGTTTAAAATATATAGTATAAAGTTGTTAAATATTTTGCAAAATGTGCATAAAATATGATTACATTGGATATAATGTAAATTTTAAACGTATTTTGGAAGTTTATACAAATATCTTGAGTATTTGATTTAAATATATAAAATTGAGAAAATAATTTTGATTTAAATTGATATAAAAGGACCCTGTTATCTGACAACCTAAATATATTTTTTTTGTGTTAGCCGTGTTTCTTTGCCGTGAAAATCATCGGTGCGTTTTCAAAAAGCGCTATGTGTTCTCAGTTATGTTTTTCAGAAATGACAAAAAAATAATTTTAAAATTGTATTCTACACAGTTTATTAAAAATGCATATAGCTAATTTTTATAGATCAATTTTCTATTTTCTGCGTTATAAGAGACAAATAACGCATTTTTGTTCAAAAGAGCATATAGCGCTTTTTAGAAGCGTAACGATGATATGAATTTTGAAATCGTAATTAGTCAATTACTAATGATATAATGACAGATGATGATAGATTAGGATTATTGAACACAATTTAACGACACATGATTCTTGCTGATCATGATCACTTTGAGATGAATCACGGCTCAAAGAAACACGAATTTTACATTTACACATGCATTCAAACATATACATGGCGATTATTCACATATTATTTATTATTTTAGTAAAAGTCGACTAAAGCAAGCTCTCGCGTGTGACGGAATTCATTTGAGCTATAACGACTTATCCATTGAACCATTTCAAATAATTCAAATTATTGTTAGATTTCATGAGACAATAGGCCCATAAACCATAACAAAAAATAATAAATTGTACATTTTATTCATAAAGTACTACTCCATAAATAACGATTAAGAAAATAAACATTTTTTTAATAATCAATTTGCGAGATATTTGAATTTATATCTAGGGATACAGATGACGTCGCACTATTAGTATCTTTCTCGCGCAGCCTACTACAGAAACTGGTGTAAGATAAAAAATCAAATGGAGTTATACAAAAAACAAATTTGACTTTTTGATACCACGAATTGCTTCAAAATTAAACGAACTATCGTTTAAAAATATTTTTAAAAATTAATGGGCTAAATTTAAGCAACAGGTGGTGGCAATAGCTTGAACCATAATAGTTCTACACCCACCAGCGGTATTTAAGATTTCCGCGTACTTTGCGGTTTTTTTTTTTTTAAAAAAAATAAAATATTATTGAATCCTGTTGCATAAATTTATACACATAATTTTCTTTATTTGTAAGATACCCGCCCCATGTTGCGATTTAATTTCTGGCTTAACCTCACACACTCTTTGACATGTTGCGTCCACAAATCTTTGCAAAATTTTGTAAATTATAATTATGTTTAGAAATTATCTTAGAAAATTTCTTTGAACACAACATTGTTTGTAAATCCTGTATTTGTGTCATTCATCAGGTAATTTGATTTTTAAATTCTTTATTGATCTGACTCTAGACATGGCAACATACAATTGGCCATGTGTAAAAACTGGTTTTTCTAAATTTATCCCAACAAAATCAAACGGTTGACCTTGTGATTTATTTATTGTCATTGAAAATGCTAATCTTATGGGAAACTGTCTCCGCTTTAAGGTAAACGGTAAATTTGTATCGGTAGATAAATCGAATATTGGCAAATAGATTCGAGTACCTGAACTAATACCACATAAAACTTCCAAATCTAAATAATTATTTTTCATATCTTTTGCAATTAATCGTGTCCCATTACACAATCCTTTTTTGGGATTCATATTTCTTAACAACATAACAATCTCACCTATTTTTAATGTTAGTTTGTATTGTGGCATACCTGTCGGTACTTGATTATTTAATACTTCTGTTGGGTAATTTATTTTATTGGCTTCGTCACACACCAATCTGCGCTAAGATAAACCCTTGATGCTCCAACAATTTCATTTAATATCAGTTTCATCGTGCTTTGGTGCTAAAATTGCCCTATTTGTGAATTTATATATGTCATTTGGTTGTATTTCATCAGTACCAAAAATTTCGTCTACCAATGAACTATATGAAATACAATTTGACGGTTATCCCCATTTCCTACTGTCAAAAGAAATTTTGAAAATTCTACTTCATCTTTATTCACACGCATATTTTGTGTCAAAGAAAACTTTTTGAACAAGGGCCATAAGTGGCTTCTCAAAACAGATGTTTCTATTATAACAGTTCTATAATTTGTGAAATTTACAACAGGTAGACATTGACGAAAATCTCCACTTAAAATTATAACTTTGCCACCAAAGGGTAATGTATTGTTCATTAAATCTTTTAAAACAAGATCGATTGCATTTAGTGCGTGTTTTGGGATCATTGTGACTTCGTTACAAAAAATTACTGTTGCAGTTTTAATAAATTTACCGGAAATACTATTTGCTTTAATTTTACAAACACTGCCATCAGTGACTGGAATGGGTAATTTGAAAACTGAATGTAAAGTCTGTCCCCCTTTTAACAATGTAGCTGCGATCCCGGTCCAAGCTACAGCAATTACATTATGCCCTTCTCGTCTTAAAACACTAATTACTGTATTATGTAAAAATGTTTTCCCGGTACCGCCTGGTCCGTCAACAAAGAAATATCTTTTTTTACAATTTACATCGTTTACAGCAATTAAAATATGTTGTAAAATTTTTTTTTGTGCACTGTTAAACAAAGCTACATTATTTTGACCCTCTAATTTTTCGGCAACAATGTCTATCAAATCGTTCTCATTTGTATCATCATTTGTTTCATCCGGCTGTGGTAAAGCGAAATCACTTAAATCGTATCTATGAATCACTAATATTTCTTGTATTTTTCGTAAACATTTATTTTGTGCAACTATTTTGGAATGATGTAACAAATAATCTTCCATTAAGTAATCAGTAAACAGTTCCCTAAGTTGTCTAGGAAATTTACTTAATACTGCTTCACTTAAACAATTTTCACATTCTTTATCATTTTGTAACAAACCTAAAGCACATGCAGCTTCCTGATATGTATCGTATAATTTACCATCTACAGTACGCAAATTTTCAAAACTTGTCGCCCCTTTGGCGTGTACCAATATTAACCGTAAATGAAACCATTCTATATCTTTTGCACTTACAGATATCATTCGGCCTATAGGTGGTTTTGTTTCTCTTTGTCTAGGTTTCCACGCGTTATTAGCAAAAACATAAAATTTGGGAATTTCCATATAGCAATATTGTCGCGCATTAGAATCAATTTGATTAAGCAAAAACCACGCAGTAAGTGTTGTATTCTTTTTGGCTGCACGCTCAACTGCACGTTTCTCTTGACCGTTAGCAAAAAATACGGCCTGTTGATTTTTTAAGTGAATTGACAATTCAAAAATCGCATGAGATTTTCGTGAAACGGATATTCAAACAAACGCCATCAAAATGCTGGTGCCGATACATATCTAGCATCTAAATAGCCATTAATTTCGTCCCACTGAACAGTTTTACTTTTATCTACCTGACCTAACTTGACGCTAGCGCAATCATGACCTTTACACAAATAATCACAAATGTATTCAATACTTATAACTGAAGAACGTATTTCTACATTTATGTGGGTTCGGTATTTTTTTAATAAATAAGGATTGTATGGTACAATCCATCTATTATCGATAGTATATTTTATTGTGCAATTTTTCTACAGAATGTACATTTTAGCATTATTGTTTGACCTTTTGTATAGAGGATAACCGTTTACATTTTCATGCGTTTCATTTCTAAATTCTTTTGGGTATCTTTTGGAACATTTATTGTCACTCATACACGGTGAAAATTTATTTAAAATACCGCACGGCTCATGTATCATATGCGACTGAACTATTTGGTATAATTCGGGTTCGTTTGTTTCATCTGGAATTACAGCGGACACTAATGCATCAATATTCTCTCTGTTACGAATTTTACTACCCTCATCTAATGTTAATGGCAAATACATGTGTGGTAAACCCCGTTTTTGAAATTCAATTACATATATAAACGCTACTACCTTACCGAAAATGTTATCGTGAAAGAATTCATGCAACATGTGTTTAATTTTGACACAAAAATCCTAGCTACAATATCTGGTCTATCGGCTGATGTTTGTCCTTGACGTAATTGTTGCACAATTTCTAACCATTTTGGATTACATGTCACTCTTATGAACAAATCTGATTTGCCCCATTCTCTAACAATAGCCATCGTGTTCTGATACATTTTTAACATAAAACAACTTCCGCCCTGAAACGTGGATGGTAAAATAATCATGGACCCTGGTTTAGCACCTTCGTTTGCAGCTAAATTATTAATATGATCCATTAACCCACTGTAAAGTTCTACCCTAAAATCATACTGACGAAGTCGAATATATGTAAGTCTTTCGGCCTCAATTTTTACATATGCATCAACAATGAACTGTTGAGTTAATTTACCGGCTTCTAAGCAAGGATTAAATTGATTCCTAACAGCTAACCTATTTGTATAAAATTGTACCATACTTTGTTTTGTCTTGCCATCTGATTGTTTCATATTCATATTCCACCCGGGATCTCCGTAAGGAAATAACAATGGATAAATCATTGGGTCGCAATTTTCACTAAATTGATTGATTCTAACTTGTCCACCGGCCGTAGGATGTACGCAAATATCTTTTTCTATTGGTGGTTCACCATCGTTTCACGTGAAAACTACTGCTACCTCATTACTCGTTGGAAGATTGTACCTACGTTTGTCTTTTGATCTATCATTAACTATCCATAAACTAATTTCTGGTACAGTTCCAATAGTTAAATTTGCTTTAGCTATTTCCCGTCGTTCTACTTCTTTTAACATTAGATATGCTTTAAAATACAGATTAAATTCCCTAATTGCCTTATTTAATTTTTTCATAATGTCTGGCATACATTTAGTGTTATATTTGTTGTTCATTCGTTTCTGTAACGCATCAGTTGTGTTAATTATATATAATTGTGCATACTCTTCAGTCTTACCATTCATTGGATAAAATGAAGCATTGGTATCATGGTAAATTTGACCATGAATACGAAAACAGTATGGGCCTCGGCCGAGAGGCGGTGAAAAGCTTGCTCCCATAGATGCAAATGCCAAAGCGCTATTATAATTTCTAATATTTTCTTTAAAATTCCTACTATCTACATTATTCTCTATCATTAGATTTTTAAAATATTCAGGAAAATCAAACAACTTGTTTGGATTTAATTTACCTTTACAACACAGATTGAACTTACCATCATGTGGCTTTTCGAAAGCAAAATTTTTCGAACAGCAATATTTACATTCAACTGTCATTGGCCCTAAGCTATGTAATTGTACATCTATTTCTAAGCCTTTAGCTGCCAACATGTATGTGTCTGAAACTTGATATTTTTGTCTCTTTGCAATGATTTTAGCTTTATTTATTTGATTATTTTTTAACAATCTGTTTTGTTTTTGTTCAGGTGTTTCGTTCTTAATTAAATTTGCTAAATTATTTCTATATCTTTCTAACCGCTTTGCTTTTTCTTCGGGAGTTTCTTTATTTACAAATTCTTTAAAGTTATCTTTAAGTATTTCTAATCTAACAGCTTTTTCTTCGGGTGTTTCATTGCTTAAATAATTTTCGAAATTCAATTTTAGTTTATTTAACCTAATAGCTTTTTCTTCGGGTGTTTCATTGCTTAAATATTTTTCAAAATTCAATTTTATTCTATTTAACCTAACAGCTTTTTCTTTGGATGTTTCGTGTTCAATACGATTTAAAGAAATATGCTTTTGCTTTTCTAAACGCTCAATTTTTTTTCAGGTGTTTCATTGGTTAACCGTTTAAAATTATTTTCAGAAAGTTTCTTTAAACGCTTATTTCGCTGTTCCTCAGTTTCATTAGATTTTCGCTTTAAATAATTTTCACGTAATTGCTGTTGACGTGTAACTGGAAAAATTGTTAGTTGGGGCGTTCGAAACATTTGTAAAACATGAGACCTTAATCTGGTTATGTCGTACGTTTCCTGTTCAGGATTTCGATTTAATATTACACTAGTACAGAACGCGATAGCAAATAGACCACAATCGTAAGCATTCGTTTGTTGCTGAACTCGTGAAAATCTAAATGGTGGTCTGTGTGGAAATAATCAGTCTAAATACGCTTTAATATTGGTGTTTAAAGATTGAGAATTCATGCTATCGTATACAAAAATTTGAGAACCGTCATAATAAATTGATATACAATGGCCTATGCTACCTACATCTTGACCTGACGAAAACAATATTTGGATATGTTTATTTCCTTGTCCTATAGGTATGATACGATTTAAAGCTTGTAAGTAAACTGTACTCTGAGGTCTGAAGTTAGAAACTGAACGTACTCTGGAAAAAAATGAATCCATATATACATCTTCTAAATACCCTTGCGGATTTATTAAAGTGTCTATCACTTACATTGGAATTAGTTACTCCCGTTTGATTAATTTTTGCTACATTTGCACTACCTACCAGTTTTATCGCTTTCACGTTTTTAGCTAATGAATTAGTTACTTCATTTCATTTATTTGCCGCATTTACGTTTGTATTCTCATTGTCAACAATATCATTGTACTTTTGTTTACGTTGAACGGGTTTTAACCAATTTTTACTCGGCATTTTGAAGTTTAATATCTTAAATAGGTACTGTCAATTTAATAAAAACTTACGTTTTTTTTGAGTGCGTTGTTTAGCAATCAATTAAACAATGAAATACTCCACACCAAAATTGCTTACAACTGAATCGATTCTACTGGGTTATAGACCAAAGCCGAGATCCTGCACTCGTTGTATTGTCTTAACTGTAGTCGAATTCAGTTCTTCAGTACCTATATTTAAAACCAGTTATATTGTGTTTAAAAAAATCAACACAGAAATATAGTGACGATGACTTTGTTTCAGTGGCGGCTCGTAAGAATTTATAGTAGGAGGGCTGCAGCCAGGTATTTAGAAAGAAAAATGCGATTTTTTTTTTCATTCAAGGTCAAATGCCTTATAATTGAAAGTTTCTTTCTTTCAAGGGATGTGCAAATGCATATTTACCCCTTTCATGTACAGAAATAAATTGTTAGATCACTACTCAGGTTGTTGCGCGATTTTTTAAACTGTCATCTAATTTTCCAGCAAATTCTAATAATCCTCTAAAAATTGAATGTTCGGTATCGTCATGACCTCTCATGGGAAGTTCAAATTTACCACAAAACACGATACAATCTATAATTTTAGATAAAATAACACGATTTTTTTTCTCGTTTTCATTATGTTTATTTATTTCTCGCCTATAAGCTTCACTTAGTTGCGTTTTAATATTAACTGTTCATAACATGCCAAGATTGCACACACTTTTTAAATGTTCAGCACATTTCTCATGTTTTTTTAATTTTTTCATTTAAATGTTTTAAATCTGCTACTCCTGTTTTTATTCACAATGAATCACCGCCAAACAAAAATGGAAAGCAAAAGAAAGCGTTTTTCTCTGTACATCCAGTTAGCCAAATATTTTTGTTATATACTTAGAGTTAAATTGTTGCACATAATTCTGTGCTCTACTTATTGAGGACTGAGAAATATTTAAATCTGGTGTAGGACGATTTAAATTTTTAATTTCAAGTTTTTCCTGCAGTCCCATTTGAGAAAATTTTGTTTTGCAAATATTTAACAGTGTTCTTCTCAGCGTTCATTTTTTTGATTATTAATACTTCAAAGCTAGTATTAAAAACAAAGAAACTCACAATAATGATAACTTTAACCTTACACTTTATGTATGTGTAGTAGAAGCGTACTAAAGCGCAGACCGTCTACAGTACAGATCAGTAAAACTCTATACGTCACGTAGCTTGGGCTGGAATCGTAGCAGCCCAAACTGCACGAGAATCACTCATAACCCCCACCACTTTATCCGCACTAGGTAGCCCTCTCTACATGAATTGTGCTGTTCGCTGCGGGCTGAATTGAATCCAGCTCGGACGTTTAATATACTAGCCCGCATAGCACACCGACTTAATGAAAAATACAATTATTGTTTAAAAATAAATTACTATTGAGTAATATTTTATTACAAACAAAAAATAGTTGTTTTTAAATATTATATAAATATTTAAGAGCGATAATAAAATTGCTGCCTTCATTTTATACTGGAGGGGCTGCAGCCCTGCAGCCCTTATGGACGAACCGCCCCTGCTTTGTTTTATATTTCTCAATCGTTTATTGATTATTTTATTATATTATCAAGAATTCATTAAAGGACATGAAGAATTGAATTAAGGATGTCAAAAATGGAATAAAAGATAATAAAAATTCAGATACAGATATCCAAAATTGAATTCTATACATGTTAAATGTACCTACTCTTTGATGTCGAAAATTCAGTACCATTTTAAGATGTCTAAAATTTAATTTTCACTTCTAAAAATCGCATATCCAGATTTTAGTGGATAAGCACGTTTTAAGGTCCCTAGAATCCAATTATAACATTTTCTTTAAAAAAATCTTCTAAATATTAATTTTTGAAAATTACAGTTATTTCTAATAAAAACAATATAAAATCTCTATCCGTTACTTTTAAAATTTTTATTATATCTTCTATTGAGTTCAAGATAGACACATAAATATATAAAATAATAAGGTGTATGAAATGTTTGTAATTGACAGATAAATGTGTCAAAAAACCAAACACATTACTGAAGACTTTTCCTGGGAAGTACATTTAATATTTCTTATTTTATTATTAATGAAATATTTATAATTATAGATACATATACCCTTGAGAAATACCGCCAATCTCATCAATGAATTGGAAGAACCTCCAACATAGAAGATAAGAGTGAATAGAATGAATTACAAAATATAAAAATATGTAAAGAAGATATGTGTTTTTGTGTGTATCAGAAATGTCAAATATGTACAATACTTATATAGCCTAATATGGAAACAGCGAGAGGTCTTGTGATGGCCACAACAGATTTTTTATATCTATAAAAGTATTTTTTATATTCTTTATTCAATCCTGGATATCTGATATTTTTGACATCCTAAATTATTTAAGGATGACTAAAATTAATGTTAGACGTCTTTAATTATTTAAAGATCCCCATAATAATTAAGGATATCTGAAAATAATTTTTTGACGTATTTAAATAATTGAAGATGTCTTTAAATGTAGGGTAAATAGTAAAACGGCATTCCATAGGTAATGATGATGACATATTTATATTGTGCGGGTGCTTACCAGGCGACACCCTGCGGGCACTCTTTGCTAGCGTATAGTGTGCACCACAGGAATCGCTTTTGTGCCATTTAAAATCCGAAAAAATATTTGACGTCAGTCGGGATCGAACCCGGTTCCCCAGATTCGCAACTAGACACTTTGAAGTATTTTTAATCCATAAACGTTTGAGTGTGTAACGCGGCAGTGTTTTACCACCTCCTCGTACATACAGATCGTGATCGTCAATTACCCTACGTTGTGTTATGTAAATAAATAAATAAATAGTGCCCAGAATTCTTTGATTTGAAGTCGTGGTAGTGTAAGGAATAAAACAAGTAAAATAACACAGATTCAACAATAAACAACGTTTATTCATCAAGTGACATGAAAAGCTCAAATGTTTATACACATGTATAATGCCTGTTACTGAGGGCCTGGGATGCCGGGAGTATGCCTTGGGCAGGGCCGTGGCTGGTAGCGGGCTCGAACGTGTGGCGGCACCGGGCGCAGCACAGGCAACGTCTCGCCACAGCCGTGCGTACGTCGGCAGGCCGGGGGTCGATCACTGGTGCAGCGGGGCCTTGGTCAGCCGTGGTTACGACCGTGGACCGATCCCCCAGGTGGATGATGGGTCGAACGTATGGCTAAACGCAGACATATAAGATGTCCGAATATATCCCTTTATTAGTCGTTTGACCAGTGTGCATATAAGTTCTCAGGAGCAAAAGCTGTCTGCTATTAAGTATGCTCATTTATGGCCTGGTGGTATGTATATAATAATAATAATAATAATAATAATAATAATAATAATTATAATAATAATAATAATTTGCTGTGTGTGTATGTGTTACGGGGAGTAAGCAACGTTGTTGACATTGCAGCCGAACCCAATAAAGGGACGTGCACGCCTATTATCTCGTTACCACTTACCGTTTATTGATATTACGGGGAGCGGAAATTGCAGCTGAACCCAATAAAGGGACGTGCACACCTGTTTTCTCGCCTTTACTGACCGTTTATTGATGGTACGGGGAGAAAGTAACGTTGTTGACATTGCAGCTGAACCACTGTGTGGACGTGCACACCCGTTATCTCGCCCTTACTGACCGTTTATTGATATTACGGGGAGCAATGAGCGTTGTTGGAAATTGCAGCTGAACCCAATAAAGGAACGTGCACACCTGTTTTCTTGCCCTTACTGACCGTTTATTGATGGTACGGGGAGAAAGTAACGTTGTTGACATTGCAGCTGAACCACTGTGTGGACGTGCACGCCTGTTATCTCGCTACTCACTGACCGTAATAATGTGTAATTGATGAAGGTGACAGCAATAATAATGTTTATCACCAATGCCAAAGCCTCCAGGTACTAATTAATATCAGTATATGGACCATATAGGCTGAGCAACTCTCTGGTACTATATTTATATTATACACTAGTATTAATACCAGAGAGTGATCCTGGTCGAAACCAAGATGCCTTTCCGAGTGCTGGGCACCCAGTTTTAAACACACAAGCGCCACCCCTAGAAATGGGTAGTGGAAATGATAGAAGATTAGATGTCCATAGGTGAAACTGTAACAGACAGAACTTTCTAAGAAATCATCTTAATACTTCGCATCTCATTTGCTGATGTCCTGACGTAGTAGGGTAGTCTCGGCATATGAAAATTATAAGTTGGACGGAGACAGCTTATAATTGTTGATCCCAATTCGTCCGTACTCATCCCACCTAGACACCTTGGGTTTCCAGTGCAGGGTTGTGGAAGGTTTTCTCGCCTGTTGATTTGCTAATTAGATGCATTCAAAAAGTCACATGTGCCCTATATATTAGACAAAGACATAAACATCTGTAGTCTGAGTAAAAGACAAGGATGCCACGAGATAGTGGCGAATTTTACCCCTACTTAGACAGAGACGCCTTTAACCCTCGGCCTGATGCGTGGGACAGAGATGAACTGCTGTAGCACAGATTTTAACTCCCACTTCTTTTAATATTCATCTAACTCTCGGTTTACCTAAATTGTTGATATTCATACAATATAACAATGTTTAAACAAATACAAAATGTTTACCTACATCCGTAATGAACCTGTAAAATATTTCTTTAATTATTTTGTTTATCGTTGAGTTCTTTACCTACTCTTTTATATTTCAATTTCCTACGACAGGGCCGGATTCTAAGAAAACATGCTTTTTAGTTAATAACATACTCTTACATTATTTTCGTGCTGTTACTATTATAAATAAATTAGTTAATGTTAGTCAGTCATGTTAGTTGTTTATTAATTGTCAAACATGCTAAACATTACTGTAAATTCTTATATTCTTTCGAGCTGTAAACATTCCCACTCTAACCTCATGACTACCCTGGCGATACCCTTACGTTGGGATTGTCCCAGACATTGTATTGACACAGGACGCCTGTAGTAATTTATGACACCCTTGAAAAGGCCTGCAAAATATCATCGACTCTATTCTAATCGCTTCATAGGAGGTCTGCCTATGCGTTTTGTTTTTGTATACTTGAGAAAACACAATATTAAAGATTTTAAAAATAATAATAACACACCCCATATTCCGTCGCGTTTCAAGTGAGATAAAGCAACTTTAAGCAAATGCTCGCAAATCGCCCTTAATCACTTACTCATACTAACGGTCAGTTTATTAAAGAATTATTTAAAAAGAAGTACTTCAACTAAATATAAACTTACGTGTTTTTAGTGCTTTGTTTTATCATTCAAATTGCTTACAACTGGATCGATTCTACTGGCTTATTGCTCAAATCCTGCACTCGTATTTATCGTCTTAACTGCAGTCGAATTAAGTTCTTCAGTACCTAAATTTAAAACCAGTTAGAGTGTACGTATGAAATTGAATAAATTAACATTCAGTCAGCAGAAAGCAAGCAACATACTAGTCATTCTCTTTTAATAATAATAATAATAATAATAATAATAATAACAGGACAATGTCCCAATTACAGAATAATATTAACAATATATATAAAGTGAGAACATACCTATGTAACATATAAAATATAAACATAAACATATAAAAGATGGTTATGAAAACAGAAAATTAACTACACTTTATTGCAATAAAATGAAATATACATACATGTATGAAAAAAAAAGTTAGGAAACTAACAACAAAAAATGACTACTTTATTGCAATAAAGAATTAATAAATGATCTAAATTTTGTTAAATTAACTGAAAAATCCAGATGGGTACAATAAGTATTATACAATCGACACATGTAGTTTGTTGTATACTGACTTATGACAAAAGTGTTGTAACAACGAGTGTTACAATTATTTACATAGAAATTAAGTTTAGATAGGAGGTAATCATCATTAATTACATAGTTAACAATTTTGTATAAAAACATCAATATATTAATTTTACGACGGCAGTGTAAGGAAATTAAGTTATAATTGACTGATAATATATTATAAAAGTTAACATTCTGATTTTGAATTTGTAGTTTGCAATTTACATATTTGAAAAACTTATTTTGATTTTTTTCAATATCATTAATAAGATATAATTGGCTGGGATTCCAAATTGTACAACAATAATCCAGTTTACTAAGTATTAAGGATTTAAATAAAACTACAAAACAGGTGACATTATTGAAACCGATTGTGGAGCGGAATATGAAACCTAATGTTTTAAAGCATTTGTTAATTAAATCTTCAATGTGAATAGTCATATTTAACTTTGGATCAAGTAATATGCCTAGATCTTTAATTATATCAGTACGATTTAAAATATTGTTGTTCATACTATAGTTATATTTAATAACATTTTGCTTTCTGGTAAAGGTTATGGCTTGACATTTTTGAACATTGAAGTATAGTTGGTTCTTAATTGACCATTCATAGATTGAGTTTAAGTCCTGTTGCAAAAATTCACAATCTTCAAATTGACGAATCTCGCGAAACAGTTTAAAATCATCTGCTTACATTAGACAATGAGAGTACTTGATGTTAGTCGCGATATCCTTGATAAAAAGAATAAAAAGAAGGGGACAAAGCACAGAGCATTGTGGTACGCCAGATGATGCACAAAAATTGGCGGAAGTGAAACCGTGGCAGTAAACAAATTGGTTTCTGTTATACAAGTAAGACTCAAGTAAGGTGATAAGATTATTTGAGAAACCAATATACTGAAATTTGTATAAAAGTATTTTATGGTTTACAGAGTCAAACGCTTTTGTGAAATCTGTATATATAGTGTCCATTTGATTTTTATTTTCAAAGGTTTCGTATATATGTTGCGTGAAATTCATCAAATTTGTTACAGTAGATCTCTTTTCCACAAAGCCATGTTGACAGTTGCTGATAAATTTCTTGCATTGAGGCTGAATCTGTTTAGAAATGATATACTCAAAGATCTTTGCAATAGAATTAAGGCATGATATGGGTCGATAATTTATAATGTTATTTTTATCACCGGACTTGAAAAGTGGACAGATTTTAGCTGATTTCCATTTGTCTGGAAATGTAGTTGATGTGATACACAAGTTAAATATTTTTAGTAGTGGATTAGTTAGAATTTCGCTACAGCCTTTAAGAATATAAATTGGAATGTTGTCGGGTCCAACAGAAGTGGTGTTTCTCTGTGCTCTTATGGCATTTGAGATATCCATTTCAGAGATTGTATTTAATCTAACAGAGTCATAAGTACAGCTGTTTGCATAAAACTCAAGATCGTTCATATTGACTTGTGAATTACTATATACGCTTTTAAAAAAGTCTAGGAATGCGTTAACTATTTCAGGGCCTGAATTTAGTTCAATGTCATTTAAATACATTTTTAATGGTAGTTTCGGGGTTTCTTTTTTATTGTTTACATATTTCCAAAAGCAGTTCGGATTATCAAAAATGTTATTTTGAACATCGCTTAAAAAACATTTATGTGCAAGTTTAATAGATGATTTCAAATTAGATCTAATAGTTTTATACATATTCAGGTGATATAGATCGCCAGTATTCCTATATAGTTTTCTATAATGTTCCTTTAACTTTACATCGCTAATTATATCCTTATTAAACCAGGCTGGATAGTTCGAACTTCGAATTACTTTTCTGGGTATACAGACATCAAGAACACTATATAGTATACTGTAAAATTTGTTTACTGCATCATTGGGATTGCTACAATAATCCAGAAAACGCCAATCAGTGCTGCCTAATAATCTGTATAAAAGTTCAAAATTTCCTTTTTTAAAGTTATATTGGTTAGTAAGTCTAGTTTTCAGAGTATGGTGATCGTTAATCGGAAAATTACATGTAATAATTAGTGCAGGATGATGGGCGTCTTCGGGTAATATACTATCTAAATTCTTTTCAACATCACAGTCCAAATTGGAGACTACAATATCAAGAATTTTATTGCTTGAATTAGTAATCTGATTGAACTGAGTCATGTTTAAAAGATTTAGGAAAGTAGTAAAACATCGCACATAATTATCTGAAATATTGTTAGTATAAAATTGACTCAAATTCGTGATATTAAAATCTCCAACCAAAATTACATTTGAAGTAAAAATGAACGGCAGGGAGCTTATGTAGTCGAAGAGGGATTGATAATCTGTTATATTGCAATCGGGCGGGACGTACGCAGCGATGATATAGAGAGCAGTGGTGGACTGATGAGGAGAAACCTTGACACATATTAGCTCAATGTTTACATTCGGACAGGTGATGTCTACTGGTTGATTTGGTCTTTTACATACTTCTTTTATAAATTATACCTTATTAAAATCATTTACCATTTAAATTGTATATTTAAGTACATTGTACTCACCTTTTATTAATTATCGTCTTACTTCGACCAACAATAATTTTCAGCTAGATTTTATCTACTGCAGCACTAAAATAACAAATCTGTATTTGTCACACAACTCTATTCTCTTCAAAAATCGCTATATAATATTTATTGGCACTGAGCACAATAAAGAGATATCGTTTTACACGAAATGTGAAAAAACAATAACAATAAATAAGCAATTGTTTACATATTTGACAGAAATTATTTTTCATAGAATTTTTGATTTATTAATTAAAATTCACGACCATTTCATTCAGTTGGTTAGACAAAAATCTATTACACCGACAGAGTCTGAAAACACCAAATAGTTAACTAAATATTTACAGTTTTCTGTACAATTACCTTTAAAATCTTTAAATCTAATTATTATACATTATTGCCCATATTCATAAATACTCTAAAAGTTTCAAAACGGTTCGTTATAATTTTTGACAAATAGAATCAAACTTGACAAATAAAATTTCGATATTTCTTTCAATGTCGACTGTTTTTATTGGATAAAAATTATAACGATCTGTTTCAAATTTTTACGATTGTTTATTAATACGGGCATATGTCTATAATAGTATTTTACATTACTAGTCAGGTAAAACGGTTTTTACTGCTGAAAGGAGGAAATGACTGGCGAGCCGTTAGGCGAGCCTGTCACCTCCTTGAGGCAGTAAAACAGTTACCTGGCGTGTATTGTACAATATTTTATTTGTTACTCACTTGTAAATCATATTTAAGATTATAATCAAAACTTGTCAGTTGTAATTGTTGTCATAAATTGTCTTGAATGATATCCCATAAGCCTTGGAAAACATTTTGCAGTGTTACTGTAGCAACGCGGATATTTTATTTCATTGTTTACTTTTTTCACTGAAATTAATGTGGAAGTCAAAATGAACGTGTCAGAAGCTATTACAAAAGAAGCCTTAAGTGTGGTTTCAAGTTTATTACCAGAAAAGTCAGCGGCAAGATATGAACGAGAATACGCCGATTTCAAAGAATGGCAAGAAATAAACAATGTAACTGTTGTGACGGAGAACGTTCTATTAGCTTATTTTAACCAACTGTCCACGAGATTCAGACCTAGTTCATTATGGTCGAAATGGTCGATGTTGAAGAGTTGCCTGGAAATTAAAGAAAATATTGAAGTTCGTGGGTTTATTTTTATATTAGAGATATTACCAAAAAAAAAAAAAAAAATACATTTTTATTTGTCATTTGTAGATTTCATAAATTATTTGCGTTTTTAAAAAGAAGGAGTGAGCGTTATGTTCCGAAAAAGGCCAAAGTTTTAACCAAGGAGTAAGTCGAAAAATTTCTTTTGGAAGCTCCCGACGACCGTTGGTTGCTCTTTAAAGTTATTACAATTTTTGGAATTTTTGGTGCTTGCCGGTGTGATGAGCTTCTCTCATTAACCCTCAATGATGTGGAAGATACTAAAAAATATATAATTATTACATTAAGAAATACAAAAAATAGAACAGTAAGAAGGTTTACCATCACAGATGATGATTGCAGTTTTCAACCTTGTGTTTTATATAGAAAGTATGCAGCTCTTCGTCCTTCCGGAACAGAGAGTTTACGTTTGTTCTTAACATATCGTAACGGAAAATGCATTTCCCTTAATGCTGGTCACCACACTATTGGCGGTGTACCGAAGAAAATTGCGGGATATTTAGGATTAGAAGAACCAGAATTATATACAGGTCACTCTTTTCGTCGGTCTGCAGCAACGATGGTTGTAGCCGCGGGCGGAGATATTTTAGCACTAAAACGTGCTGGAGGATGGAAATCCAGCGCGGTTGCGGCAGGACACGTGGATGATTGTATCAATCAAAAAATTGAAATGTCGAAAAAAATGTTTCCCTTACGTGAGTCTACAAATGTTGTGCCTTCTACATCGGCAGAATCTGCAGCTAATATTCCTTCCTCCTCTGTGGCTAATCGGTCAGACGCAAGCGACATCACTTCAACCGAAAAATTTAATATAACTGGCAATCATAATTGTACATTTATTTTTAACTTATATGATAATAATAAAACTGAACTTTCAACTGTTAACAATGCAACTACTAACTTGTAAAAATTTTACAGGTTAGCTGTCAATTTTACAGGTTAATAGGTTGTAAAGGTTGGTTTTCAATGTTAATGTACAGTCCAAATAAATGACGGTTTACAAGTATGTAACAAATAAAATTTTTTGTTTAATGCATTTGTTTATAATTGTAGAACTATTATCAATCTTACATAGCAGCTTCTGTTTTAACAGTTGTGATAAAAACTGCGCAATTGAAGCAATGTAGCCTGTAGTCGGTATTTAGATGGATGAACCAAAGAACACAACGAAATATTATCCCAACATGGAAATGAAAAACAAAAGTGAAATATATTAAATTTTTGCTACATCAGAGCAAATAATATAATATTATAAAAAAATTACATATATGTGTACGTTTGAGAAAACTGGAAGAAAACACCAGAAGATTGACAGCGACCCAACCAAACTACTTTGAAATGTCAAAAAATTACAATTTCTAATAACATTTGTTTAAAGTCATTACTCATAAATTATATATTTAATCTTACCTTTAATCAATCTATATTTAATTTTTTGAAATCTATCCTGGTTTTAAAGATAATACCATTTGAAGTTCATCTTCAACTTGTCAAATTTGACACATGTTACCAATGGGCGCGTTCAGCACCCAGGCAGCGCTGACAGCGATGAGCACCGCTGTGTGCCGATGATTGACGAATGCAATTGCTGGACCAATTACATTCGTCCATTCATGGTGTTCGTCAAACTTCGGAGGTCAGCGATGCCAGCGATGAGAGTTGCTGAACGCGACCAATGACTTGTCATATGAGAGATGCCAACGTGATTCATCTTAAAATTTTAAAAGACTGATAGATTTCGACGCATTGTTTTTTCACCTATAATAATTTATTACACAAAAACCAAGTACAGTGATTTTTGTATAAATTTGTCCGAACCATTTCTTGTTTGGTATAGACGAAGTTTATTATAATGATGAATTTATTTGTTATCGAGTACAAATTATTTTAATATATTGCGCACTTATAAGAAAATAACAACACAAAGAATTATATTAATTATGTATTGTTATATTTATAATAATAATAAAGTTAGGTTATATATTATCTGTGTTTATAATGCATTTTTAAAAATTATAATGAATGCCCAAAAATTTTTCCGTAATAAAATTTAAATATAAAGATATTAGTTAAATATAATAAAACTACTACTAATGAATCTATATCTTACATCTTTATATTTTTGGCTTCGGTCGCCGCCCTTCCCACTCTACCACGTCTGCCACCCCCTCCGCGGTCACGTCTGCCGCCTAGCGCCCCCCAACCCAAAGAGGCTACTTCCACCGCAGCCACTACTATCATCCTGGCTGCCGCCGTCTTCTTGGCTGTTGGTAGTGTTTTCCATTAATTCTATGAATTTATTATATTTTTATTTTTCTTTTTATTAAAGAATTAATTATTAAATGAGATTTTTGAGTTACTAACGTGAGGTGCAAACATCGACGCCGCTGTCAGTTTCCATCGCTATAATTAAATTGAATATTTATTGTGTAAAAATTGTCTGTCAAATTCAAAAGCAAATGATTTTTTTGGCGAGTGAATAATAAATTAACGTACATTTGGAAAAAAAAATGTTATACAGCAATACAGAATAATGATCATAAAAATGTAAATTTTTATATTATAATTGACAAAAATATATCTCAACTGAAACAGAATAAAGGTTAGTTTGAGATCAATGTAATTATCCATATTTGCCTTTACCGGTTTACAATGAATCTAAGAAATTTAGGATTTACATTTGAAATTTGTAAAGTCATCTAATAATAATAATACATTTTTCTTTTAACCATATTTTTCAACATATACTTCATTTCACGAAGGAAAATAGCGTTAATTTAAATAGGGATATAAATTCTGCCCTTTGGTCAGATTGCTTGACTGGTTCGCTAAAGCGAAAAAAATATCACTTCGTCAGCTGTCAATTATCAAATAAAATCTACAGAATTTAGTGACATTTAACCGCGCTTTGCTTTAATTGTTAATATTCATTTTCTAATGTGAAATGCAGTACAGTACTAATGTTTAAAAAAAAAACTTACCTTTTTCCACTTCATTTAATTCAGCCGAAGCGGCTGAAGCTGAAGTACCTGCTGAAGTAGCCATTCACACAATGAAGTAAATAAGTTGTTTACAATGTTTTAATGAATTTTTTTGTCATAGCATTGTAAATAAGACAATCATTCTACACTCCAATTCACATAAGAAAATAGCGATGGCGCTTGAGAGCCATGCATCAGATAATTAAAATTCGTGAAAAAATATATGTGTTCGTCATCCTAATATCATTGCCAAAATCATCAAAAACGTATACAAATTAAATATAATAAATTTTGTTACCATTGCAAATAAAAACAATTCAAATTGTCATAATTTAGGATTATATGAATCATACTATGGATAGAGTCGGCAAAATTAATATCTAATCGAAATATGTTAAATATCAAGGTCATTAAAATGTCATTTTCAAAATCTACAAATACGGAGTGCAGTGGATATATTGTGTTATGATGATGAAAAAAGTAACTAATAACAAATATTTATTATAAACACGTAATATATGTATTTTGTATAGATACACAATATCACTGTATTTATACCATTTTACCAATTTCATATCCAAATTAGATTCCATTTAAATACATGCCTTTTTCGTCGTTCAGCAACTATTGTGTCAATGGAAACATGCGTACATATGTTACTGTACGTTCATGTTAGTTATATATCACTGAATTATCACCTTTTCAACTTCTCTGTCATAAAAATCGAACAGTTTTACCTATGGATGAACATATGTTAAAATTTAACTTCAAGGTTATATACGAATTATTAATTACCATTTAAATAGTGAAAATAATTATAAAATACCTTTAGTTATACTATTATATACATAATAATCGTTCCATAAAAAATATATATCCACTTTTAACCAATCTTTATACATTTCTTATAATGGTTTATCACTAACATTGACATGTCCAATGTGACAGATGACATCGTTTTTCTTAATAACTTTTTAACATGTAGAATTCGATCGATTGTTTCAAAAAGCCAAATTTCCACTTTTAAAAATACAGGGTGGGGCAGAAAAACCTATCCGATTTCAAATCCCGTTTTCTCAAAAGAGGGAGCAGGTAGAGTAGTGGGGTAAAAACCGTTAGAAAGCCGGTTTTATGCCATTTGTCAGTAGTCAACATGCCTTGGTCTGGTGAACATCGTGCTTTTGTTATTGAGCGGTTTATCGAATGCGGCGGTTCGATAATTGCTACACAACGTGCTTTTCGAATTCATTTCGGACTCGGGCGTCATGATCCTGTTCCACATCACGCTACGATTAAAGTGTGGGTGTCAAATTTTAGACAGACGAGTTCAGCATTGAAAAATAAGTCGCCTGGACGTCCCAGGACAGCAACAGGACCTGAAAACGTGGCCAATGTGAGAGCCGCGATTGAACGTTCCCCGCGTCGTTCGGCGCGAAAACATTCGCTCGCTTTGGCGATTTCCAACCGCAGTATTCGGCGCATTTTGCACCGGGACCTCAAAATGCATCCCTACAAAATGGTTGTTGCACAGGAATTAAGTGAAAGGGATTTTGAAACCCGTACGAACCTGTGTCGCGATCTCCGAGAACTCCCAAACGACGATGTTGTGCTCTTCACGGACGAAGCCCATTTTCACCTTTGTGGTGCCGTTAACAGGCAGAATTTTCGATATTGGAGTGACGAAAATCCTCGAGAAATCCATCAGGAACCCCTCCATAGCCCAAAAGTGACTGTGTGGTGTGCTCTTTCCCGCCTAGGCGTCTGGGGGCCTCACTTTTTTGAAGAAAATGGGCAAACCGTAACGGTCAACAGCGAGCGCTATTGTTTCATGCTGGAAAATTTTCTTAGACCCAAAATGGAAGAAAATGGCGTGGAAAATGTGTGGTTTCAACAGGATGGGGCAACCGCCCACACATCGCGACGATCAATGGACATTCTCAGGGAACTGTTTCCCGGTCGCCTCATTTCCCTGAGAGGTGATCTTGGCTGGCCGCCGCGCTCATCGGATCTCACTCCATGTGACTTCTTCCTTTGGGGTTACCTCAAATCGAAGGTTTACCAGCATCGACCAAGGACCCTTCTTGCTTTACGAAGGGAAATTGCTCGGGCAATTGAAGAAATTCCTGTGGAAATGACGGTGAAAGTCATGGAAAGCTACCGCGAGCGCCTAAATCAGTGTATCCGCTCCCAAGGACGACATTTGAGTGATGTGCTTTTCAAAACTTAAATTTATAAATGGCATAAAATTTGCGATATGTTAATAAAAAATTTTTTTGACAAGTTGAGTGGTTTTAATTTTATAACGTTTTGAAATCGGATAGGTTTTTCTGCCCCACCCTGTATTTTACACAAAAACTATGCACCGTAGAGAAAAATGACCCTTTACCAGGAAGAGGCGAACAAAATTTTCGCGATCGTCTTGATGAATTCAAATATATATATATATATATATATATATATATATATATATATATATATATATATATATAGTGAATCCAGTTGTTTAGTATAAAAGACTAGCGTAAACGCCGAGTATACCCTAGGGATCCGCCGAGTATACCCTAGGGCTCCGCCGATAGTGTTTTATAAGAGTTTCACCGACGTCCAATCCGTTTAGGTACAATTTAAACGCAAAGTGCTAACGCTAAGAATCTTTGAAAATATTTTTTTTCCGCCGACCCAAACAGCCCACGCAACTTGCCCACCCAAACTGCTCACGCAACCTGCCCACGCAAGATGCCCACCCAAACGGCCCACGCAACCGACCGAGCTGTCAAATTTTTGACATTTCAACATGACAGCCCTTGATAATACCTCTCATTTGATACCAAATAGGACATGGTTCTGACAACTTTAAACAAAAAACAAAAGCCGATCAAGCTATCAAATTTTTAACATTTCTGCTTGGCAGCCTTTGCCGACACCTTTTATTTGATACCAAACACGACATGGTTCTGACAACTTTAATCAAAAAACAAAAGCCGGTCGTGCTGGCAAACTTTTGACATTTCTGCATTGCAGCCCTTGACGATACTTCTCATTTGATATCAAATACGACATGGTTCTGACAGCTTTATGCAAAATACAAAAACCGATCGAGCTGTCAAATTCTTGACATTGGAATATTTGTTTTTTACTTAGTTACTTATGGGATGTTTGGCAACACTTTTGAAATACACATGAATCACGGACATGAACCTTCAAAAATTGTAATTTTTAAATTTGGTTCAGCTATTGTGGAATTATTGCCCATTGTCATATTTTATCTTTATGAACGACTTCTTTCAAATTGTCCTTATTTTATGAATAATTCCATTTAAATGTTCTGATTGACATGTCAAACGAACGTTCTTTGTCTTAAAATTTTCAACACGGTCTGTACAGGCGAACAAAATTTTCGCGATCGTCTTGATGAATTCAAATATATATAGAAATATAGATAGTGAATCTAGTTATTTAGTATAAAAGACTAGTATACCCTAGGGCTCCGCCGATAGTGTTTTATAATAGTTTTACGTACGCCAATCCGTCTAGGAACAATTTAAACGTAAAGTGCTAACGTTATGAGTCTTTCAAAATATTTTTTCACGCCCACCCAACCAGCCCACGCAACCTGCCCACCCAAACTGCTCACGCAATATGCCCAACCAAAATGCCTACGCACCTTGCCCACCCAAAATGCCTACGCAACCTTCCCACCCTATCTGCATGGTAGCCCTCGACGATACCTCTCATTTGATACCAACACGACATGGTTCTGATAACTTTAAGCAAAAAACAAAAGCCGACCGAGCTGTCAAATTTTTAACATTTCTGCATGGCAGCCCTTGACGAACCCTCTCATTTGATACCAAACACGACATGGTTCTGACAACTTTAAGCAAAAAACAAAAGCCGATCGAGCTTTCAAAATTTTGACATTTCTGCATGGCAGCCCTTGACGAACCCTCTCATTTGATACCAAACACGACAGAGTTCTAACAACTTTAAGCAAAAAACAAAAGCCGATCGAGCTGTCAAATTTTTGACACTTCTGCATGACAGCCCTTGACGTTACTTTTCATTTGAAACTAAACACGACATGGTTCTGACAACTTTAAGCAAAAAACAAAAGCCGATCGAGCTTTCAAAATTTTGACATTTCTGCATGGCAGCCCTTGTCGATACCTCTCATTTGATACCAAACACGACATCTTCCTGACAATTTTATGCCAAAAACAAAAGCCGACCGAGCTGTCAAATTTTTAACATTTCTGCATGGCAGCCCTTGACGAACCCTCTCATTTGATAAATTATTTAGTATAAAAGACTAGCGTAAACTCGGCTACGTCGAGTATACCCTAGGGCTCCGCCGATAGTGTTTTATAATAGTTTTCGTACGTCCAATCAGTCTAGGAACAATTTAAACGCAAAGTGCTAACGCTAAGAGTCTTTCATATTTTTTTCTCGCTCACCCAAAAAGCCCACGCAACCTGCCCACCCAAACTGCTCACGCAACCTGCTCACCCAAATTGCCCACGCAATTTGCCCACCCAAAATTCCCACGCAACATGCCCACCCAAACTGCCCACGCAACCTGCCCACCCAAAATGCCCACGCAACCTGCCCACCCAAAATGCCCACGTAACCTGCCCACCCAAACTACCGCACTCAACCTGCCCACCCAATCTGCCCACGCAATTAGCTCACTCAATCTGCCCACGCAACCTGCAAACTCAATCTGCCCACCAAAACTTCCCACGCAACGTGCCCACTCAAATTTCCCATTCAACTTGCCCACGTAACATGCCTCCCTTAACTGATTTTGACATTTCTGCATGGCAGCCCTCGACGATACCTCCCATTTGATCCAAAGACGCCATGGTTCTGACAACTTTATGCAAAAAACAAAAGCCGATCGAGCTGTCAAATTTTTTACATTTCTGCATGACAGCCCCTGACGTTACCTTTCATTTTATACCAAACAGGACATAGTTCTGACAACTTTAAAGAAAAATCAAAAGCCGATCGAGCTGTCAAATTTTTGACATTTTTGCATGACAGCCCTTGACGGTACCTTTCATTTGATACCAAACACTACATGGTTCTGACAACTTTAAGCAAAAACAAAAGCCGAGCGAGCTGTCAAATTTTTAACATTACTGCATGACTGCTTTTGAAGTTACCTATCATTTCTGCATGACAGCCCTTGACGTTACCTTTCATTTGATACCAAACACGACATGGTTCTGACAACTTTAAACAAAAAACCAAAGACGATGGGGCTTTGAAATTCCTAACATTGGAATATTTGTTTTTTACTTAGTTATTTATGGGATGTTTAGCAACACTTTGGAAATGTACATGAATAACGGACATGAACCTTCAAAAAATTTAATTTTTAAATATAATGTTTTAGGTCTTATATACTACTATGGAATAACCGCCAATTACCATAATGTATGTTTATGAATTTAACTTTTTTCAAAATGTCCTTATTTTATAAATAATTCCATTTAAATGTTCTGATTGACATGTCAAAAAAACGTTTTTCGTCTTAAATTTTTCAAAGAAGACTAAATTTTTGATTTCAAATTGTTTCAAAAATCCAAAATACGACCTTTAAAAAATGTTTACACAAAAACTATGCACCGTACAGAAAAATGACCTTTTACCAGGAAATCAAGTTGAGTTATTCTCCACATCCCAAAAAAATTTTCATTAAAATCACTCGCACCGTTTAACCTGTAGAGACGAATAAAATTTCCCCGATTATCGTGATGAATTCAATATAGAAATATATATATATATATAGTGAATTAAATTATTTAGTATAAAAGACTAGCGAAAGTAGTGAGTATTCCCTAGGGCTCCGCCGATAGTGTTTTATAATAGTTTTACGTATGTCCAATCCATCTAGGAACAATTTAAATGCAAAGTGCTACCGCTAAGAGTCTTTCAAAATATTTTTTTCCCGCCCACCTAAACAGCCCATGCAACCTGCCCACTCAAACTACTCACGCAACCTGCCCACCCAAACGACCCACGCAACTTGCCCACCCAAAATGCCCACGCAACCTGCCCACCCAAAATGCCCACGTAACCTGCCCACCCAAAATGCCCACGCAACCTGCCCACCCAAAATGCCCACGTAACCTGCCCACCCAAAATGCCCAGGCAACCTGCCCACTCAAACTGCCCACCCAAAATGCCCACGCAACCTGCCCATTTAAACTGCCTACGTAACTTGCCCACCCAAAAGCCGATCGAGCTGTCAAATTTTTGACATTTCTGCATGACAGCCTTTGACGTTACTTTTCATTTGATACCAAACACGACATGGTTCTGACAACTTTAAGCAAAAAACGAAAGCCGATCGAGCTTTCAAAATTTTGACATTTCTGCATGGCAGCCCTTGACGAACCCTCTCATTTGATACCAAACACGACATGGTTCTAACAACTTTAAGCAAAAAACAAAGGCCGATCGAGCTGTCAAATTTTTGACACTTCTGCATGACAGCCCTTGACGTTACTTTTCGTTTGATACCAAACACGACATGGTTCTGACAACTTTAAGCCAAAAATAAAAGCCGATCGAGCTGTCAATTTTAACATTTCTGCATGGCAACCCTTGACGTTACCTTTCATTTGATAGCAGTCACGATATGGTTCTGACAACTTTAAACAAAAAACAAAAGCCGATCGAGCTGTCATATTTTTTACATTTCTGCAGAACAGCCCTTGACGTTACCTTTAATTTGATACCAAACACGACATGGTTCTGACAACTTTAAGCAAAAAACAAAAGCCGGTCGTGCTGACAAACTTTTGACATTTCTGCATTGCAGCCCTTGACGATGCTTCTCATTTGATATCAAATACGACATGGTTCTGACAACTTTATGCAAAAAACAAAAACCGATCGAGCTGTCAAATTCTTGACATTGAAATATTTGTTTTTTACTTAGTTACTTATGGGATGTATAGCAACACTTTTGAAATACACATGAATCACGGACATGAACCTTCAAAAATTGTAATTTTTAAATTTGGTTCAGGCCTTTTCGGCTATTGTGGAATTATTGCCCATTGTCATATTTTATCTTTATGAACTTAACTTCTTTCAAATTGCCCTTATTTCATGAATAATTCCATTTAAATGTTCTGATTGACATGTCAAACGAACGTTCTTTGTCTTAAAATTTTCAACACGGACATGAACCATCAAAAATTATAAATTTAAATATGTTTTAGGCCATTTTTACTATTGTGAAATAATTTCCCATTCTCATCATTCTTGTTTACGAATTTAACTTCTTTCAAATTGTCCTCATTTCAAAAATATTTCCATTTAAAAATTCTGATTGACTTGTCAAACAATCTTTCTCCTAGGGCTCGGCCGATAGTGTATTATAATAGTTTTACGTACGTCCATTCCGTCTAGGCACCATTTTTATAAATTTCATATCCACATTAGATTCCATTTAAATGTATGCATCTTTCTTTGTCCAATGTATATTTTGTCTATGGAAACATACGTACATATCTGTTATTATACGTTCGTTAATTGTATATCAATGAATTATCACCTACTTAAACTTGTCAGTCAAAAAAAGCAAACAGTTTTATATAAGGAAGAACATATGTTAAAATTTAACTTCCAGGTTATATATGGATTATTAATTACCATTTAAATAGAGAAAATAATTATAAAATACCTTTAATTATACTATTATAATCGTTCCATGTATAATATATATCCACTTTTACCTGGTATTTACACATTTCTTATAATGGTTTATCACTAACATTGACATGTCAAATGTTTCAGATGACATCGTTTTTCTTATAAATTTTGTACATGTAGACTTCGATCGATTGTTTCAAAAAGCCAAAATCGCACCTTTAAAAATATTTTACACAAAAACTGTGCACCGTACAGAAAAATGACCTATTACCAGGAAATCAAGTTGAGTTATTCTCTACATCTTAAAAAAATTGTCATTAAAACCGCTTTTACCGTTTAGTCTGTACAGGCGAACAAAATTTTCGCGATCGTCTTGATGAATTCAAATATATATAGAAATATAGATAGTGAATTAAATTATTTAGTATAAAAGACTAGCGAAAACTCGGCTACGCCGAGTATTCCCTAGGGCTCCGCCGATAGTGTTTTATAAATTTTTACGTATGTCTAATCCGTCTAGGAACAATTTAAATGCAAAGTGCTACCGCTAAGAGTCTTTCAAAATATTTTTTCCCCGCCCACCCAACCTGCCCACTCAAACTACTCACGCAATATGCCCACCCAAACGACCCACGCAATCTGCCCACGCAACCTGCCCACCCAAACTACCCACGCAACCTGCCTACCCAAAATGCCCACGCAACCTGCCCACCCAAAATGCCCACGCAACCTGCCCACCCAACCTGCCTACTCAAACTGCCCACGCAACCTGCCCACCCAAAATGCCCACGCAACCTGCTCACTCAAACTGCCTACGCAACTTGCCCACCCAAAAGCCGATCGAGCTGTCAAATTTTTGACATTTCTGCATGGTAGCCCTTGACGAACCCTCTCATTTGATACCAAACACGACATGGTTCTAACAACTTTAAGCAAAAAACAAAAGGCGATCGAGCTGTCAAATTTTTGACATTTCTGCATGACAGCTCTTGACGATACCTCTCATTTGATACCAAACTCAACATGATTCTAACAACTTTAAAGCAAAAAACAAAAGCCGATGAAGCTGTCAAATTTTTGACATTTCTGCTTAGCAGCCCTTGACGAACCCTCTCATTTGATACCAAACACGACATGGTTCTAACAACTTTGTGCAAAAAACAAAAGCTGAGCGAGCTGTTAAATTTTTAACATTACTGCATGGCAGCCCTTGACGTTACTTATCATTTGATACCAAACACGACATGGTTCTGACAACTTTAAACAAAAAACAAAAGCCGATCGAGCTGTCAAATTTTTGACATTTCCGCATGGCAGCTCTTGACGTTACCTTTCATTTGATACCAAACACGACATGGTTCTGACAACTTTATGCAAAAAACAAAAGCCGATCGTGCTGTCAAAATTTTGACATTTCTGCATGGCAGCTCTTCTCGATACCTCTCATTTGATACCAAACACATGTTTCTGACAACTTTAAGCAAAAAACAAAAGCCGATCGAGCTGTCAAATTCTTGACATTGGAATATTTGTTTTTCACTTAGTTACTTATGGGATGTGTGGCAACACTTTGAAAATGCACATGAATCACGGACATGAACCTTCGAAAATTATAATTTTTAAATATAATGTTTAAGGCCTTTTAAACTACTATGGAATAACCGCCCATTGCCATAATGTATGTTTATGAATTTAACTTTTTTCAAAATGTCCTTATTTTATAAATAATTCCATTTAAATGTTCTGATTGACATGGCAAAGAAACGTTCTTCGTCTTAAATTTTTCAAAGAAGACTAAATTTTTGATTTCAAATTGTTTCAAAAAGCCAAAATATGACCTTTCAAAATTTTTTACACAAAAACTATGCACCGTACAGAAAAATGACCTATTACCAGGAAATCAAGTTGAATTAATCTCTACATCCCAGAAAAATTTTCATTAAAATCGCTCTTACCGTTTAGGCTGTAGAGGCGAATAAAATTTCCCCGATCGTCGTGATGAATTCAAATATAGATAGTGAATTAAATTATTTAGTATAAAAGATGTTCATTGCAAACGCAACAAACTGTTCTTGTTTTTCTATCAATTTTTGTGGGACGTATCCAGCATCTTCTCTTTTTACAAATAATATTTTCTTGTTGATCCCCTCATTGCTTTCTCTTCTTTGCTGAACATTCTGCTCTAACTTCATTTATCGTATCTTCACTTTACATAATTCTTTTCCTAATTCTAAAATAAAATGTCTTCGCTTACAAGAACTTTTACTTTTATAATCTTTCTTCCATCTTCTTTATTCCATAAGAACTTTATATCCTCATTTCTTGATTTGTAAACACCAATTAGAATAATAACACATAACACCAATAAAATTTTTCAGTTCTGTTATTGACAGTTTTCCAATCATTACTAAATACAATTACCTTCTTTGTTGCTCCATTTTCTTATTACTTCCAAAAGCGGTATTCTAAAAAAATAGATCAAATGCCGAGACTACTGAATGGGCTTCTCGTTTTGCATACCTCGTAGGCCCTAAGTTTTCTCGTAAATTTTATTGTGCAAAACGTCCTCGTGGTTGTTGTGCTGGAAGTCGCTGCCACAGTTCTTCTTTATTTTTAGAAATGTACACATCTGCTGCATTGATTGATGTACCTTCATAATTATCTAAGTCATCTTCCGATTTTTAACTACACACACCATTTATTACAATTTCATCAATTTCGCCGTCACTATCTGACGCCACACAGTCTGTGTCAGTAGAATGAAATTTATACTGATAACACTAAAATTTTCTAATATATCTTCAAGTTTTTTTATCATTTAGAGGTTTGCGTCTATCCATTTTGACTTCAGAATAAATACTAAACAATTTGTATACGTTACAAACAGCAAAATGCTAATATGTACTTGCTCAATCTTGCGCAATACCATACAGTAGCATACGGGTCTATTGGACCCTGTCAGTACATAATGTAATATTATAGATTTAAAAAAATATAGTTGGGCCTAACATTGAATATTTGGCGAAAACTTATAAAACAAGAAGAAATAATAAAAGTCATAAAACGTCACCAAAAAGAAACCAATAGTTTAAGAAACAAAACAATTCTAATATGTCTCTCGGGACCCGTTCAGTACTCTAAGGGTTTGTGGCGGCTGGAGCCGGCACAGTTGTAAAAATAAGTTTGAATTAAACTGTAGAAATATATATATATATATATATATATATATATATATATATATATATATATATAATACGAACGACAAAAACAATTTATTCTAATATAAAAATACATATGATGTTGACTCGTTTTAAGTCGAAATAGGAATGAATGTTTATTTACTTTTTGTTGTCTAGTAACTCAACAATTCCCAAAACCTTACTTGATATTTTTCTTATATTTATTCTCAAGGATATTGGGATGCATGCTATAGATGCATGCTATATTACTCCCCCCCTAGACGAAAGATAAATAAACATTTTAGAAATTTAATATTAATATTTATAATTAGAAAAAAAAAACCTATTGGAACTCTAATCCTTCGTTTTCGGTTCCTTGATGACGACTGGTGCATGCAGTTTGAGTTTGTTTGTTTTCTGATGTGGGTTGAGGATGTAGGAAGGCGGGTTTTAGTCTGTCAATTGGTATGTTTTCATATGTATTGTCTTTTAAAATGGTAAAATATTTATCTGATCTTTCGATGATTTTGTATGAGCCGGTGTAAGGTAGTTGTAACGGGGTTTTGATGGAATCTGTCTGTATAAAAATAAAGGTAGTGCGGTAAAGATTTGGATTTGTGTAAGGGTGTTTGTTAGATGTGTTTTCTTTAGGAGCTACAGCTGTCAACTGAGACATGTATTTCTTTAATTTTCTTAAATATAGAGGTAAGTTTATATTGTCGATGAATTCGGTGGAAAAGGATTTGTGAATTTCCCTGGGTAATCGTAACTTTGCTCCGTAAACAAGTTCTGCACAGCTACATTGTAAAGGCTCTTTAAAAGATGTTCTAATTCCTAAAAGTACGAAAGGTAAATTATCATGCCACTCATCCGGATGGTCACAGGCTTTTAAAGCTGTTTTAAGTTGTCTATGGAATCGTTCAATTATACCGTTAGTTTCCGGGCGGTAAGATGTTGTACGTAGTCTTGTGGAGGCAATGAGTGTAAGTAATTGGCAAAAGAATGATGATTCGAATTGTGCTCCCCGATCTGTTGTTACTGTTGAAGGTATTCCAAATCTGGAAATCCATCCTGATATAAATGTTTTTACGATGGTTTCTATTTTGATGTCAGGCATGACTATGGCTTCCGGCCATCGCGTAAATCTATCAATGCAAGTAAGTATGTAGCGACATCCTTTGGAAATGGGTAATGGACCAACTATGTCTATATGTATGTTGTCGAAACGTGCTGTAGGGATTTGAAATTTTTTAAGTGGTGCTTTTGTATGTCTAATGATTTTACAGGTTTGACATTTTTTGCATGTTTGTGTCCAATTTTTAATATCTGTATGCATATTTGGCCAAATGAATTTAGAAGAAATAAGTTTTCGTGTGGTATTAATTCCGGGATGTGATAAAGAGTGTAGTTGCTCAAATAGTGAACGTCGGAACTTTTTTGGTACAATAGGTCGGAAATTTTTAGTAGATGTGTCATAGTATAATTGCAGTGATGTGTTTGGTAATTTGATTTTTTTGAAACGTAAGAAGTTTTTTTCTATTGTTTAATAGTGATTTTAGTTCGGGTTAGTTCCTAGCATTTTGCTAGTTCATCATAAGAGATAGTCGGTTTGCTTGTGATGGAATTAATTTCAGTTCTTGAAAGTGCGTGCGCAGCGTTATTATCTTTACCTGATACGTGTCTTATGTCAGTTGTGAATTGAGCAATGCCTACCGTTCTTTAAAGTTGCGTTCATGTTTCGATACATAGGAGCTACACTGTTAAAATTTATTTTTAATATTTATAGTTAATGAAAGGTCGTGAATTAATCAAAGAACATAAGTAATGTAGTCGAATTATAGCATTTTAGCTTTGAATATATAAACTAAATGGTGAAAAATGGTATGATAATAATATTATATTATGATATTAATTTTTAAACATTGTGTGATATTACCATAAATATTAAATTATACCTCGCTTAATATTACGAATTTAATGATCCGGAATTTATCATAGTTAATCGTAGTTCATAGAATAAATTATCTTACATATAGCCAAAATATGCAAAGTTTAAAACTAACACAACTTTTATACGATTAGATGTACCCTCGTGATATTGTTGATAAATTTAAATAAACGAATGCCCTTTCAGACGCTATACAAAATATCATCCCCTAGTCCGTAGGAGGGTGAGAATAAATTATTATACTTATAGCCATAATATGTAAAATTTAAAAATAACGCAACTCTTATACGTTTAAATGTACCTTCGTGATAGTGTTGATAAATTTATTTATACGAATGCCCTTTCAGATGCCGTACGCAATATCATCCCCTAGTCCGTAGGGGGCTGAGAATAAATTAATATATAAGTAGCCAAATTATGCAAAATTAATAGTATTTTTATAGGTGTAGATGTACCCTCGTGATATTGTTGACAAATTTAACTACACGCATGCCCTTTCAGATGTCATACGAAATATCATTCCCTAGTTCGTAGGGGGCTAAGAATAAATTATTATACATATAGCCAAAATATGCAAAATTTAAAAATAACAGAACTTTTATACGATTAGATGTACTCTAGTGATAGTTTTGATAAATTTAATTATACGAATGCCCTTTCAGATGACATACGAAATATTATCTCTTAGTTCGTAGGGGGCTGAGAATAAATTATTAAACATATAGCCACAATATGCAAAATTTAAAAATAGCACAACTTTTATACGATTAGATGTACCCTCGTGATATTGCTGATAAATTTACTTATACGAATGCCCTTTCAGGTACCATACGCAATATCATCCTCTAGTCCGTAGGGAGCTGAGATTAAATTATTATACTTGTATACAGTATATGAAAAATTTTAAAAAAACACAAATTATATACGACTGGTAATACCAATGTTATATTCTTGCTAAAGTTAATTCTATGAATGATCTTTCAGTCTTTTCAAGCTGTAATATTATATATATATATATATATATATATGTTTATAATTTTACGGGAAGTTAACACAACCGTAGCTATTAGAATAAAATTATAATAATTGCATATTTCAGGGAATACGGTACCTACTGTAAAAAATAAAATAATAGATAGTGCTACTTGTCTCATATATAGTCGCCTCGGTGGCCGTGCGTGTTGAGGCAGTGTGTATCTGGTAGCTCTCGAAACGACCTAACCGTCGGACCCTGAGGTTGTGGGTTCGATTCCCACCAGAGGCTTGGTGTTTGTGTGTGTCTTTAATATATATGTAATCAAACATTGTCAAAGATGATAATAATTAAATATTAGTATATTAGTATTAGGGTGAGAAACTGTAAAAAAAAATATGGTATAAAAGTGCATATATATATATATATATATATGTATATATATATCTATATATATGTGTACATATATATATATATATATATATGTGTACATATATATATATATATATATATATATATATATATATATGAGAAAAATTAAGTCTATGTATCAGATGAAGGTTTTCTGGGCTTTGGTGATAGAAGATTCTTTTAAAATCTGTCAAGCTTTCGTGTATTTGGTTCTACACTTCATCAGGGCAGTTTTGGTGAAGTATAAAACAAAATACTCGAAAGCTTGATAGATTTTAAAAGAAACCAATGCCTCTACCTTCCACTGATACACGCAATAAATTTTTCTCCTTAACTACTCGAAACACAGTGACGATTACTCGAAAGCTTCACAGAATTTAAGAGAATTACTAGAGTCAAAGCCTAGAAAACCTTCCATTGATACACCAACTAAATTTTTCGTATATAAATATATATATATATAAACGCACTATCATACCATGTTTTTTTTTTTTTACAGTTTCTCATCATAATACTAATATGCTAATATTTTATTATTATCATCTTTTACAATGACAGAATTTAAAAGAATCTACTAAAACCAAAGACTAAATTATATATATATATATATATATATATATATATATATAAACGCACTTTCATACCATATTTTAAATTTTGTTTTTATTGACAGACTTTAAAAGAATCTACTAAAACCAGAGCCCAGAAAACCTTACAGTGATACACTCACTAAATTTTTCTCCTAAATTAAACGAAACAGTGACGCTGACACGAAAGAATCTACTAAAACCAAAGTTCAGAAAACCTTCCATTGATACACCGCTTAAATTTTTCTCATATATATACAAGTTATGTAAATATATAATATAAACATATTTATCTAAATGATTTCATTCCTTTGTCTTAAAGTTACCATCTGTGTATGATTGCATCTTTGAATCATTTTTTGATAAAGATATATTATAAATACATGAAATATGAATAGATAAGGCAGATGTGAAGTTACCTCCTAACAGTAACCATTGTATTCGCTTGTTGATAAAATAAAAAAATTTAAAAATAAGTTTAATAGAATAACTTATTTAAGTGGCGCAGTCGGTAGGATAACCGAAAAGTAATATTGTTCGAAACGCGTAAATCCAAAAAACGCGTCAATTCGTTAAAAACATATTGCGGTCGGTTTCAACTGTTTATTCTGTATCCTGTGACAGAATCCAAGAGCCGCTATACGCAGAGCCGTGATTCAATAATCATCAGCAAGCAGATAAACCAACATCTCCCGATCCTAGAGAGCTTGTAGTGCTTATTATTTACTTATTTAAGTTACATATATTAACGTAATTTCATACCATATTTTTAATTATTATTTCTATTTTTTGACACGAAAAGAATCTACTAAAACCAAAGCCCAAAAAACCTTCCGTTGATACACCCCCTAATTTTTCTCCTTAACTAAACAAAACAGTGACGATGACACGAAAGCTTGACTGAATTTAAAAGAATCTATTAAAACCAAAGCTCAGAAAACCTTCCATTGATACACCTCCTACATTTTGCTCCTTAACTAATCAAAACAGTGATGATGACACGAAAGCTTGACTTTATAGAATCTACTAAAATCAAAGCCCAGAAAACCTTCCGTTAATATACCTCCTAAATTTATATATATATATATATATTATATATATAGTGCTGTTACAATTTGTCGGTTTTCTAATTACTATCTCTAGTTAATGTCCATCTATTAACTAGCTATGCTGTACTGATGAGCTCTAATAAAAGCGAAACACGTGTCTACAGCTGCTATTGAGCGATTACCCTACGAACAATATTTTCCTAGTTTTTATAACTTTACGCTCACGATTTATGTATATTTTCGTATATATATATATATATATATATATATATATATATATATATATAAACTCACTTCCATACGATATTTCTACATAGAGCCCGTATATCGAGTGCCAGTAGATCAACTTCCACAGAAGCCCGCAAACCGAGAGCCAGGAAAACAACCACCCAGCAAATGAAGATTGCTTTGTTTAATATTTTTATATTACTGTAAGTAAAGAATTTTATATTATCATTAATAAAAATTGTTATTGCCTTGTAAAGCAGTATTCAATATTATATTCAATAAATTATATTACTTTGTAAAGTAATATTCAATCTGAACTATTAATTACTATTTTAAAACTTTATATTACCTGGTAAAGTAATATTCAAAGTGGCATTAAATAATTTTGATTCATTATTAAATTCAATTTCTGAAATTGAAGAAGAAATATATAATAATACAACAATGGCTAACAGAATAAGTGAACTGAAAGCTAGTATTGAAATTTTACATATTTATGATGGTTCAAATAAGAAACATCTCACTACATTTATAAAATTAGTTGACAAACTTATGGGATTTATTAATGGTCTAAACCCACCTCTTTCGGACTGAAAAATTTACTGTAAATAATGGTATTATCTCAAGAATAAGAGGTAAAGCTTTTGAATCTTTAGAAAATACAGATACATCAAATTGGAAAAATGTGAAAGAAACATTGCAAGGACAACATTTAATATATAAAACTTATGCTACAATATTTAATGAAATTATTTATATAAATGAAAAAGACCCATATAAATTATTCTCAATAATTAATGACAAGGCTAAAGAATTTAATGATCTTGTGAAACAAGAATATCCAGTAGATGACAATATAACTACAGTTTTCGAAAAAATAATAATTCAAAATTTTATAAACAAAGATAATGACCCTTATGGTAGTAATTTGGCAAATAGACAACCTAAAACATTGGCAGAATTAGGAAATTTATTACAAACCATTATCAATTTTTAAAATATCGACAAATTAAAACACCCATTAATAATAAAGTAATAACTCATAAACAAATACCACATATTACACCCGCACAATTCCCTATTCAACCCTCAAAACCCAATATCCCTACTGGACCAATTCAATTCAGCAGTAGCTAAAAAAAATTTCGCACCAAGACAAAATGTAATGAATGCTCAAAAAATCAAACCTACCCCGATGTCGACACAAACGCAATTGACATTCAATAAAACAAATAATCCATCTGAAAATTATTACGCTAGACAGAATGGACTATTTGGAAATTACAATCCAAATTATTTAATTGAAGAAATAAATGCAGAAAATAATGACAATTGTTTGGAAGAATACCAAAATGAGAGCAGTATTGTTATTGAAAATTTACCCAAAAATGACACACAAAATAATGAGAATATTAACATTTCTTTTTAGAAATAACGGAGCCTTTAATAGAGGAGAAATAATGAATATTAATTGTAACTCTAAATTACCGTATATAGCTATAAAAGACTACACAATATTATTAGATACAGGTAGTACTATAAATTTAATTAGTAAAAAATTTGTAAACGAACAAAATTTCAAAGAAAAACGTTTTAACTTACAAAAAGAAAAATTCACATTCAAAACTGCAAGTGGAAAAACTTTTGGAAATTATTTTATTGAAATTGAAATTAATAAAATACCAATCAAATGCTATGTTTGTGATTTTCACAAAGATTTTAATATATTGTTGGGTATAGATACTTTAGAAAAACTAGGTATGTGTCTAGATTTAAAAAATAAATTAGCAACTATCGGTAATATCACAAGTAAATTTAAATATTTTGAAAATAATTCACAACAATGTCATTTTAACCAACAAGAATCTATAAAAATAGAAATTCGTTCTGATCATTTAAATAGCGAAGAAAAAAAAAGAACTATTCAAAGTTATTAAAGAATACCAAGAATACACTAACCCATACGTACAACTGATGAAATTCCGATCTACACTAAAAATTATAGATATCCCGAAATATATAAAGAAGAAATTAATAATCAAATTCAAAATTTACTTGAAAACAAAATTATTCGACCTTCTCATTCCCCTTGGTCCTCACCAGTTTGGATGGTACCAAAGAAAATGGATGCTTTTGGGAAAAAGAAATTTAGAATGGTTATAGATTATAGGAAATTAAATCAAAAAACAATAGACGATAAATATCCCATTCCTAATATAACAGATATATTAGACAAAATAGGACTCAATATTTACTATACGACTTTAGATCTGACCTCAAGATTTCACCAAATAAAAATGCACCCCAATTCTGTATCTAAAACGGCTTTTAATACTGATAATGAACATTTTGAATTTGTCAGGATGCCATTTGGTTATTGCGCGAACATTTTAATAATAAAATATGTTTAGTATACCTGGACGATATAATTATTCTAGATACAAGTTTGCAAGAACATATAGAAAACATTAAAAAAGTATTTCAGACTCTGAGAGAACATAACCTCAAAATTCAATTAGATAAAAGTGAATTCTTAAAAAAAGAAGTTGCATACTTGGGACATATTGTATCACCGGATGGAGTAAAACCCAATCCCACTAAAATAGATGCTGTGAAAAACTTTCCAATACCCAAAACGGCAAAAGAAATTAAACAATTTTTAGGCTTAATTGGTTACTACAGAAAATTCATCCCCTATTTCGCTAAACTTACAAAATCTTTAACTAATTGTTTAAAAAAAGGAAATAAAATTGATATAGAAAATAAAGAATACATAGAAAGTTTCGAATTGTCAAAAACCTTATTAACAAACTCGCCTATTTTGCAATATCCAGATTTCAATAAACAATTTACAATCACTACAGATGCTAGTAATTTTGCAATAGGAGCCGTTCTCAGTCAAAATCATGACGGAAAAGATTTACCTGTGGCATACTCATCTAGAACATTAAACGAACATGAATTAAATTATTCAACCACGGAAAAAGAACTTTTAAGTATAGTTTGGGCAGTAAAATATTTTAGGCCTTATATGTATGGAACTAAATTCAAAATTGTAACTGATCATAGACCATTGACATGGTTAATGAACTTAAAAGATCCTAACTCTAAATTGATGCGATGGCGCATAAAACTCGACGAATATGACTTTGAAATTGTATATAAAAAAGGAACTCTAAACTCAAATGCCGATGCTCTTTCGAGAATTCGACCAAAATTTGAACTTATAAAAACTTTTGACGACATTTTTGATAAAAATTATAATATTATTCATTGTATAAGTAAAGATTATAAATTAGGTAAGGGATTTGCAAACCTAGTAGATGAAAATTTTGATAGTAAAAACTATTTAGAGAATAAAAAGATTAAAAATGAGTATCTTGAAATACAGCCTATTAATAATAATAAAAATAAAATATTCCATTTAATAACAAAAGATAAATATTTTGAAAAACCAACCATAGAAAAAATGAGAGAATGTCTAATAAAATTGAGAGAATATTTAATACAAAACGAAATTTTTGAAGTTCACCTACCCAAAATATGTTCAAGATTAGATCAAATACCATGGTCTATAATTGAAAAATTAATTAGGAAAATTTTTGAAAAAACTCATAAAATTTGTCATACACGAATTAAAAGAAGTAAATATGAATGATACTGTAGAAAGTATAATAGCACAAATAGATAACGAAGATAGAGAAACAATTCACTGTGATGATGAAAATGACGTAAACGGAATTACATATAAATACCTATAAATTTTGGCAAAAATCAAATTATAATCAAAAAAGGTAAAAATTACGAAGTTAAATTACTCAGATTATTTGTGAATAAACAAAGATTAATCGTCGAAATAAATGAAAATAATATAAATGAGGAAATTTAATAAAAAGCTATTTGGTACCTAATGTAAATTATTATTGTTTAACAGACAAAGAATTAATAAACGAAATTAGTAATATTCTACAACAAAACTTTGTAAAAGATTCTTTTAGATTAATTCAGTGTAATGAAATTTTGGAAGATAAATTAACACAAAACGATCAAATCGAATGTATTCAAAATTAGGAAAAACGAATCATAGAGGTATATTAGAAACATATCAAAGATTAAAGAGAAAATATTATTGGCCAAATATGTTTAATGATATTCAAAAATATATAAATAATTGTGAACTTTGTCAAACCTCAAAATACGAACGAAATCCATATCAAATTCCAGATAAACTTACACCAAATCCTAATTTTCCTTTCGATATTGTACATTTAGACATTTTAACTCTCAATAAAGAAAAATATCTAACAATAATAGATAGTTTCACAAAATTTGCTACCTGTAAATATTTAAAAACAACAACATCAGTAGACGTTGCAGAAAAATTAATAGAATATTTCGCACATTATCAAGTTCCCAATAAAATAAAATCAGATAATGGTGTAGAATTCAATAACGAAATAATTAAAAATCTCCTAAAAGGATATAAAATTGAATTACATATAACTTCTGTAAATAACCCACAGAGTAATGGACTTATTGAAAGATTTCATTCTTCATTAATCGAACACTTACGATTAATAGAACAAAGAGAAGAATTCAAAAATTTGAATATGAAAGGCAAAATTAACATTGCTCTAATAGCTTATAATAATTCATTAAATAATACTAAATTTTCACCCATTGAAACATTATTCGGTAACTTTTGTGAAAATAAAATATTAAATTTAAAAAATTCAAAACATGATTATTTGAACATTTGGCAAAATAAATTAAAAGAAATTAGAGGAAAAGTCCAACAACGGACAGAATTTAATAAAAACAAGAGATTTTTAAAACAAAAATTCAAAAAAGATCAAGACGCAATTATTAAAACGAAAGAAGTTTTAATTATAGAAAATCCTAGACTATTGACCAAATTCAAAAAAAACTTATATAAGAAACATGAAATTGACAAATTTGATAAAACTAAAGATTTAGTCAAATTAAAAGATGGACGAAAATTCAAAATAACCAAACTAAAACGGTTATTTGTTCCAGATGTTCCTGTCAAGGGACAGAAGTAATAGAAGAAATGTAAATATTTATATTAATTCTTATTACTCTTACTATTATTACGATATAACTAATATCCAAGTAGAATTTAATAAAATAAGTAAATATGTTAAAGATATTAATGATAGGATTGACAATAATAATCATAATAAAACAGAATTTAACTATAAAAGAGAATTGAAAAATAACTCAAATATTCTAAAAACGGAAAATGAGGTACAATTAAAAATGTAAAAAGGAATAAAATCATCTCTTAAGGATGGAGGAGTTATGTGAATATATAATATAAACATATTTATCTAAATGATTTCATTCCTTTGTCTTAAAGTTACCATCTGTGTATGATTTCATCTTTGAATAATTTTTGATAAAGATATAAATACATGAAATATGAATAGATAAGGCAGATGTGAAGTTACCTCCTAACAGTAACCATTGTATTCGCTTGTTGAAAAAATAAAAAAAATTAAAAATAAGTTTAATAAAATAACTTATTTAAGTGGCGCAGTCGGTATGATAACCGAAAAGTAAAATTGTTCTAAACGCGTAAATCCAAAAAATGCGTTAATTCGTTAAAAACATATTGCGGTCAGTTTCAACTGTTTATTCGGTATCCTGTGAAAGAATCCAAGAGCCGCTATACGCAAAACCGTGATTCAATAATCATCAGCAAGCAGATAAACCAACATCTCCGGATCCTAGAGAGCCCGCAGTGCTTATTATTTACTTATTTAAGTTACATATATTAACGCAATTTCATACCATATTTTTAATTATTATTTTAATTTTTTTGACACGAAAAGAATCTACTAAAACCAGAGCTCAGAAAACCTTCCACTGACTGAATTTTAAAGAATCTACTAAAACCAAAGCCCAGTAAACCTTCCGTTGATACACCCCCTAATTTTTCTCCTTAACTAATCAAAACAGTGGCGATGACACGAAAGCTTGACTGAATTTAAAAGAATCTACTAAAACCAAAGCTCAGAAAACCTTCCATTGATACACCGATTAAATTTTTCTCATATATATATATACACACTATATTTTTAATTTTTCTTTTTTTTTTTTGCTTGACAGGTTTTAAATAAATCTACTAAAACCAAAGCCCAGAAAACCTTCCACTGATACACCTCCTACATTTTGCTCCTTAACTAATCAAAACAGTGATGATGACACGAAAGCTTGACTGAATTTTATAGAATCTACTAAAATCAAAGCCCAGAAAACCTTCCGTTAATACACCTCCTAAATTTATATATATATATAAACTCACTTCCATGCGATATTTTAAATTTTTTTTTTTCTTGACAGATTTTAAAACCACAGGTCAGAAAACCTTCCACTGTTATAACATAACCCCTAAATATTTTTCCTTAACTGATCAAAACAATGACGATGATTCGAAAGCTTTGACAGAATTTTACATATATATATATATATAGTGGTCCCATTTAGAGGTGCCATCATTGGGATCTCGAGAACTATAAGAGATACGATGTCGGTTAAATGGAACTTTTTGTGCACCTTTGGGAGGACATCTCAGATTTGCTTTCGTTTTTCCAAAAATTCTCATAGGGCACTAGATAATGACGAAAAACTAAATATTGTTGATTTTTTCTTTTTCAAATAACTTCTAAACTATTAGTAATTGAGAAAAACGTTTCAAATACAAAAGATAGATATTTTTATAAACTAACCAGTGGCGTACGAAATAAATTTTTATATCCGTAAATTTTCGAGATATAACACAAACTTTTTTTTTTTAAATGCAACCCATATCTGATTTTAGTCTCAAAAAAATCATTATTTTTTTCTCTTTTCAACGATGTAAGAGTTATTATGTTTTATATTTGATTTGTCTTCATAATTATTATTTTTTCTTTATTTTGTATTATATTTATAATTATTTTGAAAATATTAGTAGATTTCTATTTAGAAATACTCCTTGTATATAAATAATTTATTCCGTTAGAAAATTTTGCTCAAAACTCGTATCAAACTAATTTTTATAATATTTTGTATCTGGCACATTATAGTGTAATTTGTAATTTGTCTAGAATGAAAATATTAAGAAATAAAGGCATAAAACAAATTATTTCGATCAAATACAATATAATTAATAAAAATAATAATGTGTTTTTAGGAAATAATAAGAAAGTTCAGGAAAATAAAGAGAAAAATTAAATTTTAGGAGCAAAGCAAATATAAAACATAATAACCTTTTCATCATTGAAAAGAGAAAAAAATAATTATTTTTTGAGACTGAAATCAGATATGGGTTCCATTTAAAAAAATATATGTTTGTTTTGTATCTCGAAAATTTACGAATATAAAAATTTATTTCGTACGCCACTGGTTATTTTATAAATATATCTATCTTTTGTATTTGAAACGTTTTTTTCAATTACGAATAGTTTAGAAGTTATTTGAAAAAGAAAAAATCAACAATATTCAGTTTTTCGTCATTATCTAGTGGCCTATAAGAGAATTTTTGGAAAAACAAAAGCACATCTGAGATGGCCTCTCAAATGCGCACAAAAAGTTCCATTTAACCGACATCGTATCTCTTATAGATCTCGAGATCCCAATGGTGGCACCTCTAAATGGGACACACTGTATATGAGAAAAATTTAGTCGGTGTATCAATGGAAGGTTTTCTGATCTTTGGTTTTAGTAGATTCTTTAAAATTCAGTCATGCTTTCGTGTCTTCGTCACTGTTTCGATTAGTTAAGGAGAAAAATTAGGGGGTGTATCAACGGAAGGTTTTCTGGGCTTTGGTTTTAGTAGATTCTTTAAAATCTTTAAAATTCAGTCAAGCTTTTGGGTCGTCGTCACTGTTTTGATTAGTTTAGGAGAAAACTTTAGGGGGTGTATCAGCAGAAGGTTTTCTTGGCTCTGGTTTTAGTAAAACTCAGTCAAAAAAAAAAAAGAAAATGGTATGAAAGTGCGTTTACATGTACTACATATAAACGCACTTTCATACCATATTTTTCATTTTATTTTTTTATTTTCAATTATTAAGCTTTTTTTAACTGCTTGGCATGTGTTTACGTCCCCTAAAATTATGAAAATATCAGAAGCAATATTAGGGTTTGAAAAACTGTTATTATATAAAACTAATAGCACTATCAATTTTTTAAAAAAAATTACAGTACCTTATCCTCTGAAATAATCAGTTATTATAATATTATTTTAATTGTTAGGGACGTGTTAACTTTCCCTGAGTTTATGAAAATATCAAAAGTAATATCAGGGGGTGAAAGACTGTTATTATTATATAAAGCAAATAGTGATATCTATTATTTTATTTTTTTACAGTACTTCATCCCCTGAAATATTTAATTATTACAATTTTATTTTAATTGTCAAGTATGTATTTACTTCTCTTGAAATTATGAAAATATCAAAAGTAATATTATTAGGGGGTGACAAGACTGTTAATAATATATAAAACAATAGCACTATCTATTACTTAATTTTTATAGTACCTGTAACAGGACTTTAATTAGTAGTTTAGCCACTGTTACTTAGTTTTGAAATGAATCACAAAAAATATCGTCTGTTCCGGATGTGTGTAAAATTTCTATACTTACGGTTGCCAAACTTAGCTGCATATATATATAGAAAAACAACTAGGCAAGAGGCAAATGGAGATATATAAAAAGAATATCTGGAACTCATAATCTCCGCAGAGTCCAACGCATAAAAACAATATTATCTTAGGGGTTGTGAGACTTTGGCCAGCGATAACATACATCTTAGCGTGAGAATTCTAAATTTACGAAAATCACATGGTTTGGGATTTCATACTGTTACAACCCTTCCCTCCTTAAATTAGTTATATGTCCTGAAGGGATATTATATAACTACGTATATCCTGAAGGGATTATGGGATTTCATACTGTTACAACCCTTCTCTCCTTAAATTAGTTATATGTCCTGAAGGGATATATAACTACGTATATCCTGAAGGGATATACATATAACTAATAATTCTAAGATATACTAATATTATTGGACTGCAGGTGCTCCTCTTTTTGACTGTGGTCGTACCCCATGAATCGTATCCTTGGAAGTTGCAGGCGCTGGTGGGATCTGATTTGCCTTTAGGACGATTAGTAGATTTCCTCCGGTCCTATGTGCTTTAACAGGTCGGCGATGGAATTTCAGTGTTTCATGGTTCGCTTCTGCCATAACTCCATACGATCGCTGCCAACTTCCGCCTTGACACTTCCAGACTGTATTATGCGAGGTACGCCTTCGTCTTGGAGACGGTAGCGTTAACCTGAGCCATTTTCTAAGTAATCCATACATTTTTTTCAGGTGGAAACTGTAACAGTAAAAAATCCCAACCAGTATCTTGTGTTGTTTAAATAACACAATTATTTAGACTTTAAAGAGTTTGCAAATTAAGTTTCAGTAATTTATTAGTAATTGAACTGTGTTCAGGTGTATATATCTAAATTTATATGTGACACTTTGAAATATTAATTAAAAGTAATCACGGATTTAACAATCTATATACAAATTATCCTATTTACTAACACCCAGAGTTTTAGTTTGAATTGGCTTTTTTTAAAATCAATTCTGTCTAAAACGATGGTTGCCTACCAAAGGACAGGAGGGGCAACTTCCTGGGTCGTATTTATTTCCATATACGACCTGGTATCCAAAGAAACAAAATGAAATATAAATTAAAAAAATCCTCTCTTTTTTTTCAAAAGATTGGTTGCCCCGAAAGTGAATTTAATAATTTAATTCTGGCCGTTTCATTCACCGAATTTAATTTTACGGTAGTGACATTATCTTTTGTCTGGGATGTAGATTCTTTAGCCGTGGTATCGTGTACATATACTACTCTTAACTCGTCTCTTTTTGGCTGCGTATATTTCTTGTGACAAAAATTACAAATTTTAAATTTAATTATTTTCTTTTTATATAAAATAAATGAAATGCCAGCAATGATTAAAACAGGAATAATTCCAACCATTTTAAAGCGAAAATCACTATTTTCATAAAAGGATTTCGACTCGTTTCGCAATTCTTTTATGTGGTTTTGCCATACCTTTATATCGATACCTTTGTCTAATGTTTCGGTGTCAAGTTTTAATAAAATTTAGCCAATTTCATCCGCATTTCCCGTACTTTTAGAATAATTTGAAGGTGCCGATACATTGTATGCCAGAGGGGGATAAACAAGTCAGTTAGATATTCCGATGCGATTTTTCGAAATGGTGGTAGTATGAGCTAGCAGGAAGTAATTGGGAGTATGGGCAGTGCATGAAGCAGGTAAATGAAATATACCTGTGCCAGAAATAATTTGTGTGGATATGTTAAGGGGTTTCGTGTCGTCTGTAATCGGACAGTTTATTGTCAGTACATCCCTGTCTACGCTATAAATCCAAAAGTTTGCATTTTTGGCACGGTATAATACGGATTTCTTCTCTTTATGTTTACAGAGATGTTGAGCTTTTTCAGCATTTCCGGTGTACAAAGCAGACACGCAAGATACGTCAGAAATTCTGCGAATACTCGTAGGTCTAGTAGGAGGACAAATTTGAAAAATACCTTTCCTACAATTTTCTAGATCTGACGCTTCAAATTCAATATAAAATTGTCCGTCCTCTGAAACGGCTAAAATTTCCGCGTTTGGCTGTATAAAAAGCCTCGTTTGAGTATCATTTTCATTCTTGAAATAAGGAAGTGGTAAGGCTCTGTAAACATGGAAGTAATGTCCCGGTGCTTTAAGAGGGATTTCTACGAATAATCGTAATGTATTGTCAAAATATGCGGCCTGGACTGTAGCAAGATCATAGTGTACGTAAGTATTTCTCTCCGCGTGTGATGTTAGCAGGGTTAGACTAGTTGGCAGGTTTGACTGAATTTGTCTTAAGGCTCTTTTTAACAATTCTGGGCTAATAAACACTGGACTAAGTCTATTTAGCGCAGTATTTTCTAAAGCGTTTCCAAAATCATTGACAGTTTCTTTCAGATCATTTAAAATGTATTCTGCTATCCTTAATGCCGAATTTAAATTTAGTGCTTTAGCAATTTTTAAATCAATATTGTTCTTTAACCTTTGCTGCTCGTGGAATATCAATTCAGTTTTATTGTTTAAAAGTGCGAATATAGTTTTAAATTTCTCAAAATTTGCATTAATTTTGTTCTCATTATCACGGACATTTTTAATGCTCATCTAATAAGTTTAACATGCCATCATTCGTTGATTTAATCGCGTTTGTTTTCTTATTTAATTTTGCAACATCTTTGGACATCGCTGTGCAAAATAAAAATTTTAAAACATGACCTCCTAAATCAATAAGACCTCTTTTTGTCCTTTCATAAGGTGCAATTGTATTTAAAATGCTTGTTAATTTTGTTCTAACCTTGTTAACATCACTACGGATTGTGGTTATATCTCTACTTACTATATTCGAAATGACGGCTCTCCTCTCGGTAGCCATATCTTCTCCCAGTGACACGTCAATCTGTATGATATTCTGCAATACCTCATCAAAGGAATCTAAAATGGTTTTATACGTGTACATATGGATATCGATACTGAGTATCCAGTTATCTCCGGTGAGTAGGATTTCTTCTTCTCGAAGAAAGACCATTCCTTTGTCGAGAATGGGTTCACTGTTGTACCCTCAAGGACATTAATATGTATCATGATGATAACTAAAATCACGTTATAAAAATTTAATGTTGATGTTAATATTTAACTTACTATGCTATACATGCAAAAATGAAATTAAAATTAAAATATCAACTAACATTAATAAATTGAAATATATACTTTATATATTATTATATTCTCCGCTCATAAATCCAGGGTAGGTCCGGAGGTCGACCGGAGCTTCTGGTTAAATACCGTTGAGGTGCGGTACCAGGCTCAGTACTATCGTTACATGTGTCTGAATTTCCATTTTCCACTCGATATTCATCCTCGGATGAATTTCCGGTGTGAAACGAACTGTTGGAGGTGCTGTTGTTATTTTCATTTGCCGTATTCTCGTCAGCATCGTTACCTTCGTAGCGCGATGGCAGTACACAGTAATCTAACAAATTTTCGTACACTTCGAGAGTTTATGATTTGTTATTTTCTTCGTCCGTCTCCTCGTCGATTACTGATAAACAAATTTTTAATCGATGACTATGCACTACTTTTTCCTTGCCAGTTGAATCGTCACGAATTACGAAATTAACAGTGCTTGCTTGCTTTATAATCCTATACGGACTCACCCATGGTTTTATTAATTTTTCTGATAAACCTGGGGGCACTGCGGGTTCGTGTACAAATACGAGATCACCCACGCTGAGGTTTACTGGTGCCGTTCTTTTGTTATACGAACGTTCGTTCTTCTCCTGAGCTCTATTTAAACGTTCTTTAACAATTTGGTAAACCTCTTGCAGCTTTTCTTTCACTGATTGTGTAAGTGGATGTCCTTCTATTGTTGGTGATAATATGTCGTCAAATGGTAGTTCGAAATCACGTCCATGAAGCATGAAAAATGGTGTTTCACCGGTCGCCAAATTCACTGAATTCCGTATGGCCATTAGTATATATGGAATCCAGGTGTCCCTGTCTCGCTGATCTTTAGCGACATAATGTGACATACAGTCAGCTAAAGTCCGGTGGAAGCGCTTAATCCTGCCGTTACACATTGGATGGTAGGCCGTGGTTTGTAATTTTTTAATATTTAATAATTTGCATATGCTTTTAAATAAATCTGACAAAAAAATTGTTCCTTGGTCAGTGAGCAACTGCTTGGGCACTCCATGTCGCGAAATAATTTCGGTTACGAAGGCGTTTGCTATTGTTTCTGCTCGCTGGTTAGGGAGAGCTATTGCTTCCGGATATCGCGTAAAAGCATCCTAAACTGTTAAAATATATTTATTTCCTCTCCGGCTAGTTTGAAATGGGCCAACAATATCCATTGCTATACGATGAAATGGATGTAAATTTTCCTCAAATTTTTGTAGTGGTGCAGGTTTTAAATGAGGCGACGTTTTTCGTTGATTACATGACAGACACTTTTGACAGTATTCTTTTGTATCTTTCGCCATATTCTTCCAGTAAAATTTTCTTTTTATTTTTGCTAAAGTTTGATCGTAGCCTAAATGTCCAGCGTATGGTAAATCATGATACGTTTTCATTATTTTTAACTTCATGATAGCTGGTAATACTAATAGATCTTCTCGCTCACCTTTTTCTCTTTTTTTATACAAGATGTTATCATTATCAAGAAAAAAGGGTGAATTTTCGTTATTTATTAACTCTAGCAAATTCAGAATAGCGGGGTCGTTCTGCTGTTCTTCACAAATTCTGCTTCTGTCCCAAATTGGTTCATAATTTTCAATGGCGGCAACATTCAATCGAGACAAGGCATCTACGTTGGCATGTTTTTTACCTGGCCGATGTATTATTTTAAACTTATACTCTTGTAGGGTTAAGGCCCACCGAGATAATCTACAACTAAAATCTTTTAACTTGAAAAGCCAGCTTAGAGGTCGATGGTCTGTTATTATGGTGAATTGTTTACCATATAAATAACATCTGAAAGTCTTGACACCCCATATAATGGCAAGGCACTCTTTTTCAGTAGTAGAATAATTCAGCTCAGCTGAATTTAGAGTCCTGCTAATATAACTGATAGGATGTTCATTAGTGTTTATTTCCTGACTGAGTATAGCGCCTAGTGCAAAATTAGATGCATCACTGGCTACAATAAATGGTTTATTAAAATCGGGAAATTTCAAAATCGGTTCCTTTAAAAGTGCTGATCTTAAACTATTAAATGCTGCCAGCGTAGATTCCTGCCAATGGAATGGTTGCTCTTTTTGTGTCAAGATAGTTAATGGTTTTGCAATTTCTGAAAATTTTGAATAAATCTTCTATAAAAACCTACTAACCCTAAAAATGCACGTACGTCAAGTATAGTTTTTGGGGTAGGATAATTTTCAATAATTTTTGTTTTAGTAGGATCCGGCTTTACTCCTTTTGCAGAAATTATGTGACCTAAGTAAGAGGTTTCAGTTTTCATGAAGCTGCACTTTTCTGGTTTTAATTTTAAATTATTTATTCGGTCGAATACTTCCGTCAGTTTTTGTATTTGTTCTGTGACGTCATTTTTACTGAAAATGATAATATCGTCTAGATATACATGACATTTTTAGCCGGTCAAGCCGCTTAAGACACAGTACATAAGTCTTTGGAAAGTACTTGGCGCGTTACAAAGTACGAATGCCATACGATTCCATTGATAATGTTCCCATGAAGTACTAAATGCGGTTTTCTCTTTACCATCTTCTGCTACTGCGACCTGGTGATACCCACTAGCCAGATCTAAGGTAGTGAACAGAGCGGCACCGTGAAGATGCTGCACGGTGTCTTGCAGGTTCGGTAGCGGAAAAAATCCTTTCGGGTGACATTATTTAGTGCGCGGAAATCTATACATAGTCTTACCTTATTAGTGCCGTCAGTCATTTTTCTATTAACTAAAATTATTGGAGCAGACCATGGAGAATCTGATTCTTCAATAATTTTATCTTTCAGTAGTTTATCTATTTGGTTTTGCAACTCTTGTTTTTGAGCGTAAGGAACGCGATACGGTGGCTTAGCTATAGGAAGCACATTTTCGGTAATTATGTGATGTTTAATTTTTGCAGTACATCCTAAAGGGTTATCAGAAGTTATAAAAATATCGGCGTACTCATGTAATAGATTTTTAAGTTTTATCTGAGAGGTTGAAGTTAAATGATTTAAATCTCCATTACAAGCGGGATTTTCTTGGTTAATTGAGCATATATTTGCTACTAATTTATTCTGATTATTAATTAATACAGGTACTTCGTGTCCCACAATTTTGTTTTTCGGAACTATCATTTGTTTTTCACTGATATTCATTAATTGGATACATATAAGTTTATTATTGTCTGTCGTTACACTTCTAGCTAATAACAATCCGTTAGTTTGTAAATTTTCAGGTTCGATCAAGATACTACCTGTTATTTCTTGCGGATTATCGTGAATTGCGTTACAAACTACTTCCGTTCGGGGTGGTATAATTAATTCTTCGTGTAAACGAACATAGTTTAGCTCATTTTCTTTGCTTTCGTTTGTATTGGACATAATTGGTATCGTATTCATATTATAACATTCACTGATATTTTTATTTATATTAGATTCACTACACAACTCTCTATTTATTTTTAATTCATCACAAATATCCTCAATATTATTAAAACCTGGGTTATGAGAATTTTCCTTATCTAAGTTTGCTGTGAGCCCTTGCTCAGCTCTCTTATCAATTTCTATAAGCCCTTGCTTAATTTCTTCACTTAAATTATCTATCTTATTGTCTACACTTATATCTATATTTATTAATTCCTCATTTATACCCAAAATTCTTATGCATTGATCACCAAATGAAATTTCATTGTCTACATAATTAATTATAGCCTTATTTTGTTTTAAAAAATCGATACCAATTATTTCATCATTTGACAAAGGCAAACTATCTTCTCACACTACAAATTCGTGTTCCCGGACTCTATGGCCAATTTTAAATTTAACGCTTGCAGTACCTACTACTGGCAAGGGTTGACCCGTAACTCCGGTAATTTATATTTATTTTTTCATTACTCCCCTTTATTACTCTACGTTTAATGATACTAATACTAGCTCCAGTGTCAATTAAAAATCCAAAAATTTTGTTATTAATATTTAAAGCAATTTTGCTACATTTATTTAAAGATACTTCCGGTATTACTGTAACTATTTCTCTAATAATCGTATTGTGATATAAGTCACTCGATTCGGGGCGATCGTTGACTGAATTTAGTTTAAATGTTTAGACGTACCCGTAGCTGTTTGAACGTCGTTTTGTGGAGGATTTATTTCATGATTGTGGTCGCCCGAGTTCATTGAACTTTCATTAGGAAGAAAATTATAAGAGTTTCTATTTTCAAAATTTTCGCGTCTATTTACATTGTAAAACTTTTGATTTGACTGGTGCTTTTGTCTGATCATATTTCTCGGATCGGATGTACCTGTATTATAACAATTTGGATATGGGGCAAATTGAGCATTTCTTGGATCAGCGTTGTTATAATTAGGCGAGTAATAATTGTAATTAGGCATGTTACTATAGTCAGGCACATTGTTAACTAAATTTGGATTATGAGAAAATTGTGTACTTTGCTGCTCAAAATTATTACATAAATTTGGATTATAATTTCGATTTTGCATATTCGGTGGCCGAAAATTATTAATATTATGTGCATTATATAAATTTAAATGACAATGTTTAACTGTGTGACCTGGCTGGTGGCATATAAAACATTTAATATTAAAACTTTTTGATTGTCTGTTAGAAAAATTTGTTTTATTTTGATTATGATGTCTATGGTTATTATAATTTTGAAAATCATTATTTCGCCTAGGATTTGAATTATTAAAATTTTGATTATTAGTCCTATTTCTATCATAATTTACCGATTTATGTGGCTGATCTGCAGGAGATTTTTGGCTTAATTTTAAACTCTTCAACTCCTCTTTTAAATTGTTTATTGTCGCTATTATGTCATTTGAAGGTGAATTACTGGTGCATGCCGAATTATCATAACCTCTTAATTGATTTTCTATTCTGTCGATTTCAATAGCTTTATCGACGGCGTCTTGTAAAGTTTGCGGGTTTTTTAATAACAAATCTCTATGCAAATGTGGGAGACATCCTTCTACAAACTGTCGTACTAATCTTTTTTCTAAAAATTTGTCAATATATTTTTGTTCGTTAATGTCTTCAGCTTTATCGTATAAATTTTGTCCTATTACTCTTAACCTGGTCGCAAAGTTTTCTACACTTTCTCCTCTACTTTGATAACATTTTGAGAATTTTGCTTCAATAATTGTCGGATCTTTTTTATTATATCTGTCTAATAGTTTCTTTTTAAAATCGTCCCATTTCTTCAAATTTTTAATTTTTGAGTCCGCATTAAAAAATAATTTTCTTATAGATGTGCTTGCGTTAATAAAATAGTGACTTGATCTGACCATTTTCCAACTTGTTTATAAATATTAATTGAATCAAGAAAATCTACTATGCTTTCATCTGCTCTACCATGAAGGTAAGGTAAATGATTTGTAATGCCTGTTGTTGAAAAGGCAGCTGTTAATTCTTCAGTTGGGACTTGAGTAGTAGTTTCAATTTCGTTATCAGTCATGTTTAGAATATTTGGCAAAATTAATTTTAAAATGAAAGAATAAGATTCTAGTAAAATTTAGGAGAAAAATTATAGGTACTGGAATATTCGGATCCGCACCGCTTGTCACCAATTATGTAACAGGACTTTAATTAGTAGTTTAGCCACTGTTACTTAGTTTTGAAATGAATCACAAAAATTATCGTCTGTTCCGGATGTGTGTAAAATTTCTATACTTACGGTTGCCAAACTTAGCTGCATACATATATTGAAAAACAACTAGGCAAGAGGGAAATGGAGATATATAAAAAGAATATAGTCAGCTAAATAAATTTAAAATGTATTATATTCAATAATAATAATCAAGAAAATATTATAAAAAGAGAAGTTTCGTCGACAAGGTAATACAACGAATTTCTATAGTAAAATAATTATCAAATTATAAACACAATAAAAAGATATACGTCAATTTATAGTTATCTTTGACACGACGTATGCGCATTCAAACAAAAGTTACAAAACTCCCATTTTACAGAGCAATAACAAAATGGTTATAATACACTTAATTCGTACAAATAAAATTTATAAGCTTACTTACTATTGAACATTGCTGGTGAGGGCAGATGGCTGCTTGCCGAAATCTCACAATAACCACGAATATCAAAAGCACTACCGTGTCTACGACTTATCTGCGAGAGACGCCGAATGTCGAATCTTAAATACATAAAAATGAATGACCCTCGCGGGGGTGTGTGGGAGTTATCTCCACAGCGAGAGTGGTGGAAAATTTCAAAATAACTTTCTCACGGGGTTGCAACGCTAGCCGCGTCAGATATCCACATCTGGAACTCATAATCTCCGCAGAGTCCAACGCATAAAAACAATATTATCTTAGGGATTGTGAGACTTTGGCCAGCGATAACATACATCTTAGCGTGAGAATTCTAAATTTACGAAAATCACATGGTTTGGGATTTCATACTGTTACATACCTCTTCCCCTGAAATATGTAATTTTTACAATTTTATTTTAACTGTCAAGGATGTGTTTACTTCCCCTGAAATTATGAAAATATCAGAAGTAAGTCTAATTTGTCGTTTTCTATTAATTAAATAAAAAGTGACAGAATAGTATCTCGATTAATATTATTCTTTAAAAAAAATTGTTTCGATATATTCTGTTAATAATAAATATTTTAAGCGCATTTATTAAAAAATAAAATAATATCACGTTCACCAGGAATAATTCATTTCACGTTTAGCTGTTTGTTAGTGCAGATTGTTATTTTTAGTAATATAAACTATATAGTGGTTTCTAGTGTTGGTTTTGTCTTCTATTTTTTTTTTTGTTATTAATTATATTGTTGTTATTTGTTCACTTGTTTTTCTCATTGGTAATTTGTGTGCCCATTCGGGCTGCGTGTGATCAATAAGTCTGTTTTTTTATGTAATATCTGTATTTTATATTTTTATCTGTGTTTGTAAATAAACCATTCTCTCGTACATACAGTATATATTTTAATATTGGTTTTTTTACTTCAAATTTTTTTCTTACATTACCTTTGCGTTTCAGCGTTTCTTATGGGTAATTTATGCGTTTGCATTCGTTTGAATTGCGTTGAGACCAATAATACTATATTTTGTTTCATATTCATATTTTACCTAATTTTCTTTGTAAATAAACGACTCTGTCATTTTTAAAGTATATTAGAGTTGTCTTTTAGTTCAATATTTCTTCCGTTACTTATTTTTGTGTCTCTTTTGATAATTTGCGTGACCAATGAAACTATTTTTGTTTCATATCCGTATTTTTCTCTGTGTTCGGAAATAAGCATTTATCTAATGTAACAGCATATATATGTAATAATATTAATTTTATGTTTCATTTTTTCTCTTATTGGTAATTGTGCATACGTTTATAGGCTGTGCGTGACATATTTATATTTTTATTTTACATTAAATCTCATTAATTTTTTTTCTAATAAAGTTATAATAAGCGATTCTCTGGTGTAATCTATAGTATTTAGTTTTGTATCGTTTTTGTCTTAAGTTTTACGTTAGATTGTCTCTCATTTATAATTTGAGCGTGAGTTTAACTGCGCGTGACCAATAGATTAATTTTATTTTACATCCATATTTTATTTATTTAATTTTAGTAATAAGGTTAAATTATTTATATTTTACCTATCTGTCTATTTTACTTCAAAGAACATTAGCTTATTCCGTTTTCGTTAAGTTTATATTTAATTTTCGAAATGAAGGCAAAGTGTAAACGTGAAACGTTCCACTCAAATCCAAATAGGACAAAATTATTATTTGACGCCGTATTTATATCTGGATGTGATTTGTCTTCATTAGTAGAATCTTACAAGAGCTTTACATCAGTTTATAACGATTTATGTCTTTTTTTAAAAATTAAAAATAGTGAAAGTAATAAACTTAAACTATTTATGACTTAGAAAAGGAATAATTTGCTGTACAATGATTATATATCACAAAAAGTAGTAGAGGAAGAAAAACTTCAATCACCTGCTACTGAACTCCCCCATCAACAATACACTCCACTATTCTCCGAAAATAATTTTATTTCTTCAACCCCTCTTGAAAATTTAATTACTCCAAAGACTTCTTCAGAGTGCCCTGGTAAAAATATATCTCAAATAAAAAGAAATTTATTTCAAAGTTTTGACGAAAATTCCACACCGGTGAAGTCAAATATAAATTCGCCAGAAATAAAATCAGATGACTCTCCTTCTAAAGGAATTTTTTTCGAGGGTGTAATGAAAATTTAATTCCAGTTAAATCGGAGCTACATTCATCAGAATTAGTAGAATCTACTGATTTCCCATTCAATGTTACTGGGGTTTCAGTCGAAAGTGAGGATATTCCTATTTCAGCAATGGCAATGAAAAGTAATATTTTAAAATACCGTGGAAAAATTTTGCCAGCTAATTCAATGAATGTTAAAAATTTAAATGATAAGAGAATATATTCCAGTTGTAAATTTAAGGAAGGCATTTTTATATTATCTACAGAGGAATGGAAGGAAATAAGTTGTAAGAACCGCCTAATTGCCAGCAAATATACTTACATATTAAAAGAAAAATTCACAGAGGTTAAAAATACGTGCATATTAAACATTAAAAACATTAATCATATGCGTCACTGCATTGTAATTTATGCTTATTGTGTTCACGAAAAATGTAAAACTTTTAAACTTCTTCTGCGAATATTATCTGACAGAATAAAAGTAACTGTTTACAGTTCGTCTTTGAATTATTGTCATCAGTCTAAATTGACAAGATATGTAGAAGGTGTTGGACGCAAAATTTTTCGTAACGAATTAAAAAGTCAAAACCTATTAATTTTCGAACCTAATGTTTTACTCAATGTTCGCCAAATGTCATAAACCGAGGTAAATTACAAAAAATAAAATCTGACTCAGTTTATAGAAAATTGCGTTCTGAAAGCCTCGCGGTAAACGATAGACGTAAAAATGACATATTTGACCTTATACTGATGCGTAATGATAGGAATAATGCAGACTATATTCAATCAGCTAGTAACACCTTAAATGTCCATATCTTCAGTAAGGAACAAATAATTATTTTAAAAAGTTTACTGAACTCAGGACCTCTGATGCTCCATATAGATGCAACAGGTTCGGTAGTACGACAGCCAGCTAACCTTAAGAAAATAATTTATTATTATGCTGGTGCAATTCATATTGAATTTAATGAGAGAATTTGTCCTCTATTTGAAATGGTTAGTGGTCAACACGATGCTACAACAATTGGTTTATGGTTGTCCAAATTTAAAACTTTCTGTATAAACAATAATTGTAAATGGCAACCATTTCGACAAATAGTGACAGACTTCAGTTTCGCACTAATAAATGCTGTAACAATTTGGAATAGTTTCCCAGACCTTAAGTCTTATTTACATTTTTGTTTCAATGCTGCTACGGATAACAAGCCTGAACATTATTGCAATATAGTTCCAATTACCTATGTTGTGCACATTTCATGAAAATTGTTACAATCGATATAAATAAAATAGTTTCCAATAAATACTGTAAGAGATTTATCAAAGGATGTATAGCAGCTGGATGTAATTTTACTAAATTTTCTCAGTTTCAACAATGAATAAAAAATCTCTCTGTAGTTTTATTAAGCCCTACAAAATCTCCAAAATTTGACATAGCCTTTGAACATCTTCTATCTGTATGTACAACGAATGTCAAAGAACTTATTGTGGAACTTGAAGAAGATATTTCACAAAAAATTAGTGATTTGCCTCGTGACTTGCCCACATATAAGGCAAGTCCATTCTATGGCCATTGTTCCAAAATAATAGACGATATTAAAGATAGCTTGGTATTTCATAATGAAATAATTTATAATGATAATGAATTTCAATGCTCCAACATGTTAGACATAATATTAAAAAAATATATTCCGTATGCTCCATTATGGACATGCCTAATGGATTCTTATACAGTTGTAGAACGTTCTAGCAATTCTGTTGTAGAAAACTGGTTTGGCTTAGTGAAAACCCATGTTTTAGAAGGTCTGCCATATTTAAAGTGTAGCCGATTTATTAGAAAAATTAGAGCACAAGTATTAAGTATTCATAAGGAAATTGGTTTAAACATCAACAAGCACCGGTGCGCCAGAAACCCTAAACGTGCAATAGACACTCATCGTAATAATGTAACATATCAAGCTGCTTCTGCCGAAGAAACTTGGGGAAAGCGCAGAAAAATCGCATACACTCAATGTAAAAATATTCCTTATTTTGGTTTAGAGTTTATAAAAAATCTTGAAAAGAAAATACCACCAAATAATTTAAAAATCTCAAATTCACCTCTGTCTTGCAACAAAGAATCTAATTCTGATTCAAAATGCCTTATTCCTTTTGATTCGCAAAATCTGCACCGGTCATAAATCAGAAACAAGTATTAGCAGAAATGTCAAATTTGTACCAGGAACGGAAATCTTTATCGGACACAAATGAATTACCTTGGCTACCTCTATTTAATAATGGATTGGTAAATAACATAATGCATTACACAGAAGAACCTGGACGCCAATATATAGTAGCTAAATTTAAAGCAAAGATATAGCTTACCCAACGTAGATTATTTTTGCTTCATATGTGTTAGAAAAAATCAAAGTAATTAATACGATCAGTGCATTTCCGTTTAATTATAAGTGCAGATTAGGATTACACCTAATCCTGTCTCACACGATTTTAGTGCCTTTCTGCTAATTTTGCGATTCTTTTCGTCATAGTAATTCTCAAATCTGACACCCGTCTATGAGATGGGATGATTATTAATTTCTGAAATAAATGCACGTTCATCTTAGACATCGAGTATTTTTAGTCTACATACTCTTCAGTATGTTCTTCCAATTTCATCGCTGTGCTAAATGCATTCGCAGCAAGTTTAGTAAAATTCTTATAGTCGCCTTTGCAATAACAACTGAAATTCATATACTAAACTTTACGCTTTCTACTTAGTTTATTCTTACTATATTGTAGCAGTGTTATTTGAAATCAGCCAAATTAGACATATTTTACCGACTATAATCAGTCCACTCTCTAAAGTTACCCATGCATATTTAACTTCTTCCATAAAGATAACTGTTTTACATAGTTATTTAATTGTTTACGTTACACGACAGGAATCATACAAATTAAAGTGCATGAAACTCTCTGAAAGGGCTTTTTAATAAGTAAATTTAACAAGAATATAACGAGGGTACATCCAATCGTAAATAAGTTGTGTTATTTTGCATATTTTGGCTATATATATATATATATATATATATATATATATATATATATATATATATATATATAATTTACTCTCAGCCCCCTACGGACTAGGGGATGATATTGCATATGGCATCTGAAAGGGCATTCATATAATTAAAATTATCAACAATATCACGAGGGTACATCTAATCGTATAAAAGTTGTATTATTTTTAAATTTTCCATATTTTGACTATATGTATAATAATTTATCCTCAGCCCCTACGGACTAGGGGATAATGTTGCGTATGGCATCTGGAAGGGCATTAGTGTAAGTAAATTTATCAACAATATCATGAGGGTACATCTAATCGTATAAAAGTTGTGTTATTTTTAAATTTTGCTTATTTTGGTTATATGTATAATATTTTATTATCAACCCCCTACGGACTAGGGGATGATGTTGCATACGGCATCTGAGAGGGCATTCATATAATTAAATTTATCAACAATATCAAGAGGGTACATCTAATCGTATAAAAGTGGTGTTATTTTTAAATTTTGCACATTTTTTGCTATATGTATAATAATTTATTCTCAGCCCGCTACAGACTAGGAGAAGATATTTCGTATGTCGTCAGAAAGGGTATTCGTATAATTAAATTTATCAACACTATCACGAGAGTACATCCTATCGTATAAGAGTTGTGTTATTTTTAAATTTTACATATTATAGATATATGTATAATAATTTTTTAGACGACCATTGTGATAAGTATGACATATCAACGTAGTATTCTAACACTGAAAGTTGAACTTATGACATTAGTGTTACGATATATTTCATATCGTAATAGTTGACACGGTTTCTATGTTACTATGTCATTATTTTCTGACTATGTATACATTATTCATTTGTCAGCTGTCCTTACGTTTGAACCTAAATTTCAGTTTTGTAAAAAAAGTAAAATTTATTTAAGATATTTCGTATGGCATCTGAAAAGGCATGCGTGTAGTTAAATTTGCCAGCAATATCACTGGGGTACATCCAATCGTATAAAAGTACTGTTATTTTTAAATTTTGCATATTTTTGTTGTATGTATAATAATTTATTTTCAGTCCCCTACGGACTAGGGGATGATGTTTCGTATGGCATCTGAAAAGGCATTCGTCTATTTAAATTTAACAGCAATATCACGAGGGTACATCTAATCTTGTAAATGTTGTGTTATTTTTAACCTTTAAGCGACGAAGTGGGGTAACTTAGTGACCCCTAGTAAACATTTTACTTGATATTTCTTTGAATTTTTGTTTTCTTATGTTGAAGTTTCATGTAATCATCCCTTTTGTCACCTACTCTCTGGTAACTTACCCACGAACTGTTAAGAAAAATGGCGCAGAGTAAAATAAAAATAAATAGAGGAATTCACAAGACAGAATGACTAAAAATTACGCTCAGATGCTCAAAAAGTCAAAAGACACCGACAAATTAAAAAAATAAATACTTTTTCTGAAAGCTGCGCCAATGCAGATTAATGTTTGCAGACATTTTCTTTTTCTCTTCGAGTTTTTATTTTTGCATACTACACAATAAATACGTCTTAGTTTATGAATGAAGCTTTAATTAACCTACTCGTATTAATCATATATTTTAGGTTCATACATGTAACAAATAATTATTACTAGTGTTGCCAGAAGTCGAGACGAGACGAGACTTGGGGTCGGTCTCGTCTTGGTCTTGACTTGGTCTCGACTAGAGTGGTCTCGTCTTGGTCTTGTCGAGACGAGACTTGATGTCAGTCTCGTCTCGTCTCGAGTCTCGACAAGACTCTCGACTTTGCCTCCATTAACAATTTTTTTAATAATCGTATCTAATAGTACATAAAATTCTAAGAACAACAGTACAATCGCGATTAAAATATTCCAAATAATATTTGAGATATTTATTATTAAGTTTTCCATGAATATCATCAACTTGATACTTGAGCTCTTCAAACAATAATATATGAAAATATACGTATATATCGAGTGTTGTTTATCATTACTAAACATAAAATATATAATTTCAATTCCTTAACTACAGAATAAATCATAGCAATGCATTTCTATTATTAGCAATAGTTAAATAGATATGTATATGTTTAAATGAAGCAGTAAGTAAATGGATAAAAATCCCCAAAAAAGTAACTTCTTTCGCTATTTTTTTATTTTTTTCTAAATATATGTAAAATAAGTAGATAATAAAACTTAGACTTTCGCGTATCCCCTGGTACGTGTACTACAGGTTGAGATCCGCTGTTTTATTTCAAAAGTTTGACCTTGAGTTAACGTTTATGATGATCATACTGACTATAAAACTTAAGGGATGGGGGACAAAGCAAAGGTTTTTTCAAAAATATCACTTCCTTACAAACTTTTCTAATCTTTACATTATGCTTATTTTTATTAATTATATTCTGGCAACAATTTTATCAACGAAGCTGAAAATATGAATGAACAAAAAAATATGAATTACAATCCCAGTACAAGGATTTCCCAAATTCCAGTATTTTATAATACCCAGTTGAACTGAACCTTAGATTAAAATACGCCGAAAAGAAAACAAAGGCCTTTATGATCTATGACACCGGGCGAGGAAAGTGTACTTGTATTTTGCACGTGTTTTTACGAGAAATGTTTAATACCAATTTCTTAGAATGTCTGATACCAAATTTCCCAAATTGTTATACCTGTAACTACATATTTTAACAATGTCCCTTACATTTCACTTTGTTGAGATAAAGTTTTACTTTCATTATACATCATATAATAGATACATAAACTTTTATTTTTTGAAGTACCTACATTTTTTCCAAATTTTTGTTTATATACGATGCCATAATTTTTTTATTGGCATCTAATGATATTCCTATTTCTATATATTCATATGTTTGAATGAAGTGAAATATTTAGGCGAATAACAAGTACGTCCGTTGAACAAGTACAATATGGTTGTTTTAAACCGGGACACAGACCGGGAATTTCCCTAAGATCGTAAAATCTTTGTCTGCATTTCCGTAAAATTCTAAGAATCACAATAGATTCTTTAAAAATGAAAAATACTGTATATTTGAAGGGAACGTTACTTTATTATAATAAATTAATTTAATAAATAAAACTGAAGTACATTACTAACGTGGAGAATGCACCACAAATGTAACTTTTGTACTATTTGAAAATTGTAAATATTTTCCAAGATATAGTCAGTTGTACCAATATTTTAATTGAGAATTAATCAAAAATTAAATTAAAATCAACATATTTATACATATATATTATAAAATAAAGGTTGATTTTAATTTAATTAAAATATTGGTGCATTAAAATAACATAAGAATTCTAAATTTATATTTCTTTCATTTCATTCCACCAACATTGTAAATTCATTTAAAAGTTACTTTTGGATTATTTAGATGAATAAGAAATACATCATATTTACATAAATTAATGTTTTTGGAACACAACTATGAAAGTAGAAAATTACAACATTTGAAAAATTAATATCTCTCTTATTTATATGAATTTTCAAACAGTATTTACAGCAATATTCTCTATTTTTGAAACACTTTTAGAATATATGTTTTAAAAAAATACCTTTCAACTGAAGTCGAGAGTCTTGTCGAGACTCAAGACTTTCTCGACAAGACTTGATACTGGTCTCGTCTCGTCTCGACTTTTCTAGTCGAGACCAAATGATGGTCTCGTCTCGACAAGACCAAGACGAGACGAGACCAAGACCAAGACCGGTCTTGGTCTTGTGGCAACACTAATTATTACATAGGGGGTCACTGAGTTACCCCACTTAGCAGTTTACGTCGAGTAGAAACACTCAGTTGGTTAAGGGATACATTTTGCATAATTTGTCTACTTGTATATTAATTTATTTCGGAGCTCCCTACGAAATAGGGGATGATATTGCGTATGGTATCTGAAAGAGCATTCATATAAGTAAATTTATCAACACTATCACGAAGGTGCATTTAAACGTATAAGAGTTGCGTTATTTTTAAATTTTACATATTAGGCTATAAGTATAATAATTTATTCTCACCCCCCTACGGAGTAGGGGATGATATTGCGTATAACATCTGAAAGGGAATTCGTATAAGTAAATTTATCAACAATATCAGGAGGGTACATCTAATCATATAAAAGTTGTGTTATTTTTAAATTTTGCATATTTTGGCTATACGTATAATAATTTATTCTCAGCCCCCTACGGACTAGGACATGGTATTGCGTAGGGCATCTAAAAGGGCCTCCATATAATTAAATTTATCAACACTATCACGAAGGTACATTTAAACGTATAAGAGTTGTGTTATTTTTAAATTTTACATATTATGGATATATGTATAATAATTTATTCTCAGCCCCCTACGGACTAGGAGATAATGTTTCGTATGGCATCTGAAAGGGCATTCCTATAGTTAAATTTATCAGCAATATCACGACGGTACATCTAATCGTATAAGAGTTGTGTTATTTTTAAATTTTGAATATTTTGGCTATTTGTATAATCTCAGCCCCCTACGGACTAGGGAATGATATTGCGTATGACATATGAGAGGGCTTTCGTATATGTAAATTTGTCAACAATATCACGAGGGTACATCCTATCGTATAAGAGTTGTTTTATTTTTAAATTTTACATATTTTGGCTATATGTATAATAACTTATTCTCAGCCTCGACGGACTACGGGATGATATTTCGTATGGCATCTGAAAGGGCATTCATATAATAAAATTTATCAAAACTATCACTAGGGTACATCTAATCGTACAAAGGTTCTGTTATTTTTAAATTTTGCATATTTTGGATATATGAATAATAATTTATTCGTAGCCCCCTACGAACTAGGGAATGATATTTCGTATGACATCTGAAAGGTAATACGTGTAGTTAAATTTGTCAGCAATATCACGAGTCCATCTAATCGTATAAAAGTACTGTTATTTTTAAATTTTACATATTTTTGTTGTATGTATAATAATTTATTTTCAGTCCCCTACGGACTAGGGGATGATGTTTCGTATGGCACATGAAAAGGCATTCGTCTATTTACATTTAACAGCAACATCACGAGGGTACATCTAATCTTATAAAATTTAATGTTTTGTTATTTTTAAATTTTGCATCTTTTGGCTACTTGTATATTAATTTATTCTCAGTCCTCTACGGACTAGGGGATGATATTGCGTATGGAATCTGAAAGGGCATTCGTATATATGTAAATTTATCAACACTATCACGAAGGTACATTTAAACGAATAAGAGTTGCGTTATTTTTAAATTTTACATATTATGGCTATAAGTATAAAAGTTTATTCTTACCCCCCTGCGGACTAGGGGATGATATTTCGTATGGCATCTGAAAAGGCATTCGTTTAGTTAAATTTATCAACAATATCACGAGGGTACATCTAATCGTATAAAAGTTGTGTTAGTTTTAAACTTTGCATATTTTGGCTATATGTATTATAGTTTATTCTATGAACTACGATGAACTATGACAAATTCCGGATCATTAAATTCGTAATATTAAGCGAGGTATAATTTAATATTTATGGTAACATCACACAATGTTTAAAAATTAATATCATAATATAATGTTATTATCATATCATTTTTCAAAATTTAGTTTATATATTAATTGCTAAAATGCTATATTTCGACTACATTACTTATGTCCTTTGATTAATTCACGACCTTTCATTAACTATAACATTATAAATAAATTTTAACAGTGTAGCTCCTATCGAAACGTGAACGCAACTTTACAGAACGTTAGTCATATATAAAAGTTATTGCTGGCTTGTCTATTGCTGTTTTCACATAGGTACGAATGTGGATGATTTGGGGTTCAAAAGTGTTTTAACTTCAAAAATAGCTCTTAGCGGAAATTCAGCGCTACGACTACTTTCGGTTTTTTTTTTGGTATCTGTATGCAGGAATGAGTGAACTTTAAAAACAACTTCCATAATTTGGCATTTTTATATGAAGTAGCCGTTTTTGAGTTACAGGCGTGTAAACATGAACATAACCCACTTTTCAGCCAACATGGTAAAATTTGCTGATTTTTGACTATCAATTGTGGCTAAACCGCTAAACAGAATTTGACGTTTAAACGCTCTTTAGACGCGAAATTTTGTGAATTTTAATTTTAGAAAGAGTACAATTTTCTATAGGTTGCACCGTTTTTCGGCTCCCAAAAGTTAAGCTCACCTCAGAAATTGTCGCAAACTTATATAATTTCTGTTTGGGATGCTCAAAGTATATTAAAATCATTACCAGCTTTGTAATATTTTTCGGGAAGAACGGTCTTTTTTTGGACTAATGCGTCATTTATGTTTTGGAATGCTAGCAATGCTAGTTCATTTAGTTCGATAATTTTTGTGTTTTTTGTTTTATTGTCTATAAGCGTGTTTAAAGGTTTTAAAATAGTAGCGCAATTTGGTATGAAACGATGGTAAAAATTTATTTTTTGTAAGAGTGGTGATATTCCTTGTTTAGATATGTGATGTCCTAAAAAATTGATTTCAGTTTTTCCAAATTCGCACTTTTCTTTGTTAATGAGAATTCCGTATTCTTTAAGTCTTGTAAATATTAGTTTTAAATGTGTAGTATGTTCTTCAGGTGTTTTGTTAGCTATCAGAAGATCGTCTGTGTATGCGTAACAAAATGTTAATCCTCGAGTTACTTCATCCATGAACCTTTGAAAAGTTTGTGCCGCGTTTCATAAACCGAAAGGCATTTCTTTGTATTCAAGGTGTTGATATTGCTGTTTTTTTTTTTTTTTTTAATTGAACTCTCTTCCATTGGAATTTGATAATACGCTTTTATGGGATCTATTTTTGGGAAAATTGTGTTTTTTAAGTTGATGGCGAAATATTGAATGTGTGGGATGGAATATTTATCAGGTACTGTAATATTGTTTAAAGCTCTGTAATCTCCACACGCTCTCCAAGTATTTGGTTTTGTTCTTTTGTAAGAGGGTCTGATTATTTTCAAATTTAGTAAGTCGTCAAATTCTTGTTTTGCAATATTCAATTTTTCTAATTGTAACCTACGAGGTCGCGAAAAAACGGGTGATGCGTTTGTAATTATTCTATGAGTGACATTGTGTTTAACTTGACGGTTTGTGTTGAATTTGTTGGTTAATTTTGGATCATTTGACAAAATTTGCAGATATGGGCAAGAACTGTTGCTAGGCATTGTACTGCTATCATATATAGAAGAAATGTCAAAATTATTGCAAAAAGAATTTTGAGGTATTAATATTTGTCTTGTTATGTCTACGAGAATATGAAAATTCTTTAAGTCAGCCCCTAAAATTGAGTATTTTACGTTGGCTATAATAAAAGTCCAAATATATGTTTTTTTTATGTCCTAAATCAATGTGTAGTTTGTTGTATCCGTAAGTTGATATTGAAGTGTTGTTAATATCGTGTGCTTGAAATGTTTTTCTTTTGTGTTTTTGAAGAAATAGCTTACCTCTGCCCCAGTGTCCACAAGGAATCTATCTATCTGTGCGTTTGTCGATGACGAAAAACAGGGGGGACTTAGGAACTTTTTCATTACTATAAAATTGTGGAATATTAATATAATGACTGTCAAAATTATTGATAATTGTATTTACATTTTTATAATTTGAATGTTGGCGCTTTTGTTGATTTCCATTCCACGAGCAGGGTGGTGTGCACTTTTTTGCTCTCGTAGAGAAGTTGGTGTGTTAACAGCAATACGGACCGCGTTCTTCTTGAGAGGACGTTCCAGCAAAAGAAGGTCTGAGTTGAGTAGATGTTTGACTTCTTGAAGTTATTTTCGTAAATCAGACAATCCAGTTTCTTGTGCTTGCATGTTTGTGCATACTACAGTTTGTGATTGTGTCATTTGTATAAAAGTGTCAGCCATGTCAGCTTTTTCATCGATTGTTAATGTTCTTGAGACAATTAATAATTTTTATATACCAAGTGGCAATTTTGACAAAAATAATTGTTCTAAAATTTTACTGTCTGATTTATTCTGATTAATTAGTTGTTTCATGTGTCACCATAGTTGTGATGGTTTTCCGACACCGGTTTCTGTTTCACTTAATAATTCCTAATTTTTTTGCGTGTCAAAAGGAACTGTTCGTTTAATTAATGTGTCTTTAATGGTAGAGTATTTGTAATTCGATAGATAATGAGATCACGAAATTCACTAGCATGTTCAGGTCGCAGCGCGGTTATTAAATTAGTGTACATGCTTATTTCGGATGTTATACGTTGTGAACTGAATATTGCTTCTATTTGCGCAAACCAAAGTTCTGGGTCGTCTGGCCAATATTCAAGTGTTCACTTCTGCTGCCACTAACGAAGTAGCTTCTGTTGACGTACCTGAGTCCTTATTCAATTCTACAGGCAAATTCTAGCGTGATGTGCTCATGGTAGTGTTGTCGTTGGGGTTTGTGAAGGTGTTCTTACGCACGGGTTCGTGCACTCGGGGTCACCAGTTGTAACGATATCAGCCGCTACAAGATGTAAAAATAACTTTATATGAAATTGTAAAAAATTAAACTCAGACTGAAATTGTATAATAAATAATGATGAACTACTGGAGAAATTTGATTTAGATATTTATTGTATCAAAACCAAAAATTGAATGAATATTTGCTCAAAATACGTTACTAACAATGGTTGTTAGAGAAGGGTATTGGCTACTTGATTTAACTAAATATATTGACATAAGTCAAATGTCCAAACTGCAATGATATGTGTCATTGTCACTGTCAAATTTTCCAATGACACATGTCACTACAGTTCCAACGTAGTAGATTCCAAAGCTATTTCTTCAAAGAACTCCATATAATAATTAGCTAAGGAAGGAGACAGAGGATTGCCTATAGCAACACCATCTACTTGCTTAAAATATTCTTCGTTAAAAATGAAGAAAGATGAAGTTAAACAATGTCGAAAAAGTTTCACAATGTCTTCAGAAAAATGTCTTTCCAGCAACTTTAGGGTGTCTTTTATAGTAATAGATGAATAATGAAGAAACATCAAAACTCACTAGAAGATCTTCAGACGAGATATGTCGGTCCATGATAATTTTAATAAATTGCTTTGAATTCGTGACATAGGATGATGATTTTCCAATATAAGGTCTAAGTAGATTATCTAAATATTTGATCAAGCTTAGATAAAGATATTATCAAGAATCTTATTCCGGAAGACCCTTATATTCCTTTATTTTATGGTTTACCGAAAGTACATAAGAAAGTTGTACCACTCCGCCCGATTGTGAATTGTATTAATTTTTGTACATATAATTTATCTAAATATTTAGATAATCTACTTAGACCTTATATTGGAAAATCATTATCCTATGTCAAGCATTCAAAACAATTTATTGAAATTATGAAGGACCGACATATCTCGTCTGAAGATCTTCTAGTGAATTTTGATGTTTCTTTATTATTCACGAAGATTCCTGTAAAAGACACTCTAAAGTAGCGGGAAAGACATTTTTCTGAAGACATTGTGAAACTTTTTCGACAATGTTTAACATCATTGTTCTTCATTTTTAACAATGAATATTAACTCTGTCCCCTTCCGTAACTAATTATTATATGGAGTTCTTTAAAGAATTGGCATTGGAATCTACTACGTTTAAACCTCCTCTTTGGGAACGATATGTTGATGACGTCTTCGCTATTTTGCCCCATGAACGTCAAAACTTTTCGATTTTCTTAAACCACCTGAATAATATCCATGAAAATATTAAGTTTACCGTAGAGGTTGAAGAAATTGGCATTATTCCTTTCATGGATGTATTACTGGAAAGAAGAGAAGATGGTTCCTTACTTTATTCAGTCTACAAGAAGCCAACGCACACAAATCTATATATTAATGCAAATTCACACCACCACCCTTCACAGAAATTTGGCACTATCAAATGTCTAATAAGAAGAGCTACAGATATATGTTATCCTGATAACTTGAAAGAAGAGATGAATGATATTAAAAATATTTAATGAAGAATGGATTTTCTGTGTCTTCAATTGAAAAATGCCTTAAAACGAAAAGACCTTTAAACATTGAAAAAGAATGGAACGTATTATTTGCTTCGCTTCCTTATGTAGAAAACGTAACGGACAAGATTGGTAGAATTCTTCGTAAGAAGAACATGAAGATTTCGTTTTCTCCATATGTTAGACTTCATCATATGTTGAAACAAGTGAAAGACGTCATCCCTCTTCAATCATCAGGGATTTACAGAATTCCATGTGTCTACGGAAGAGTTTACATCGGTCAGACTAGTAGAATTGTCCCTACAAGATTGAATGAACATCAACGATCGATCAGATTGAACCAGCCTGGGAAATCGTCGGTTGCAGAGAATGCTTTGGAAGAATTCCACCAAATTAAATTTGAAGAAACTAAATTTATTGCTAAACCTACACGACTTAACAACAGATTAATTAGAGAAGCCATTGAGATTTATAAAACCAGAAATGTCAATCTCAATTATTGTGGCTTTAGAATTTAATCGCGCTTGGCTTCCAATATTAAATATGTTGCAATTTGTTATATGTATACCATTTTTTCTAGACTTTTTGTAATATCTGTTAATAAAGAGTACGACTGCGGTATTTCGCTACCGATAAAGCGTCTCTGAGTTATATAGATCACTTCTCTGTCAGTTTTTGAGACGGTTTTTCCTCTGGAAAAAGGGAAGTTTTCCTGAGAAAATGCATGTTCGCTTTTGGCGTCCAAGTTATTGCCGGGCATGCATACATGGCCTACTAAATTATATACATAAAAAATCTCATGTGGCCAGCACATGACCTCCCGCCAATTTCATGTTTAAAATAGCAGTGAGCTTCAAGTAACATATCACTTCCAGTTCATCGTTTGTAAATAAAATCTAATTTGTTGTCCAATAAATAGAAAACTCTATAATATGAAATTTTGGATTATCTTATTGTTTTTCGTTAAAGCTCCAAATTAAGTACTACATCCGATTTATCGTATATGGCTAAAATATAATATGTCGTTTCACATTATATATGAGTTTTAAATACCAAATTTGAGAAGTTTTGGATCGTATTTTAATAGACTTTAAGGAAAAATTGTCAAACACACACATTCTTATAAAAATCAGCATCAACTTCTAGGTGCTCTAAAACGCAATCTTTGTAAATTCTTCGCCGTACATGATCCATTTTGTAAATGTGTAGTTGTAAATAGACACTTACAGAATTGACGTCATATGCAAGAGAGAGAGAGAGAGAGATAGAAGATCATGCATCCAAACAAACCTCCCCTCGTTGTCTTACGTCTATTAATATTAATTTATAGTGCTGTAAAAATAGAAAAAAAATAAATCAGATCATCCTGTACATGTAATATTTATGTATGATGGAAAATATATTATTTTTACAAACCTTAATTTCATTAGAATTAAATATTTTACTATTATATTCTCCTTAACACGGTTACATATTTAATTTCAATGTAATTGCTTCCTGACAGTGACATTTGTTTAAATATGTCAAAATTGTTATTAAAATTATGTTTTTGGTTGACAAGTTATTTACTAAATTTTATTATCGTAGAATTGAAGATTGTACCATTATATTCAATTTTAATTAGTAAAAGTTGATAAAAATTATACTCAATTCATTTTTTACAAGAATAACTGTTAAAATCTTGTATAAATGATACTTCCGGTTATCCACACTAAAAACTAATAAGCTCTTCCTACATTAGTATAAAATGGGTATACAAAATTTCAAAACACACACACACACACACACAGACACACACACACACACACACACAGACACACACACAGACACACACACAGACACACACACATACACACAGACACACACACACATACATACATACATACATACATACATACATACCTACAGACATCATTGTAAAAATGTTAAAATCGGATTTTGGGAACGTCAAAACGTGCTTATTCACTAAAATCTCTATACGCGATACGCACGATCCCTATACCTCCCTTATCTAGGATAGCGGCAGGTAAAAAGGTAACATTTACGTACTTTTCATGTTACCTTGGTTACTTATTTTTTGCTTTTTTTCACATTTTGTATGTCAATTTTTCCTAAAGAAGTCACCAGTTTATGGTGCCGAAACGTTGGCTTTTTAATAAAATACATACAGGAAGATGGAGAGTTAAAGTAACTATCAAATTTATTGAAATCCACTTAATCTTAATAATTAAAACATAAATATGTAAAAATGCATATTTAAAGATAATATAACAATTAAATAATATCCAATTAATAAATATTTAAATGAACGTTTTACATGAAATAGATTTGACATTCTAGATGTGTCAGTGTAACTGTTATGTTATGTATTTAGAATTTTTGATAGAGTGAACTTTCGAGTACTTTTATATCCGAGACCTGATAATAATATTAAAATATTTATTTATAAAATTCTAACATATAATTAAATGTCATTCAAATTTCGTGCTACTCATTATTCCTGCTGCAACCTGAGCTGTTTGAAACGAAAATCAGCGAACTGTCGCTAGTGTATATATTGTAACTGTTAAAATTATATGAGTCGCAGAGTTACATGTAGAGACCAGTTGATAGAAACTTCCTTTTTTTATTTAATACAGGAAAAAACAAATACAATATTATTTTATATAATATTATTACATTTAATACATCAATATATTTATTTACGATCTCTATAGTTATTCTCTTAAGAACATTTTTAGTGTGCGTTGATTATAATAGAAAATGATTTTCTAACACTTCCCCTCAACGAACACTACAGATTTTAATTATTTTACATATTTAAAAATATTTTTTTAAATTTATAATTCCTAGTTTCTGCGCACATAAATCGTGTTTCTGTCTTCCTAAATTCTTCGTCAAAATATCTACTATCATTTCTATCGTATTCAAATACTGGACACTTACTTCTTTCTTCTCAATAATATCTCTGATAAAATGATATCTGATATCGATATGTTTAGATCAATTATTCTGATTTTCGTTCTTTATCAGTTGGTGTGCACTTTGATTATCATTACATATCAAAGTGGGTTCATCATTATTTTTTCTAAATCCTAATTCCTGTCGAATTGAACGTAGATATATGGCTTGTCTTGTAGCTTGTGTTATTGCAATATACTCCGCTTCTTTCGTTGATAATGCAATTATGGCTTGTTTTTTTGGATTGCCATGATATCGATTGCCTTATCGATTTTCGGTCATCCAAATTATTTTCCCAATCGGCATCTGCATATCCCATTAAATTCTTTCCACTTTTCTTGTATAATAATTCAAAATCTTTAGTTCTCTTCATGTTGTCGTTTTGGCATATTTGAATAATGTCCTAGTTGACCAACAGTAAATTCAATATCCGGACATGTTGTCGTAGCCAAGTACATTAACGAACCAATTAGTGACTGATATAGTTTTATATCGTAATTTTCGTTTTCAGATGCATTTTTTGCTTCTTTAGTTAATTTTATTGATGGATTTAGTGGACTTGAAGTATATTTAGCACCTTCCATTTTATATTCTTTTAATAATTCTATTATAAATTTCTTTTGTGAAATTGAATATGATCCATCTTCATATTTCTTCAGTTCAATGCCGAGATTGTAATGTGCTTCCCCCAGATCTCTGATCTTGAATATGTTCCTAATATTCTGTTTTATTTTATAAATTTTTTCTTCTTTGTTACTGAAAATCAGCATGTCTTCTACGTAGACTGCTATAAGAATGACGTGGTCTTGTTTTCGAATTATATATACGCAATTGTCATTTATTAGTCTATGAAATCCAAGTTTCAGTAAGTCGTCATTTAATTTTCGATTCCATTCACGACCAGCTTGTTTCAAGCCGTAAAGTGATTTTTAAGTAAACAAACTTGGTTTCCCTTTTTAAACCATTCTGGTTGCTCTATGTACACCTCGTCATGTAATTCACCATTTAAATAGGCTGTGGACACATCAGTTTGATGTATTTTCCAATTTTCTTCTGCTGCTAATGCAAGTAACAGAGAAAGTTTCCCGAAAATCTTTACCAAATTGTTGAGCATAGCCTTTTGCAACTAATCTTGCTTTTTTCCGTTCTATTCAACCATCTGCTTTGTATTTTCTTGAAAATATCCATTTACAACTAGTCGGCTTCTTTCCTTTTGGTAAATCTACTAGTTTTATTATTTAATAATGATTGATATTCAGATTGAATAGCTTTTATCCATTCTTCCGAATTATTTCTTGAAATTTCTTCTTTGTATGTTTCTGGATTATCATCGTCCCACTTCGCAAAGAGTTCTATTCATCCTCTCTGCAATTCCATTTTGTTGAGGTAAGTATTCTACTGTCAATTGTCTTGATATTTCATTTTCTTGTAAGAACTTGTTGAAAACGTTATTATAATATTCTAAACCATTATCGCTGCGTAAATTTTTTATTTTCTTACCAGTGAAGTTCTCTGCTGCTAGATTCTTGTAGTTCATGAAAGCTTCAAGTAGTTCAGATTTCTTCTTTAGAAAATATACTTTTGTGTATCTGGACTTATCATCAATGAAAGTGTATAAATATCTGACACCTCCCAATGATTCAACTTTTATAGGTCCACATATGTCCTAATAAACCAACTGTAGTACATCATCACTTCTTGATTCAGAACATTTTGTAATTTTTTCTCTGACTTGTTTGGCTTTGAAACAAACTTCGCATTTTAATTCTCTGACATTAATATTTTCGCTTAATCCATATACCATATTATCATCTTTCAATAATTTCAGATGATGGATATTTAAATGTCCAAAACGATTATGCCATTTAGTTATTTCGTCGAGTTTTTTGACATTATTTTCATAATTTGTAGCACTTACTTCTTTGAATTGTTTTACAAAATACAACCCATTTTTCTTTATTGCTTCAATATATACTTCATTTTCATCTCTTGTAATAACAGCAATATTATCTTCAAATTTTACTTTAAATGAATTTTTCGTTGCATGTAAAACATCTTTTAGTAATACTAATTTACAGTTAGAGTCTACTTTAGCTTTCAGCTATATTGTACCTTTACCATATATTTTTGCTGTCTTTTTGATCGCGAGCCGTACATTTTGCCCATCAACATATTGAAATGATGTGAAAATATTTCGTTGACTACAAATGTGCGACGTTGCGCCGCTGTCAATAATCCAATCATTTCTTTCAAAATTTATCTTATTTCATAGGAATTCATTGCATGAAAATCTTCTGAATCTTCAGTAGTTAGTGCATTCTTTTCCATTATTTTCTTTCTCTTCCAACAATCCTTAGCTTTATGACCTTTCTTATTAAATAATGACAGGAGAAAGGAAATGATTTATTTGTGAACTTAGTTTCTACTTTGCTATTAAACTTTTTTCTTTTAAAAAAAGGCTGCTGGACCTTCTACCATTTGAGGAAATTCATTATTTTTTCTTTCTGACGTAATTCCTCATCTAAAAATTTCGTTTTTAATATAATTTTCTTTTCCTAATTTTTCTGTGTGATACATAGAAGACATTTTCAATGTTGACTAATTATATTTCTCCTGGGCTCTATAACCTGTTAAAATTATATATGAGACGCAGAGTTATATGTAGAGATCAGTTGATTGAAACTTCCTTTTTTATTTAATTCAAACATGAAAATACAAATACAATATTATTTTATATAATATTATGACATTTAATACATCAATATATTTATTTACTATCTCTGTAGTTATTCTCTTAAAAACATTTATAGTGTGCGTTGATTATAATAGAAAATGATTTTCTCAACAGTAACAATTCAGAGTTGAGTATGCACTTCACTTACTTGACCGGCGATGACGAGATCCTGATAAAATATTGATGAATGATGAGAATGGATGTTTTATGATGAGGATGAATACTTATTAATTAAATCAACGATATGCACACAATACTTTAAAGCCAACTACATTACATTAAATTAATTAAAATTATAGTAAATACAATTAAATTAATGAAATCCAAAAGATGTATTTTTAGGGCGTAAATACTCGCGACAATCAAAGCTACATGTTTAGGCAACCAAACACAAAAACAGACTCTTAATAATCTTTTCGTCGAGAGGGAAGCTAAACAATATAAAAAACAAATTTCACATACCCAAGATAAAACATATCCTAAAAATTCCACTATGTTATGAATACAATAATCACTATACTGTGGTTGAATAGTATGGGTAATATCGGATCTCCTTTTTTAAGAGAGGCTTTATACGAAAGGTGTCTGAATTATACCATATATTACCGCTTTACATTTGTTCTTTTTGTGTGCCATCATGAAAGATCAAATTGTCAAGTCATACATGAAATGATAAATAACATTTGTCTAATTTTTATGATTAGTTCTTTTTGTTCATAAAATAATTGTCATTTTGTAGTTCTTGTTGTATGTTTATATGTACTATACTCATGAATTGTGTAATTAAAATTTTACACGTTCTTCGATATAATAGTCATACATACGAGGGCTATTCTCTTTCGGGTTAGCTTAGTACAGGTAGTACACAATTTATTGACAAAACACATGTATTTATAATTTTTCAATATATTCTCCACCACAGTCAATGCATTTTTGCACCTGTGGAAACCAATCTCCTAAACATTTTCTCCAATCTTCCCGTGTTAGTTTCTTTGTTCCATTTTTAAATGCGTCAACCGCTTCTTCGGCCGAAGTAAATCGTAAACCCCGTAACTTATCCTTTACACGCGGAAATAAAAAGAAATCATTAGATACCAGGTTTGGATTACATGGCGAATGACCCATTATTTCAATGTTTTAAGCATTTAAATACTCAGTTGTTTGAGCAGTAGCGTGTGGCCAAGCGTTATCTTGATGCCGATCTTTCCTCTTGGACGTCTTTCACGAACATTTTGGAGAATTTCAGGCAAACAAACTGTTGTGTACCATTCAGCATTAACAGTACGACGATCTTCCAGTACTACAGTGCAAACATGTTCAATACTAACAAAAAATGTGGCGACCATCTTTTTGTTTCGGCTTTTTTCGCGAATAACTTTCGTTGGGGGCGACTCATTCTCAAAGTCCCAAACTATCGACTGTTGCTTTTTTTCGGAACCATAGCAGTATATCCATGTTTCATCACCTGTAGTGATGTTATACACCAAATGAGACGAGCCATTGCCGAAGCGATTTAATGTAGATCTGCATCATCTCACATGGTTTTCTTTTTAAACTGGGGTCAAAATGTGGGGAATCCAACGAGACCAGAGCTTACGTACCATCAAATGTATTTGTGATATGGTGTTAATTACTTTCACACCAATCTTTAAAGTTGCTTGAATACTCCTGACAGTAACATGCCGGTCCTCTTTACTCATGTTCCGAACAAACTCAATATTCCTTTCGGTAACTGCCATTTTTGGCTTAGGAGCTCGAAAACGGTCATTTAAAGAAAGTCGACCACGTTGAAATTTATTGTACCCTAGCTAAGGAACACGACTTGTTACCAAACACTCGATGAATTTGTTCAAAACATTCTTTACCATTTAAGTTACGATTGAAATTATAAATAATCACAGCCTGATAATGTTCTTTTTTCATTCCATGATTTCTTGGAGACAGGATTTACTTTAAAGTTATGTTCTTTAAAAATGTTCAAGTGTATTTGACAGCCGTCACTGTAATTAAACATGTAAAGAACTAGCTAAAAATGTCAAACAAAATATGTTTTAATATGTCATCGCTTGCTAGATAGACTCAGCGGAAAGAGAACAGCCCTCGTAGATTATAAAATTATAAATTTAAAATATCAATATTTTTGTTTCAGATACGTGTACGTAACTTTGACAAAAACCGAATGAGCAACACCAAATCTCAGGAAATATTTCTTCATGGGACTATTAAACTACATCAAAAATTATGCAAGTAACTATTTTCAAATACAACCTGTATTTTCGACTCCAGTGTATTACATTTTAGATTTTGTGCCGATTTGGAAATGTCTATGACAATTGAACTTTTATGTCAATTTATTATCTGTTGTTTATTCCTATGCATATGTGGTTTTATAATTACAGTGGTATGTTTTAAAGTAACTTGTAGTATTACGTAATTACATTAATTTAAAAGTGCGTTTTCATCTATTTTGTGATAGGCAAAAATTATTTATTAGTTTAGGGCATAAAGTAGCAGATTCCCTGCCGCTATGGCATTTCAAAATCTAATATTATTTCTTATTGGAATACTGTTTTTACCCATCTCCCCCATGATATCCTAAGTAACGGAGATGCAGAGAGATAGAGGCAGACATAAACTGAATATAATATAAATGCATATTCAAACATGTTCGCATGAACACGTGCAGGGTTGTGTGCATAACCACCCACATTATAATATCTATCATATTCCCCGCCTCGCCGGTCCTTCCTCCTTCCCACGTCCCACCATTCCCCCTCGCCCGTCCCTACACATTCTCAAAGTTGTCCTTACAATAAATTTATACTTAAGCGCGCCCGCAATAATTTTTCTGTCAGTCTGCTACTAGTGCTTCTACTGTACGGATCAAAAATTATTTTAAATGATAATAATGATAAAGTCTTTTTAACTAAAGATAATTTAAAACGTCACGTGAAGATTTGTAATAAAATCGGTGAACTATACAAATGCAAAATATGTACATCAAAATTTACTCGCAGTGATAGTCTTACAAGTCATAAACTTAATAAGTATAAAGAAGCGCCAATGTTAGAAAAGAAAACTATAGAAACATGAAATTTTATATAAAGATCAGCAGAAAATAATGCATTAAGAGAGTGTAAAAATGTACCATATTTTTTCCAACTCATAATTAGTATATCGGACACGATCTCAAAAACATATTAATATAATAATTAAATCTTTTAAACATAATGTATTTGAAATTTGTTCTGGTTTCAATAAACAAATAGCCAATTATCGCGAAAACGTTTCAGGAATTGATTTTAACTAATTTTTAAAAGATGCTGAAGATACAGATAGTTTCCAGAAGCGGATATTAATCGGTATAAGCCTATATGAGACTCTTGATTTGTCGATCTTCCAAGACGAATTAAAGATAAACTTGTTTGCTTAAACATTGTAAATAATGACGAATATTGTTTTCTTTGGGCTATAGTTTCTGCATTTTATCCTGTAAAGAATAAATCTTGTATTCCGTTATATCCACATTTCACGAAAATTTTGATGTCTGAGAGATTTAGTCCAGGCAACGAAGACTAAAAAAGGCCAAATAGCGGAAATAATTCATGTAGAAGCCAATTTTGGCACAGTTGTACGGGAACATACTAAAAGTACTGATGGGTGGAATTAAAGCTAAGGGTGGGGGTGGTCTTTGAAGGTCCCTTTTTTCAGTTTTTCGTTAATAACTCGAAAACTACTGCCTCTAGCGAAAAAATGTTTATACACTAAATCTACATAAAATTCTTTACAAAAAAGGTCCTATACACATTTTTGCTAGGCTGAATATCTAAGGAGATATTTTTAAAAATCGGTTTTTCTTCTAAAAATTAAATGTTTATTGTTAAAAATTAAATATTTATTATTAAAAATGAAATAATTAGTGTTCAAGGATGTATCTTGAACTTTAATTTTAGTCAAAATCTAAATTTTCATCCTCATCGGTGCTGGCTTCAATGTGGGCTCCATTCGTATATGAGTTGAGGCACACGCTGCAGGCATCGGAACAGGCAATTCCTGCTTTGCGGCAACCGCAGCGCATCGCACACCCAGTCGTGCATCCGCAAAAGATTATGTTCAAAATGGAGTCGAGTACCACAGGGTCGTCTTGTTAAGTAGGTTGCTGTGAAGAGCTTAGCGATTCCCACTTTGCCCTTTCCATGTATCTCCGAGATGGTATCGCATCCGGAGAAGCTATTGAGAAGGAGAATCATCTTGGAGAATGGAAGCTGTTAAAATTGTCGCACTGAAAACAATTTGGTCTCCACCCTCCAACGACCTGATGAACAACAAGGTGGTTGAATGTAAACTGAAAAGGGACGAGCGCCGATATGAAGGTTCCGGAGGATAACTGGACTACCTAGCACTGAATGACCTCATTCCAACCGTTCTCCTCTTCTGTTTATAGGCGGCACCGCTATCTAACAATATGTACTTCTTGAAGCCAGGCCGTGGGATGGTGGAGACCAAATTGTTTTCGGTGCGACAATTTCAACAGCTTCCATTCGCCAAGATGATCCTCCTTCTCCATAGCTTCTCCGGATGCGATACCATCTCGGAGATACATGGAAAGAGCAAAGTGGGAATCGCTGAGCTCTTCACAGCAACCCAGTAACCACGAACGATACTGTGCCACCCAACTCCATTTTGAACATGATCTTTTGCCGATGCACGACTGGGTGTGGTGTGCGCTGCGCAAAATAGGAATTTCCTGCTCGGATGCCTGCGACGTGTGCCTCGACTCAGGTCGGAGCCCCCATTGAAGACCGCACCGATAATGATGAATATATAGATTTTGACCGAAATTAAAGTTCAAGATATCCTTGATCACTAATTATTTCATTTTTAACAATAAACATTCTATTTTTAACAAACATTTCATTTTTACAAGAAAACTCGATTTTTTATAAATATCTCCTTAAGTATTGATCCTAGCAAAAATATGTATAGGACCTTTTTGTATAGAATTTTATGTAGATTAATTTAGTATTTGAACATTTTTTCGCTAGAAGAAGCAGTTTTCGAGTTATTAACGAAAAACTAAAAAAAGGACCTTCAGAGACCACCCCTACCCTTAGCTTCAGTCCCACCCATCAGTACTTTTAGTAAGTTGTCAAGGACACTTTCCTCTACATCTGTGCCAAAATTGGCTTCTACATGTATTATTTCCGCTATTTTTCCTTTGTTGACTGGACTAATTAGAAATTCTAATGAAAGGAAATGGTATACCAAAGTTTAAAAATTTGAGAATATATCTACAAATTTATATGGTTTGGAATATGAACACAAATCTACTATGTATGTTATAGTTGGTCCAATTTATCATAGAAAAAGTTAAAAATAAAATCGAATATTAACTTATTACACCTTGCAGGTACTGATAAAAGTCATTATGCATGGATTAAATATTTATCTAGATTAGCACGTAGCCAAATATAACTTTACCTTAAGACTCCATTTTAGTTTTATACTTTTAAATAATACATGTTCATCTAACCCTAATACTAGTTATACAAATAAAATTCACATTTATGTGCTTTTTCGCTTATAATATAAAATGTTTATATGATAATTTTCTTAAGACAAATTTAATACTTATACAGAAAAACATTATTCAAAATTATTTGTGGAATAGGTTAGTCCTGATGTTGCTAGGATTTATTATGATTATTTATGAAATGTACAACAAATGTCAAAACTATGCAGCTACTTTATGTCATATTTGTGAATAAAACATACATTTGCAGACCACGATCGTTTAATCTTAAAATTTGTAAGTGCCGCCCATTCAGTCTGTATTGTTATTTATTATTCTTATCCGAAGGTTTAGAATCTACAGAAACACCTGACTTATAATTTACTATTTATTATTTACACATTCTACATAATTTATTTTCTTTCGTCATCCAGCTTTTATTAGTATTCTCTTCATTTCCGCACCTGAAACGTGCTATTATTTTCGTAGCACCCAGTAGATCCACTTTGAGCAGATATTTTGGCGTGTCATAAGTTTGTATCATTTTATATAATGGGTTTGTAATTTTAGTTCATTATTCTGTTTTGTTGTTCTTGTTTTTGGTTATCATCTTCTCTATACTCCATTCAAATCCAAGAGTCACTGCGTCAAAACAAATGCATGCGGTTGGCACGTGATTTTGCAACAGGGTCGCACTAAGCTGTTCAGTAAGGGTTCTGCGAGCTGATACCTCGTCAAACAATTTTATTACATTTTGAATTGTTTTGGGTGAAGATAATTCATGTGGTTTTTATATTCGTAGACAATTCTAAAGACTGATCTGATACCCATTCCAGATTTCTTAAAAACAATTTTTAATCTATTTCTTGTGACTAATAATACTACTTGTAGATGCCATTTTGCCATTGAATTATTAATTTCAGCAGCGATGCGAATACCCTCAAACTCAGAAAGAAAATGAAACGCTTTAAAATTAAGTAGATACGGTTCACAGAAGCCCATCCCTCAGTAACAGCAAAGCCAATCACAGCGAGCCAAACAGCTGAGCACGTGCTGATCACGCACTGATCATTGTTTTGACGCGGTGACTCTTGGTTTTGAATTTAGTATAGAAATCAGTTCGGCGTTTATATTCTTTCCTTATTATTTAATAATTTTTTCTTCTTCTTTCCATTTTGTTAAATGTTGATTATTCTTTTCTTTTTTCTTATCCTTTTCCAACATTGTTCTTTTATATTTATTTTTTTTTTCTTCGTATATCATGGCTTTTCTGCCCGCTTCAATTCTCATTTTATTTCGTTTTGTCTCTTCGCGAATAATGTACTTCGGGGTTTGCATGTTTAAACTTAATATCCATCGTAGGTACTTTCCATGTATATTTTCCAACATCATTTGCTCTTTCAATCCCCATATCTCCACTCCGTGAAACATCACACTTCTTACCATTGAGTCAAACATTACAAGTTTAGTTTTTTATTTATCTTCAAATTTTCATTCTCCTATCATCTGCATTCGCTAAAGATTTCCTATTACTATTTTTCCTGTCTGTTCTTTTTGTAGATGTTCCTCCAAATCTCCTATTTACAGTGTGGCTGAAAGGGTATCCTTATCTTAGTCCTTTATCCATCCAGAAATATTTATTTCGCCATTGACTGTCCTTACACTCTTGGATGTTTCTTTATATATTCTCTACCGATAAAATAAGTTGCTCATTTGTACCCATTTTAATTAAATTATCGACGAGTATAGCACGATCTACCATGTCAAATTCTGCCCTTAAGTCAACGAAGAGAATCATACAATTTTCTCTTTTCCTTAGTAATTTCTTATTAAATAGCGTGGTATTATATACAGAATGGCGGCGGTGAAGGGTGAAGATAAAGATTTTAAAAAGAGTTGTTTCTTGTCTGGAAATGGCGATGTAAAGAAAATAATTTCTGGATTTCAGTCAGTATTGTTTATTCAGTCTCGACAGTTTCGACCCCACATGGGTCTTCTTCAAGAGTTATATATATATATATATATATATATATATATATATATATATATATATATATATATATATATGTTGTATTGATATGCTGTTAGTCACACGTGTTTTTTATCGGCTCTTTAATATTGTTTTTTTGTGGTTTTTGTGATCAGTATCCTTCTCAAATTTTGCATCCAGCTTTATAAAACTGAGTTTCACACAATAGCGGTATTCCGATACTCGTGACCCTCATCACTTCCGAATAATTCAGTTTTTAAATCTAGTGCACCTGGTTAAGTATAAATCTAAGTAAAAATCGTAATAAAACAAGTTAAGTCAACTCAGTGCATCATGTCAAAGCAGTGCGGCAAGTGCCAACGACCAGCGAATAAAAGGGGCGTGCAAAGTGTTGATTGTTGCCAAACTTCTTTTCATTCGTCGTGCGTGAATATTACTGAGCAACACATAGGCGTGCTCGAAACGTTAGACTCTTTGTGGGGATGCAAGGCTTATCGCGCATCAAACTGTATTGTAGAATTTCCACACCTTCTGATATATGTGTCCTGCAAAATAATATAAATATCCTTCTCTCATGGAGCAAGGATAATAAACTAAACATAAATGTTGATAAATGTTATATAATATCATTTACGCGTAAAATTAATTATATTATACATTCTTATGATATCTGTGGATCTAATCTTCTCCAATAATATAAATACTAAAGTCATGCCATGTCACAGCCCTATTAGTAAAGTGGACGTACAACATCATCCCCCGTTACTTATTTATTGTGATTTCAAGATTAACTCGTCTCTAATACTTAATCACAGAAAAGTCCCGATATTTAAGAAAGCTGATTATATTTCTATCAATAATTATTTTTCAGATTTAAACTGGATCTCGGAATTCAGTGGATTAAACACTGAAGATGCACTAAATAAATTTTACATAATTTTATCCGATGCAATTGATAGATTTGTTCCGAAAAAATCTATACCCAAAAAGCCTTATCCCTGTTGGTATTCTTCTGAACTTATTCACCTTATTAAACTCAAATATAAGGCGCATAACAAATTTAAGCGTTTCAAATGTGAATCATATTATTTAGAATTTTCTTATCTACGTAGAAAAGTAAAAACACTGACCCAAATTTGTTATGCGAATTATATAAACAATGTTGAAGCAGAGATTCCTAAAAACGTGAAGAAGTTCTGGAACTTTGTATCTTCCGTAAAAAAGTCGAATATTCCCTCACTTATGACTTATAATAACACTAGTTCATCGGATGCCAGTGAAATCTGTAATATGTTTGCTAATTATTTTCAATCTACTTTCTTGAAAGGTAATAATTGTAACACACTTGCCACAAACAATTACTGTGATTCAGTTTTAAATCTGGAAAATATATATGTCTCCGAAGATGATGTTCGTGAGATATTGTCAAATTTAGATGTAACTAAAGGTACTGGTCTTGACGGTATCCCTGGCTTATTTATTAAAAAATGTTCTGAATCCCTTTGTCTTCCTTTGAAAATAATTTACGAAAAATCGCTTGCCGAAGGTTGTTGTCCGACTGCCTGGAAAAAAGCTTTAGTTGTACCCATTCATAAACAAGGCAACAGAAACCTAATTGAAAACTACCGCCCTATTTCAAAACTCTGTATTTTTGAAAAGATCATTTATAAGCAATTACATGCAGCATTCAAAAATATTTTATATTATGAACAACATGGTTTTTGCCCAGGCAGGTCAATTGAAACTAATATAATTGAGTATATAGACTTTATACTTTCTTCTATGGACGACAGGGTACAAGTAGATGCCGTTTACACAGACCTCAGCAAGGCATTTGATAAGATTAATCATATGCTTTTAATAAGTAAGCTTGAAATGCGTGGAATACATGGCAATTTACTCCAATGGTTCAGATCATACCTCACTGATAGACAGCAATGCATTTCAATTAATGGCTTTTCTTCAGATTTTTTTCCCGTGACCTCTGGGGTACCTCAGGGGTCTCATCTCGGTCCTCTGCTGTTCATTATTTTTATTAATGATATTAGAAAATGTTTTCATAATGCAAGATTTAGTATGTACGCGGATGACTTAAAAGTTTATATGCCTATTGAATCTTTGTCAGATTGCTATGCACTCCAAGAAGACCTTAATAGACTTAATGACTACTTATTGTTGAATGACTTAACACTAAATTTTGATAAATGTTCTTGTATTACTTTCACTCGGAACAGAAATACTTATTATTATAATTATTCTTTTGATAGTAAAAAATGTAAATCGTGTAAATCATGTCAAAGGTTTGGGTATTATCTTAGATAGTAAACTTATCTTTGATTTGCATATTGATTTTGTTGTAAAGAAAGCCTACAAAATGCTAGAATTCATTCTGAGAATTGGAAATAAATTTGGAAATGTTCGTACTCTCATTTCTTTATATTGTTCTCTAGTTCGTTCTCAACTTGAATTTGCTGCTATATGTTGGTCTCCGGCTTACTATATTTATATAAATCGAGTCGAAGGTATTCAACGTAAATTTATTTTCATCATGAACATTAAATTCCCTAATCGTTCTATTTCATTAGTTGCTTTGCGAATTCGCCGTGTGATATTAGATTTAACTTTTTTGTTTAAACTTTTAAATAACAAAATTGATTGTCCAGTACTGCTGAACAAAATATCACTCAGAATACCAACATATTCCACTAGATCACAAATGTTGTTCGCATTGGCGAGTTGTAGAACGAATTCTGCCAGTAATGCTCCCTTTCTCAGAATGATATCTACGTATAATAAATTGTCAAGTGTACCAAATTTTCCTGACATATTTAGTTGTTCTCTCAGAACGTTTAAATCTTTTCTTTATAATATTTGTATTTAATTTTTTTTTTTCCACAATCTCGTAATATTCTTATCTACTTTATTTCATTTTAAGTGCATGTATTTTTTTGTCTGATAACTTTGTAATTATTATGTTTAAATTCTCCTAGTGCTGTACTGTTATTGGGATTTTTTTCCTGTTGTGCAGCCCAGATTGTAAATAAATAAAAATAAATAAATAATCTTACACGGTTAAACTCTGTTAAAGATTTAGGTGTCACATTTACTTATAATTTTAATTTCAATGAGCACATTCTTAATACCTGTTCATCAACCAGTAAAACTCTAGGATTCATTTTTAGAATATGCAAAATGTTCAATGATGAAACTGTTATTAAATCCTTATATTTCGCATTCGTTCTTAGTAAATTAGAATATGCCCAATTAATTTGATACCCGTTTTATGCCATTCAAAGTAGTCATCTTGACCGCATCCATCGAAGGTTCCTGAAATATATGTCATATAAACTAGATAATATATATCCTGATCGGAATATTGATACAAATTCCCTTCTTGAGCGCCATTCTTTACCATCCTTAAGTTCTAGGCGAGAGATCTCTAGCGCACGTTTCCTATGGTTACTTCTCCACAACATTGGTGTACCATTCCATGTACCCAGGCTTGCATCAAGACATGATCGAACCTTCCATCTCCCTACTGCTCGTACTGATGTTTTTCAGCGCTCACCAATCCACTTGATGTGTTTGAATGCAGATGTAATTTATAAAGATGTATTTGCATAATTATTTTTTTTGTACCTACTATATTAATTTCATTGATTTCATGGTCATACTAATTTTATTATGTGTAATATTGTTATATATTCTTATTATGTTATTATTTTTATATTTTCATATTATTTTACCCTGTAATTGGATAACTGTTGGGTAATAAAGTTATTATTATTATTATTATTATTATTATTATTATTATTATTATTATTATTATTATTATCACTCATATCGACAAATGATGATATTGAAGAAACTGAAGAAGTAAACATGCGCGCGCTCTTCAATGAATTTAAAAAAGAATTAACAGCTGAGTTTGATGAAAGATTTAATAGCTTAATCAAATCCATTGAATTCTGCTCGGATAAGATAACCGATTTTGAATTAAAATTAAAAACATTTGATGAAAAAATTAAAGAAATGGGAAATTTAAAAACAGAAAATAATTTATGAAAAACTCAAGTTATTAATTTAATTCAATGTATTAATGATCTTGAATAGTATTCAAGATTAAACAATTTAATTATTCATAATATACCGGAAATGCGTGATGAAAATGTTAATAACATGGTTATAAATCTGGGAAAAGCAGTCGGTGTTGAGCTAAATGAATGCAATATATCTATCTCGCATAGACATTCAAAACTATATATTTGTGAAACTAACGACTCGCTGTCTTAAAGATAAACTATTAGCTGCAGTAAAAGCTAAAAAAGATCTTAAATCAACATTTCTATTTCCTCATAAACCAGAGAATAAAATTTTTGTCAATGAGCATCTGAGTCCAAAAAATAATAGCTTATTTAAATTATGCCGCGTACAATTAAAACCTAAAGAGTTAAAATTTATTTGGACCAGAAATTGTAAAATTTACGTTCGTAAAAATGAAAATACTGCAACACATTTAATTCGCACAGAACAGGATTTAAATAAATTAATTTAAAAACTGAAATAATTACTCCACTTTAATTTATTAATATCAATAATTACAAATATGAACTTATCGGTCTATTATCAAAATGTAAGAGGTCTTCATTCTAAAACAAATGATATTCGCCTAAATTCGGTATTGTGCAATTTTGACATTATTTGTTTAACATAAACTTTTTTAAATTCTTCGGTGTATGACTCAGAAATTTTGTGTAGTGAATACAAAATAGTTCGACGCGACAGGGGTATCGATACGTCATCAATGCTTGATGGAGGTGGTGCGCTGATTGGAATCCACAAAACACTTTCCTACCTCGAAATAAATGACTGGTGTTCGAGTGCTGAAGACGTCTGGATAAGTGTTAATTATAACAATAATTGTTTTTATGTGTGCTGTGTTTATAATCCCCCGGATGATAATGTAGCCCTGATGTCATTTTTACACAAACTTTCTTCAATCGTTGAAAAAGAACCAGATAGTAAATTTGTTATTTGTGGCCATTTCAATCTACCTTATCTGCAGTGGGAATATGAGCAGAAAACATATTTTAATGCTAGCTCCTTCTTACAACAGACCATCCACTGAATTTGTTGACATTATTACATATTGTGGATTTTCTCAATTCAACGGGGTAAAAATGCAAATAATAGGACTCTAGACTGAATATTATCAAATTATGAAAAAGTAACGATCTTAGAATGTAATGACCCATTGACAAAAATTGATGCGCAACACCGTCCACCCTTAAACTTAAGTATTAATTTAAAAAATTCTGTAAATATCGAAAAAAAAAAATCCAGAATTTTTTTATATAAAAATGCAGATTTGAGCAAATTATACTTTCTTTGGATGTCAACTGGAATGAATTCGTTTGCAATCAAAGCACATAATACTGCGTTAATAATTTTTACGAAATTATATGGAAATGTATTTAGACATATGTTCCTCAAAAGCAGTGGCGTATGAAGATATTTTGACGCCAGAACCCCTTGAATTTTGGCGCTTCCACCCCTTCTTTTTTGGTGAACGTGAATGAAAAAAAATATATTTGAAATTTCAAGTAAGAAACCTATAATTATAATAAGTAATTAAATATAACAACTGACATAAATAGAGTAATAATCAATGATTCGGAAAATGACAATCATACGAGGGTAAATGGGAGGGCTTTTTTATTAGTAAAATTCAGCATACATTAAACCTGAACTTTTATTTTTAATTAAAATAGTATAATAACAAAAATATAATTAAAATGAAATGACATTTTTGTTGCTTCGGCACTGGCAAAAATATTCGCAGTGTCGTCAAAATTAATTTCATTTAAAAGAGTTTTTTCGATGCACATAATAGCCAAAACGTTTAATTTTGCGGGAGATTGACTATAGGCACAACTCGTGTATAGCTAAATTGAATTATTTTGCATTAATCTTTTTAGGCTATAATGTCCAAATCATGCCTGCTCCTGCTAATTTATATTTTATAAAATAATTATTATTTTTTTCAAATCCTACCATAATTTTGCGCCCCCTATAATTTTGCGCCAGAAGCCTGGGCTTCTGCGATAATACGCCACTGCTCAAAAGCAATACAACTCCAATAGTTATCTTCCCTGGTTTTCAGGTAATCTAATTAAATTAATCAGAGAAAAAGACAAAGCTTATAGAAAGTATAAACGGTTTAAAACGCAGATTTGTTATAATATATTTGCACTACTGAGGAAAAGAATGAAAACACTAATTAATACTTGCTATAATAATTATATTGGTAATGTTGAAGAAAAAACATCCACTAATAGTACAAAAATTTGGACTTATGTCACGTCACTTAAAAAAAGCAACATTCCACAGCAAATGCAATATAATAATCTGACGTCGAGCAATGGTACTGAAACGTGTAACTTTTTCTCGGATTATTTTAAATCTGTTTACACTGATGGTTCCTTAAATATCAATGCAGTGGGTTCATTGCAGAATCAGTCTGATTTCAGTTACTGTATTTCATCTATACAAATTAATGAGGAAAAAGTTCTAGATCTGAAACTAGATATTATTAATAAAGGATCTGGTCCAGATGATATACCAAGTATCTTTATAAAGCAGTGTACCATTTCCTTATGCATTCCCCTTGCAATCATTTTTAACAAGTCGCTCGAAGAGGGACATTTTCCACAAATCTGGAAAAAAAAGCATATGTAGTCCCTATATTCAAAATAGGTAACAAAAATAATTTTGAAAATTATCGGCCTATATCGAAATTATGTATATTGAAAAAAGTGTTTGAATCAATTATATATAAACAACTTTTTTCCAGTATTAAAAATTTACTAATTCCTCAACAACATGGATTTTTTTCTGGCAAATCGTGGCAACTAACCTTCTTGAATATACGGACTACATACTGCAAGCCATGGACAAAAAGATACAAGTTAACGCTATTTACTTCGATTTCTGCAAAGCCTTTGATAAAATTGATCATCACCTTTTGATAAAGAAACTTGTTGGAATTGGTGTGAACTTGTTAAAATGTTTCCTGTTTTATCTGACCGATTGCAGTGTGTGGTGGTAAATGGTTATTATTCTGGTGATACTTACGTAACATCTGGCGTGCCGCAGGGGTCCCATTTAGGGCCATTATTGTTTAACATTTACGTCAATGACATTGTTCAATGTTTTTCGCACTCTAATTTTGTTATGTACGCTGATGATCTTAAACTATACAGAGCTGTAACCTCTGAATCTGATTGCCATTTATTACAACAAGACATTTATAAATTTGTGAAAATAAATTATATATTAATGTAAATAAATATTTTTCCATTAGTGTCACGAGAAACAGAACTAAAATTAATTTAAATCATAGCATTGATAATAATATTATTAATGTTAAGCTCATTAAAGATCTTGGTGTGACACTGGACCATAAATTATTATTTGATGTACATATTGACAATGCAGTGAAGAAAGCCTAGAGAATGTTAGGATTTTTAATACGGACTTGTGTTAAATTTAAGAACCCATCTACATTAATAAAATTATATTGTTCATTTGTTGGAAATCACGTAAAATTTGCTTCAGTTTGTTGGAATCCCCACAATACAATTTACGTAAACAGACTTGAAAGTATAACCCATCTACATTAATAAAATTATATTGTTCATTTGTTGGAAATCACGTAAAATTTGCTTCAGTTTGTTGGAATCCCCACAATACAATTTACGTAAACAGACTTGAAAGTATACAAAATAAATTTGTATCCTATATGCATCGAAAATATTTCAGTACAATATTCAATATAATTAGTTTGGAAAAACGACGAATGGTTTCAGATATGTGTTTCCTACATAAATTATTAAATAATTCACTTGATTCGCCATTCCTTATTTCCCAGTTATATTTTCGAGTGTCAGTTTATGTTACCAGATCTAATATTCTGTTTGATATCCCTTTTTTCAGAATCACCTCTGCGGAAAATTCTTCTGTGAACAGATTAAAATGCACTTACAATAAATTGTGTGAAAAAGAAAACTATCATGACATATTTAATGTTTCGTTGTTAATTTTTAAACGTCAAATTGTAAGAATTATTTCATAAAATATGAATGTGTATGTATGTATGTGTTTGTATATACACATGCATATTTTTGAAGTTGTGCTTAGTGCCGGATCAAGGTATTTCCGGGCCTGAGGCGCTAACAATTTTCGGGTCCCTAGAATAAAACATAAGGCCCCAAAAATATAATTTATTTTATAAATTAAATAGAAAAACAATTACAACAGAAGTAAACTCATAAAGTAAATAAAATACAACTCTAAAAAAATAAAAACTCGACAAAATGGTGCCATAGCCGGGCCCCTAGCAGACCCGGGCCCTGAGGCACGCGCCTCATGGGTAATCCGGCAATGGTTGTGCTGCAAATTTGATTTCACAACATTTACAAACATTTTCTGTGTATCATGTATATGTTAATTAATTATAATTTTGTAGTCACACAGTCAAAGATGTACAAATATTATAAGTATAAATTACGAAATAGATGTGTCACACCCTAACGTACAACTTAGACTAAGTATAGTTTAGACTTGAGAGGTAAGTCAAGGTTTTAATTAACAACTTGTTTAAATGAGATTTCGCTTCAATTGTTTAAATATTATGAAGGTGATTTGTGTGTTATTACTCACTAGATGTTACAGAAGGTTATTTGTTTATGTAATATGATTATTATAAACGACTGTATAAAATGTATATATACAGAGTCCGCCAAAGGAACCTGACGATTTTTGGTATTCAACTACAAATTTATGTGACAAGATATTTCGTTTCACATACAAGTAATCGATCGCCTTTGGCTCGTGTCGCAATCTCCACCCTCATGTAAAAATTTCAGCTTCACACACTTGCCACATAATACACTATTTTGTGTTATGCTTGTTAATTTATAAATATTGTTTTTGTACTTATTGTAAAAAAATATTGTATAGCTCATGGAGGTATGAAACAAATATGGAGGGAGCGTATAGCGATACTATTGGCGAGGGGAGTGAAACCTAGTGGGGACGGACGCATACATGTATTGGTCCCGAGCTAGAGTGGGGATCTCGCGGTATTTTTGAAGTACGAAATGCGAAAAACGTGTAACTGAAGCAATATGATTACTTTTTTTTTTAAAAGAAAAAAACTATTTAGGTAAGGTATAAGAGTACATTAAAAAATAAACAATTGATTTAGATAATTTTTATTATAAAAAACCAGTCTTTTAGTAGCTTGTAAACAATTTCATTTTGTTATTTCAAATTCTAATATTTTGGGATTTATCAATATTTTATTTTGTTAAAAAATACAAACTAACTTTAAAATAATTATGATATATAGATTTAATTAAATGAACTATATGATTTGCCAGGGACCCATGTTCAAAACAATGTTCATGCAAAGTAAAAAAAAATGTCTGTATTTATACATTTTTTTAAAACATTTACAGTCCGATTGACAAAAAAGTTTAAGCTAATCCTTATTTTTGGATTAGCGAATTCTACTCTAATTTTGACAGTTTATATCTTAAAATATAGTCTAACCTATTCCTAGTATCTACCTTTATTGATAATATCATGAAAATTAAATTTTAAATACCGAAATAGAATAGAATTCACTAATCCAAAAATGAAGATTAGCTTAAACTCTTTTGTGAATCGGGGTATTAAAAATATGAAATATAGCATTTTTGTATGATATATTTTCCTCTCGTCTTCTTGGCGTAATGTAATTTCACATTTTGTGTACACGTTAATAACATCCTTATTATAGAAATTTTTGTAAACACCTTTTTAATAAAGAAGTAACAATAATAAAAATAGTCCACAATATATTACCTCGCACTACACACCAGAAAATTAAATCTCAACAAAACTTTGTACTGTACACGACACAAAATGACAGATGGTCCCGACTGGTAGTGGGGAGCAGTTGGCTTCATTTGAGTTCGCATAAGCTACCTCCATATTTGTTTCATACTTCCATGGTATAGCTCCTGAAGAAATACCCATGTGGGGTCGAAACTGTCGAGACTGAATAAACAATGGTGGCTGAAATGCGGAAATTCTTCTTTTTATAGAAGGATTTATCGTGGGATTATAGTTTTTTTTCCTGCTCTCCTGTTCATTTTATGACAAAAAATGTGGAGTACAAAGTTGTTTAGAATAAAAACTTCCATATGAAACAATTTTTACATATTTTATTATCTTCTGGTTTCCTCGCAATTTTAAAGAAAAATAAAAATTTCGGTTTATAAGTAGCAATAGCCACGGAACTTGTTTTCTTTTTTTATAGTTTTCATAAGTTATTTATAAACGTCAAACGTCAATTTGACTTATGGAAAATAAATTTCATATTTTTTGTATCTATTTCCATTATGCTATTCCCTTACAATATAAAGATGTTTCTCATTCGAATAAACATTCATTATTTAATTTGTATCTTTTTCATATATTAAATTGACGTTTTATGTTTACAAATAATTTATGGAAACCAGAAAATAGAAAACGAATTCCACGGCCATGGCTAAACCAAAAGTTTTGAAATATCTTTCTAAAATTCCGAAGAAACCACAATGCAACATGTGAAATAGTTTTATATAACACACAGAATGGAAGGAGAAAACGCATGAACCATTAACTACAACAAATGTATGGTGAACAGCATATAGTAGGATGGGGAAAAAAAGAATTAGATGGTTGGGGCATCTATATTATATGCCACAAAATAGAATACCAAAAAAAAAAAAACTTAACACCCACCATTAAAAGAAGAGGTAGGACTCTTACTAGGTGGGTGGAAAACATCGTGAAAGACTTACGATCCTTGAACGTACAAAACTGGATTCAAGGGACACAAGACAGACAGAGATGGAGAGGCGTTGAGAAGGAAGCCAAAGCTCTACATGGGCCATAGAGAATAGAAGAAGAAAAAGAAAACGGTTTTATATGCAACTTCATTCTGTACCATTTTGTACTCCACAGTTTTTGTCATAAAATAAACATTAGAACCGGATATTTAAAAAAACTTAAATCCCATGTTAAATCCCTGTGTTCACCCTTAACCGCCATCACCCTGTATATGTTATCTAATGTGCTTTTACCTATTCGAAATACATTTTGAGTTTCTGGAATGAGACCTTTTGTTCCTGCTTCTTTTAGAAATTTTCGTTTAGTACCATCACATACACTTTCTATAGGGGGTCTAATAAAGTTATTCCTCTGTAGATTTTAGCATTTTGTTTATTTCCCTGTTTTCAATATAGGTAATTATTCCTTTTGTTCATCTTTTTGGAATTTGATCTCCGTTTAATAGTTTACTGAAAGTACAAGTTATTTTTGGTATTAGATGTTTGGCATAAATCCACCCTTCATTGGGATTCCATCTTCTCCAGGTGACTTTTTCTTTTTTAATTCTTTTGTTTGTTGTTGTACATCTTCTTCTGTAATATTTGTATAATTTTCTGCTAATTTCGTTTTAGGTGTTTAATCTGGCAATTAGCTCTCGTTCTTGTGTTTGCTCTTTGTTGATGAATATATTTCCATACCTCGACAACATTTTGTATATTTTATTTCTTTTTTGTACTCAGTCTTGTTTACTTTTCTTAATCTTCACTTTTTTAACATTTTTGCTACCTCCTGCCCCTTTACTATGCATTCTTGATCCTATCAATCCTATCAATCATTCCTTGTGTCTCTTGTCTAATAATTTACGCTCTTTTTTGTTAAAGCTTTGTTTAACTTTTTTATTACTTCTATTTCTTTCTCCGGGTTACTACTTTTGTCGCATTTAAATTCTTTCATGTTCTTTCTGAAGTTAGCCATTGTTTATTCTGTCCAAATTTGAATATATTTTTTTTCCTTTAATCTTCTCTTGTTTCTCTTATTTGTTTTTTCCATCGATGTCCATATTGGCTGTTGTCTTTTCTCCAAATTCGAATCTTTCAAAAGTCGATAATGCTGTTTGATCAGTTATCATGTAGTCAAAAGCAGATGCTCCATTTAGAATACTCCATCCTTTTTTTGTTATATAGGTACCAAGTAAGTATCTCATTTTTTCTTTTTTGTCTTACCTTGCAACTATCTTTTTACATCTTCTACATTGTTTCCCGAATAGATTGTGCCTTCGTTTCCAATTCTTGCGGTTATGTTACCACCGATTATTAAATTTTCTCCGTATGTGTCTTGAGTATTTTTATTTATTTCAATAAGTATATGTTCTTTATATTTTTATTGTTGTAAATTGTAAATATATTAAATATATCGTTTCCTATCTTCATTTTTCTTTCTCGTATTAATTGTCGTTTGTTATATCTTTTATTTCCTATCTTATTCCCGTTAATATACGCCGCATTACTCGTCTTTTTGGTGAATTTTTGTAGCATGTGTATTCTTCCATGAGAATTCTTTTGACAATAATTGTTCGCATTTATGCCACTTTTTTTTCTTTTACCCATGTTTCAGTCATGCCGACATAATCGAAATCCTGTATAAACTACTAAAAATCTTTTTCTTTACTTAATACTCTGCACGTTCCAAAACCCAATTTTTTTTTTACTTACTACTGTATTTGTCTCGCTATTTTCATCGCTCAGTTTTTTAATAATTTAAGATCTTCTTTTTCTTCGCCCCAAGCAAACATATTTTTATTTATTTTCATCTTTTTTAAAAAAATTGTTACAGTATTTTTTTTTCTCTTTCTTTCTTTTTTTTTCTTTTTGGCCTATTTTTCTTTGTATATTTCTTTCCCTCAAGGTTAGTTCGTGGTCTATATATATATATATATATATATATATATATATATATATATATATATAAATATAAATATATAATGTGACGTAATTGATAAAAATAATAATTAATAATAATAATATTAACAATAATAATAATAACAATAATAATAACAAGAATAGTAATAATAACAATAATAATAATAATTAAAACAGTATAATGCCAAAACAGTTTAAGCCAGAAGCTGTAACGAGGAAAAAATCAAGAAAATAAAAATAAGAAATAATTAACAATAATAATTCAAACATTCTCTTTTAAATTTATTAAGAGAGCAACTAAAAATATCTAGTTCATTGTTATTTATCGAATTGTATAGGGTACACATATTACATAAAGGAGATTTTAGGAGTAGGTTAGAATTGTAGTAATTGGCAGATGGAAACAATTAGTGTCTTGTGGATATTAAAGGAACATGCAAGCGTATCATGGATAGAGTATAGGAGTCATCAACTAAGTTATGAATGATTTTGTACAGAAAAATTAATGAATGAGCACGATGTCGATATGAAAGCTTAGAAAATTGGAACAATTGCAACAATTCATCATACGAGATATCAATAGTAGGACAAATGTTATTCTTTTTATAATATAAATATCTAAGAAATTTACGTTGTACCGTTTCAATTAAATTTTCATATTTATAGTAGAAAGGATTCCAAATTATGCTGCAGTATTCCAGTTTTTGATCTAACGAAACTGTAATAAAGAGCTTTAATTGCAAGAATATTGGTAAATGATTGTTAATAACTTTATGATCTGATGTGGCAAATTTGATATTCGCAAGCCTTCGAAAATAATTGATCCTCTCTGATTGAATATAACAATAAAACATTTGTCGTTCTATAAGTAAACGTCTAAAAGTAAATTTATAATTGCATTGATACTGGTTTACATATCATAAAATAGGAATGCAGTAGACTAATTAAAAAGAAAATAAAATAATACAGTACCAAATCTTGAAAAACAATACAAGAGGTGGGCTATAGATCAAATTAAAGCTAATACTTACAGATCTTGTGATTGCTATCAAACTTCACAATATGCATGTCACGTTAAAAACTACTGCTGGTTTTACCAAAATCTGCATTATTCATTAATTTGTAAAAGTCCGTGTAAAAATCATTTTTGGTAAGCTGACGCTTAGAAGTATTTAAATCTATATACTTTTTCAACCAGGACGACTGCAAAACTATTAATTTGTTTAATTCTTCAACCATGATCTAATGCTTGCTTTATGTGACGATAGTGAATAATATACTTAGTTTTATCATATTAGATTGTAATATTTCCTAATATTAAATTTGGAGTTTGGTGACACTATATTTGAAAATAAAAATCTGATGTGGCTAGCACACAATTCTATGTTTAACATAGAAGTGAGCCTTAAGTAAAGTATCACTTCCGATTGATCGTTTGTAAATAAAATCTAATTTGTTGTTCAATAAATAGAAGAGTGTGTAATACGAAATTTTGGATAATGTTTTATTGTTTTTCCTCAAAAATCTGTTAGAGCTCCTAATAAAGTACTATATTCGATTTATCATATATGGTTAAAATCTAATATATTGTTTCAAATTATATATGAGTTTTAAATACCAAATTTGAAGAGTTTTGGCGGAACTTACATCAAAAGAAGTAAAGTGGGAAATAGAGATACAGGATATGCAGAAACGAATAGACGAATTAGAAAAGAAAGGAGACAGAGAACGACGAAGAGAAATCTGAGATATTTGCAGCCAAGAGCAAGTGAAGGGGCTAGAATATATATATATATATATATATATATATATATATATATAAGTGAAGGGGCTAGAATATATATATATATATATATATATATATATATATAAGTGAAGGGGCTAGAATATATATATATATATATATATATATATATTGTAACAATTTCAAAAAATCGTTACGCGGTTTTTTTCAAATCTTAGTGTTCCAGTTGATTAGCGACATATTTTGTGTGTTTCCGCCGTGAATTGAACGTGTGCACGACGAGCACGTGTGTGATTCGTCTGCTTGACGTGCCGCAGACTGCTTGTGTGCTGACTATTTTCCAAATTTTGCTGTGCTATCACCGTTATCTTGTATCATTGATGTTATGCTATACTTTTGTTATCTTTTATTCATTTATTTGGCTACTTTAACATCTGATTGGGTAAGTTTCAATTATATTTTTTTGTTCCTATCAGTCTATCAGTGTTTGTTGAAATTTTACATAAACAGTCAGTGCATGCAGCAGCGGCACGGCAAGAACCCGAACGGGTATCGCCTCACATTCGGCTTATGGTTATTCAAAATTAAGGTTTTTTTGTAATACGAGGCGATAATAGTTTTTCTGTTTAACTATTCCTTTTTATGCTGAACCAATAACCAGTACGGTTCACCGGTCCCCAGCCTTCAACGCTTTCACTTTTGCTTTAAATTCAGTCCCTTTTTGTTTCGTAAAATTCTGCTTAACTTTTTGTGTTTTTGGCAACCTTTTTGGTTGGGTTTAATATTTTTAATGGGATTAAAAATTGGCTATTTGTCATGTTTTTTTCATTGTTCAAATTTATATAAAAATTGCTTTATGTTGTGGATACAAACTCCACTTAATTTCCTCGTAGTAGACGAAATTTGTGAACATGTACAAAAAAAGTGTACAAAAACACATAATAAATGTTATGAGTAAACAATAAAGATTGAAAAACAAACGTTATATCATCTCTGACAAAGGTTATTCGATAGCAAAGTTACACTGTATCTATGCTCACTTCGTAAAGTCCGACTTTTGAACATTTTTAAAACGAAGTAATAAAGCCCACTATGTGTGGAATATAGTATATATCTCGGTAAGTAACAACTGTATAATTTTTTTTTATATATAAAAGTTGTTTATCATTTTATTTCCCATAATAAGGCAGCATTCAGCAGTTTTTATTTCAGAAAACAAATGAGGAACGAAAAACAAATGAATTTTTTTAAATAGCAATGTACCCTTTCATTAGGCTCATTGGATAGGGATTTTTTTTCTCTTTTCGATGACGTAACATGTTAGTACCGTTATACGAGAAAATTTTTCAAAAAAAATTAAAAACTCTTTAAAGTTAATTACATCTATAACATTAATCTAGATATCCTATATCAAAATAAAACAAATGAACGTGTACGTTTCTTATTAAACCTTGAAGACAAAACGAAATTAGTAATAAAATGGTTTTCATCACAATAAGTGTATTCTTCTTGTATTCGTTGCTCTAATTCGTCCAGATTCTGAGGTGAGTTTGTGTTATACACTTTTGATTTTAAATATCCCCATAAGAAGAAATCACAAGGTGTTAGATCCGGAGATCGGGGAGGCCACTCCACAGGCCCTCTTCTGCCTATCCAACGGGCCTGAAATACCGCATCTAAATATTGACGTACATCTATATGATAGTGGGGCGGTGCCTCATCTTGTTGAAACCAAAGATCGTCAAGATTTGCTTGGCAAGCTGGGATAATTTGCTGTTGCACCAATTGCAAATAACGCTCACCAGTTAGAGTACCAAGAATAAAGAAAGGTCCAGTTATGTGCTCTGCACAAACTCCCATCCATACGTTTAATTTTTGTGGTGTTTGAGTATGATTTTGGATCATCCAATGGGAATTTGTAGAGGCCCAATATCGAAAATTATGCCTATTTACATTTCCATTCAAAATAAATTTAGCCTCGTCAGAAAAAATAATATTATTGAGAAAATTTGGATTGTTGTTCATTCACTCCATCATAACATCACAAAATTCAACACGTCGATCATAGTCATCTTCGGATAATTCTTGCAATAAAATCGGTTTGTACGGATGTAATTTTTCTGAATGTAATATTTTGTGTATTGAACCATTACATACGGCATATTTTGAACATAACTGACGAGTTGTAATGTGTGGAATTTCTTCCATTTCTATGAAAACATTGAGCTTTTTATCTTCATTTGTCGCAGATTTTTGCGGACCAGTCTTCGGCAGGTCTTTAACATGTCCAGTGTCCCTAAACCGTTTCGAAGTCTTGCTAACTACTGACTTGGTGATTGGTTCTCGATTTGGATGACGCTCATTAAAAATTTCACATACTTCTACTTGTGTTCGTTTGCGATCCCCATAACCGACCATAATTAAAATTTCTATGCGTTAAGATTCTGTTAAAAGAACCATTTTTATTTTCGATGTACCAACTTATTGACCTACACAAGATTCTGTCACATTTACTCGCCTACAAGCAATTGTTAGGACAAATGAAAGAGATCTCGGGTATCTAGATTAATGTTATTGATGTAATTAACTTAATAAAGTTTTCAAATTTTTTGGAAAAATCTTCTTGAATAAAGGTACTAACATGTTACGTCATCGAAAAGAGAAAAAAAATCTCTATCAAATGAAAAGGTACATTGCTATTTAAAAGAATTCAATTATGGTTCGTTATTCATTTGCTTTCTGAAATAAAAACAACTGAATGCTGCCTTATTATGGGAAATAAAATGTTAAACAACTTTCACATAAAAAAAATGTATACAGTCGTTATTTATTGAGATATACAGGTGTCTCTTAAATAGGGGGACACGGCTTAACCACAGATTCCTGAGGCTAAAATAAGACGATTTAACTAAACTTGCTTCTACCGGAAAGTGCACCATTTAGCCAGAATTCTGCTTCAAAGTTCTTCAAAAAAAATTAATTTTGCTTGTAATAACAGAACGGTTTATATGATTTGGATGAAATTTGGTATGACAGTTCATATGATTATAAGTCATTTCTCAATGTGATACTTGTTATTATTAGTGAACCACTAGTGTATGAAACTTACATACATTCAATAGTAAACTTTTCTCTCTCTGTTTAATTTTTGATATCTGTTTCGGTTCAGACAGAAAAAAATAAAACTTGAGTGACTGCATCGTGATTTTTTTAAAATAAATTTAATCTACCAGTCTATCCAAATGTCAAACAAGTAATTTTTAATGACAGTAACGAGTTCTCAATCTTCACAACTTGTTTAAGAGTAAGCTGAAATATGTAATCGTCTTATTTATAATAATGGTAGTAAAATATTATTAGGCCGAACAAACGGATGTTACTAATTTTAGAATATTTTGAAGAACATTTTTGACAACCCGTAAAACAATTGTTACTGTCATTAAAAATTACTTGTTTGACATTTGGATAGACTGCTAGATTAAATTTATTTTAAAAATTTAGCAGTGCAGACACTCAGATTTTATTTTTTTCTGTGTGAACCGTAACAGATATCACAAATTACAAAGAGAGAGAAAAGTTTACTATTGAATGAATCTTTCACGTTTTCGGCATTGCCATTAAAAAGTTCTAATTAATGTTAGGACACCTAAGTTTCATACACTAGTGGTTCACTAATAATAACAAGTATCACCTTAAAAGATGACATAACCATATAAACTGTCATACCAAATTTCATCCAAATCGAATAAAGCGTCCGATTATTATAAGCAAAATTAATTTTTTTTTTGAAGAACTTTGAAGCAGAATTCTGGCTAAATGGTACACTTTCCGGTAGAAGTAAGTTTGGTTAAATCGTCTTATTTTAGCCTCAGGAATCTGTAGTTAAGTCATGTCCCCCTATTTAAGAGACACCTGTATACTATATTCCATACATACTGGGCATCATATATATATATATATATATATATATATATATATATGTATATATATACAGGGTGTCTCAGGACGAGCTTACGCTATCTATATTTTAAATACTATTTAATATAATTTGACGAAATTTGGTATCTAGGGGTTATCCAATATGCCCGTTTTAACTAAAATATTTTCAAAGCAGTAGCGCGTCCGGTTTTACCGGAAATTGACCTCAACTTTCTTATTTTAAATGGAATACGCTATATTTTATTTTACCATTGAATGCAGCGGAAAATTTTACATATGAAGCAATAAAAACATTTTACTCATGATCAACTACTTCCGGCGTTATTCAACTTTTTTTGATTTTTTGTCTGATATCCGGCACATTTTCAAAACTCTGTATATCGGGAACGAGATCGAATTTTTATAATCTGAAAAAAGCCTTTTATAAAGGAGACTTTAAGCTACATTATCCATAGAAGAATCCTCGATTATTTATAAAAATGTGACGGGTACGTTACACCAAAATTACAGTTGACAAACTTCAAAAAAGACAAGTTTTTTAAATGGAACCCCCCCTTTTTTATTACATAAATGTGTTCTACGGCAAAAAATAAGGGTACTTTATGTAACATGTCCTATGTTGAAAGTTGATAGAATTTCAGTAAATTAGAAAAACATGTAATCTGGGTATAATTATTTTATTAATACGGATAAGTAAGCCATGGAAAAACAATGTTTGTTTTTACAAACTCATCTACTTGATTTCTTAGATAATTTACCGTTGGATCAAAGGAATTTAATATGGTACCAGCATGATGGCGCTCTACCCCACAATAGCCATAGAATAAATACTTTTTTGGAAACAATTTTCGAAGATAGGTGGCTGGCAAATAATGGACCACATAGGTGGCCTCTTCGTTCACCCGATTTAACTCCACTTGATTTTTTTGTTTGGGGTTACATTAAAAACGGCGTCTATAAAAAACCTTTAACTACTAAAGAAGATTGCCAACATAGGGTACGAACAGCATTTAACAACATGTCTCCTCGGATGATAAAAAATGCTACACAAGAAGAACTATTGAAGAGAGTAACAATGTGCTTACATATGAATGGAGGACAGTTTGAATAGGTATTAAATTAATCATAGTTTTGTATTTAGAATTTATTTGTTTTTTCCATGGCTTACTTATCAGTATTAATAAAATAATTATACCCAGATTACATGTTTTTCTAATTTACTGAAATTCTATCAACTTTCAACATAGGACATGTTATATAAAGTACCCTTATTTTTTTCCGTAGAACACATTTATGTAATAAAAAAGGGGGGGTTCCATTTAAAAAACTTGTCTTTTTTGAAGTTTGTCAACTGTAATTTTGGTGTAACGTACCCGTCACATTTTTATAAATAATCGAGGATTCTTCTATGGATAATGTAGCTTAAAGTCTCCTTTATAAAAGGCTTTTTTCAGATTATAAAAATTCGATCTCGTTCCCGATATACAGAGTTTTGAAAATGTGCCGGATATCAGACAAAAAATCAAAAAAAGTTGAATAACGCCGGAAGTAGTTGATCATGAGTAAAATATTTTTATTGCTTCATATGTAAAATTTTCCGCTGCATTCAATGGTAAAATAAAATATAGCGTATTCCATTTAAAATAAGAAAGTTGAGGTCAATTTCCGGTAAAACCGGAAACGCTACTGCTTTGAAAATATTTTAGTTAAAACGGGCATGTTGGATAACCCCTAGATACCAAATTTCGTTAAATTATATTAAATAGTATTTAAAATATAGATAGCGTAAGCTCGTCCTGAGACACCCTGTATATATGTATATATATATATATATATATATATATATATATATATATATATATATATATACACGTGAAACATTAAGTTTGTCATTTCCATGGTTACGACTTGATATTTGTTTGACATAACGATTCTGACAGATGAATTATATTTAAATATTGTAAAAAATTAGCGGAGTCAGAAAACCTCTCGAGAGAACTAAACATATTTCGGGAACAAGGTACACACAGTATTTTTTCTACATCTAAATTTAATTTTTAGAAAACAGGTATAATTATTTAAACAAAATTAACCTCTAATGACATCTTGTCAATATGACAGATACCCTTGAATTTTCCTATAAGTTATGATTTGATATTTGATTGACAGAAATGTATTTGTCTGTCTCATTTAAAATGACACATGGAGAATGAATTTGACAGAAGTATTATATTTAAATTTAGAAGAAATTTAGCTAAGTCAGAAAACCACTCGGGCACAAGGTGCACATTATATTTTTTCTACAACTAATTTTAATTAAGAATGCAGGTATAATTATTTAAACAAAATTAACCTCTACTGACGTCTTATCAAATGTCAAATTTGTTCCCTATGCTTCATTTTAAATGGAACGGGCAAATACATTGCTGTCAATCAAATGTCAAGTCGTAACCGTGGATATGACAAACCCAATGTTTCACGTTAAAAAATAATCACAGTATCTATATATATAAAAAAAAATAAGGTTTTTCTTTGGGGCCTTAGTTATGGACTTCTACCGAACCGATTTTGATGATTCTTTTTTTTTAATGAAAGCTATTAGCATGTAGTTGTGCACAAAAATCTAAAATGTTAAGATTTTCAATTCCGTCTATTTTTATAAGGCCTTAAAGATTTTTTATTAAGTACCGCTGTCAAGCGATAGATGGAAGCACTGAATAACATGCAGATGGATGGAGAGAATGATGTAAAATACATACAATTTGTGAAAATTGCTACAAGAATAATATTTTGTGTTATTTAGGGCTGGTTTATTGATGCAAAGTTAAATAATTTAAAAGGTAAATATCTTGAAACATGCAAAGCTTTTATCATTCAACAGTCAAAAGTTAACGATAAATGACAGATAAATATATCAACATGTCAAATTGCAATTGAATATATAAGAAGGAATTTTTGCCCCAAAAAATAATAAATATAACAGTTAATTCATTAATTAAAAGTTAGTAAGTAATTTAATAATATTGAGCATAATTATTAGGGAGACATATTTTGTATTACAATATAATAATTTTTTTAACCTAAAGTTTAAAAATTTATTGAATTATATATCCCTTACCTAAAACACAGCATTATTACCTATTTAAAAATGGACAAGAGACAGGTGTAAATTTATAGGTTTTCAAAAAACGAAATCATTATTTACAAAAGAGTATGTTATAATGACTAAGTTGGATTGGAAAAATACTACCTTTTTTAGTTTATGTTCTGTTTTAATTAATTTAAACCCAACGTTTCGGCACCATAAACTGGTGCCTTCTTCAGGGGATACATTGACATTTATTTTTTAATTAACAAAAATAACAAGTAACCAAGGTAACAAGAAATATTCATAAATGTTACCTTTTTTATGTATACAATTTTCTAGACAATATATGCATGCCCGGCAAAAACATGGACGGCGAACATGCATCTTCTCAGGAAAAAATCTCCTTTTGCCAGAGGAAAAACCGTCCCAAAAACTGGCGGAGAAGTGATCTGTATAACTCAGAGACGCTTTATCGGTAGCGAAATACCGCAGCCGTACTCTTTGTAAACAGATGTTAGAAAAAGTTTATAAAAAATTGTATACATATTACAAATTACAACATATTTAATATTGGAAGCCATGCGCGACTAAGTTCTAATCCGTCACAATGATTGAGATTGATATTTCTTGTTTTATAAATCTCAATGGCTTCTCTTATTAATCTGTTGTTAAGTCGAGAAGGTCTTGCAATAATTTTCGTATCTTCAAACTTTATTTGGTGGAATTCTTCCAAGGCATGTTCTGCCAGTTTTTGGGACGGTTTTTCCTCTGGCAAAAGGAGATTTTTTCCTGAGAAGATGCATGTTCGCCGTCCATGTTTTTGCCGGGCATGCATATATTGTCTAGAAAATTGTATACATAAAAAAGGTAACATTTATGAATATTTCTTGTTACCTTGGTTACTTGTTATTTTTGTTAATTAAAAAATAAATGTCAATGTATCCCCTGAAGAAGGCACCAGTTTATGGTGCCGAAACGTTGGGTTTAAATTAATTAAAACAGAACATAAACTAAAAAAGGTAGTATTTTTCCAATTTATAATATGAGTTCTGAAAGATATTTTACTAAGTTGGATGTTCCTATTTTCCCGCTCTTAAATGCTACCCTCAATGCTGCCTTTTACAGTGTGTTTTCACACTTTTGAAAAATGATTTCGCATTCACAAAATATGAATTCACATTAAAGAAAACTGGTTCCACACAAATGAAAAGTGAATTCACAATTCACATTCACTTCACAGTAACGAAATATGATTTCACATTAACGAAAACAGATTCTAGCGTAGCTAACATTGTTGTAATCAACTTTTATCATTGTTGTAATCACGTTTCATCATTGTTTTTATCAAGTTCTCTCATTGTTGTAATAATCACATTCTTTTATTGTTGTAATCTAATCTTTAGTAAAGTTTCTGAAAAATACTATTCGTTATTTATTTAATATTTCATGCATATTTTTTTAAACCGAATAAAAATGTTAATTTGCAAATAGAAACACGTTAATCCGTCATAGATTACAATAATGTATAATATTTTTCTGTACAATAAAACATTCATTATTAATTATTACTACAATAATTGAACTTGAAATCATAAATGAAACATTGATTACGACAATAACAATATTTGTTGTTGAGAATAAATTATATACATTATAAAATGGGATAAAATGAAGTAAGAATGATTTTATTTGCAACATTGATTCATCATTATAATTTATAATAATAAAATATAACATTGAAAGACGTTGAATATGCGGATAATCTCCATTAGATGTTTTACATTTCTCTTCTTTTAAATTTATAACAGTGAAAAAAAAAAAAAAAATTCAGAAATATCGAATTTACCACTAGCATCAAATCTTCAAATGAGAAACGGGTTCATTAAATGAATACCTACTGTGGTCCCTATAGAATTATTATTATTATTATTAATTATTATTATTATTATAATTTTCTATATCAATTGCATATTTTTAATAGGTATGTTTAGCTGTTAGAAAATTTAATATGGATGGAGTTTGTTGTAAAATTTGTACAATAATATCCAAAGTTCTTCATCAAATAATTACCGAGCAATAAAATCCATCTTGTGCCTGCGTTACAAGACCTGTATTTTTATCTGTCAAAACAGTTTCAGTTCCCAATTTACAGTTAACTGTAAGTTTATAAACTGGTAGATAGACTGTAACCCTAAATAATTTATTTATTATTACCAGTGTTGTATCAAATAATCTCCCTATTCCTATGTGCCCAACGAAGCACCGGTGGTTAAAAAAGTATTGAAGAGTACCAAACATTGAATATAAGTACAGGAAATATATAATTTTACCCCATAATTTTGTTGCAAATATTTGCAAAGGGTACAGCTAGTATTTATATAAATTTTATCTTAAAACGCCTTCTGCCGAAAAATGACAAATTCTAGGGATATCACTAGATCTAAAAATCATTATTTTAAAATTCTATTTCTATTTCATTAATTATATTATACCTAAATAAGTGTTTTCACAATTTATTTAAAATTATTTTCATATATTTCACAAGTTATCACCTTAAATATTACGTGTCAAGAACACATTTAACTGGGTGTACAGTTCGTGTATTGAGACTGATATTATCATCTTTGGCGCCACCTTTATTTACTCTCGGAAATATTTTATCGTCACAAGTTTTAGAAGTAAACGGATATTCTGATACAACACAAGAAATATTAAATACTATATACTGAGAATAATACTATAAACGGACATTCTGATACAACACAAGAAATATTAAATACTATATACCAGGGATGGTAACAGAAACCGGAACCGAAACCATTAACCGAAAAATACCGAAAAAAAAATAAGAACCAAAACCGAAACCTGTACCGAAATTCAAAACAGATACAAAACCGGAACCGAAAGCAAAACCCTTTTTTATTTATCGGTTAACCGCATTATATACACTAAAGTCAATACATTGCGTTGCCATTATTATTGATATTATATATTCAGAGATATATCACACAAGCACCAAACATAGTAGAAAATACTGATACATCTTGAGTTGCCGTAGAAACCCATTTGAGGCTGTTTTTGTAGCTCAATAAAATGGAAAAGAAAAGTGTAACGATCAAACATAGGCGCTAAATTTAAATTCAATTCATATAGTCCAGTCAATGGAGACCAAAATAGACGCCGAGGACAATTTTGATCCCCATCTATTTCTTACGGGAGAAATATTTGCTCAACTTTAAAAGCCGAGTAATCTTATAAAATTGTATTTCTTATGCAAAGACCTGGACCGATCCTTTATATCCAGATTCATAAGATAATATTCACATGTACAGTTTATAATTATTAAAAAAAATATTCATATAAGTTCGGTGCATGTTTCTTATTAGCTTCTGTTAAAATTGTTGGACTACCTTATTTGCAGGCGGATGAAGGACTTTTAAAGATATACGTCATTTTGACTTTCACCTTGCTTGTTATTTTCTAAAATATTCTTACTTTTCTTTTTCTAGTAGTTTAAACCGCAATAGTCTATAACTTAATAAACAAACTTATTTTTTATACAAAATATCTGTTTTTTAATTGCAATAATACTACCTTTTTTAGTTTAAGTTCTGTATTTATTATTTTAATATTTATTTAAGGGTTTAAATAATAAATACAGAACTTAAACTAAAAAAAGGTAGTATTATTCCAATTAATAATATGAGTTCTGAAAGATATTTTAATAATCTGTTTTTTGTCAATAAAATTAAACTCCTATATGAAACCTATGCTAAGTAATGCAACTTTGATCCCGCGCCAAAGGCAAATTCTAACCTAACTTTTCTGGTGAATTTTCGCATCCCAAGTTCTGCAATCTGGCTTCTAGTCTAGGCGTTTTATAAGACGAGAAACAACTTACTTAGCTTCCATATTTCTCTAAAAATAACCTTTGTTAATTAAAATTCCTTTGATCACTTAGGCCTCTTTCTACGTTTTAAACAACAATAACCTAATTTAACGCTCAAAAGTAGCGCGTGGAAACCTGAGGCCAAGTTTTGTGCGTTAAGTTAGGTTATATTGATATTTTTACATAAATATACCATTTCTGTTGTCACAAATAAGACGCTATAATTCAAGTCGGGATCAGACTGCAGAATCAGATTGTTGAAGCTTAAAAATCATTTGCTGGCAGCTTAACCGGGCACTGTTGCCAGCAGAAAAGGCACTGACTATCAATAACAGGATTAAACAAAACGCCATACAGCACTCGTAAGGAAACTAGTACGATCACTTGTCTGCTTTTGAATATTCTGCTATTGACTGAGATTTTATGTGTCTTGAATTTTACTGTATTATTTACAGTGTCCGTTTTTCAAGGTTAGCCTTGGGATCTCGGACACTCTAAGAGATACGAAACTGGTTAAATTAAGGAGAAGTTGCCGCATTAGCAGACTATCTTAAAGATGAATTTTTTTTTCACAAAAATTCATGTCACTACATAAATACAATAATTCAAATTTTGCAGATTTGCATTTTTACAAATAACTTTTAAATATGGAATTGTGGTTTGCACTTCTCGATGGCACTTTTTTGTCGCTTTCACACGACAATACTCATTTTTTTAATGCTGTTAGATTTATAGCCGATTACACCAACGTAACTTAAATATTAAACTCGGCCTAAATTGACAATATTGCATCGAAATGAAATATCAAATGAATTATAATATATTGCTGTAAAAATCTAGAAAAGTCAGGTTAAAATATATGTAGCTCCTCCGATCGATGACACGTGTATTGATACACAGAGATCAGGATGTACAATTTGGAGTAGTTCTTTGGCTTGTTTGGATTTGCCTACTGGAAATGGGTTGCGTGTATGTTTACCTTTAATACGGGAGGTACATGGTGACAATTCAGTTGTCAATTCTATACCATCAGCCATCGTTTCTAGTCTCCATAGACTATATTTTTACTATACTCTTTTAGTGTTGAACATTACCTGTCCGACGGTTTTATTTAATAAAAATTATTCATCTTGCCCTATTGGAAACGCTTCCATTAATTCTTGAACATTCTTGTGAATAACTGCTGTACATGCCAATGAAACTGCATAAGTGGGGTTTCAAACACTTAGTTATGACTGGCATTTCTGGCTACGTCTATAAATTCGAGATTTACAATGGTCAAGATAATTTTGAGGAATTGCCTAATGAACCAAATCTAGGATTTTACGACTCTAATAGTATATATATATATATATATATATATATATATATATATATATATATATATATATATATATATACTCTGTCTGCTATTAGAAGTATAACATGGTATAGGGACATTTCCTGGCTTGTGAATGCTGCAAACGCGAGTCAATTTCAAACTGTCCCAATATTATGTTATTGTAACTCTTCTGTATTTGTGTACAATGTAGCTAAATTGAATGTAAGTGACATAAATAATTTTAATATAAATATAATATGTAAAAAACTAATATTACGTAAAAAAGTTAATAATACACAACATAGATCACCTGTCAACCTGTCAGAAATGTTTTATTTATTGAAGCAATTCCGCATGTCTAATCAAAATAATCCTCATATTGATGAAGAAGTTCCATCACCAAATGATGTGTCTGATTGATTTGATTATTGTAATGTTATTTTATCGAAATAAAACTTAGATTAGTACTTACCCTTAAAATATTACTAAGTAAACTGCTACCGTGAAACTCCGCCGACCACTGCAATCTTAAACCAGACACAGTATATATACAAATTTTTTCATATGGCGATATTTCATTCCCTATTGATTTTGGAGCAAAATGCTTCAAAAAATAATTGGATTCTTCATCCAAATCACTCGTCACATTTTATTTTACACTTTTTGTAACGCGTAAAATTGGGATTAATATTTTTATAAAATTGGTCATTTACAGCGATAGCCATTTAATTTAAACAAAATTACAACAAAGATATGACGTTTAAAATGTCATAAAACTAGGAAGTAGTATAACACAATAACATAATTATAAAAAGAGAGAAATGAGTTGTCTGTGCATGTTGTGAAAGAAATAATTATATTTATTTTTAAATGGCCGTTTGAGCCCTAAGAAAAGTTATACATTAAATGATATTATTGTAAGGCACTTACAGAAAAATTCAGGTTTTAATTATTTTGAGATTTTAAACAAAGTCCGATTATAATTACTGTTGAAATAAATTTTAGATAACTGATATAACAATTTATTTTTATGAAGAAGGTTGATGTGATTACACAGTAAATTAGTTACTAGAAAAAGATATCCGATTATAGGGAAATAGGAAGAGAAAAAAAAAAAAAAATGGGACGACCCTGAGAGCCTACAGTCAGTACAGTACAAAATCTCCTTAAAAAAAATAGATATAAAAACATTCAAACTTGTAGGTTATGTAATCCGAGATAATCAGCCGATAACAAAATAGAAACCTACCTACAAATAGATAAGACGCCACCTACCAAACGCTAACGAAAAGTGAACCAGCGTTTAGTCGGGTCGGCTATTGAATCAAGTAGATAAACGACGGTAACGGACAAGTGACGTTCAAATACACCACCATGTAGGCAACACGCGCGACAAACCAGTAAAGAGGGTGAAGGAGATGGCAGAAAACCAAAATTCTGTGAAGTGCTTCTACTGTGGTTTAATAGGCGATACGAACACGGTTTCGGACTATTTAAAACTAAAAACGGAAGATAATTAGAAGAGATTAAAAGGGAGAGAAGTAACAGCTTAGGGGAAGCAAGCGCTTTTTTTAAAAGCAGAAAAACAGATAGATCTCCAACAAGGAAAAGGAAAGGGATAGAAGTAGCAGAAGGAGAAATTTTAGACATATTAAGAGGAATAAGTAAAGATATGATAGATATGACGGAAGATAATGACACTCAAAGACGAAATTAATAAAAAATGGATGAAGTAGTCAAGACATTCAGAGAAGAAATTAAAGTGATAAAAGTAAATTAAGCAAAACTCGAAAACAATATTTCAATTTTAAAACAGAAAACAATGACTTTAGATAACACGGAGGAAAGAAGAGAAAGATATTCAAGAAAAAATAATATCGTAATAAAAGGACATAAAGTGTTAAAATGTATATATATGATATGACCACAACTGAAAGAAAGATTCAAAGCATAATATTAGAAAGAGCAATGGAGGGAAGAACGGCCAGAAAGATAGTTAAAGTAGGATACAGAAAACTAAAAATTGATAGAGACTGGTACGAATGGAATGACAAAGAAGAAAAATTAACTAAAAGTACTAAGGCAAAAAACAAATAAACAAAGTTAAAACATCTCGAAACGTAGCTGTAAAAATAAGAGTCTGGAGCGTAGCGGGTTTAAAGGAAAAAGATAAGGATTTTCGGCAATTAGTTAATAAATACGACATGATAGGATTAACGGAAACATGGACACATAAAAAATATTGGCAAATATGGAAGAATAAAATGCCAAAGAATTTTAAATGGATAAGCAAACTTGCGATAAAATCAAATAAAAAAGGAAGAGCGAAGGGCGGTATTATCACTGGAATTAAAAAGCATATTGAAGAAAAACAAACGGAAGTCTTCAAGGAAAATATCATGGAGAGAAAAATAAAAATTAATAAGGAACATTGGAGAATTTTGACAGTGTATAATAACAAAAAGCAAACTAAAAAATACTTACAGAATTTGGAGACAAGATAAAAGATACGGAAGATTATAATCTGGTAATTGGCAAAGAATTTAATGCCAGATGAGGGCAAAGGGATGGTCTGTGGAATCTGGAAACAAGAAAAAAAGAAGCACAAAGGATAAAACAGAAAATAAAGACGGAAAAATTTTAATACAAGAATGTGAAGACAGAGACTGAAGAGTTTTAAATGGTAACATAGAAGGTGACGAAGACGGAGTCTTTACATACATACATACATACATACATATATATATATATATAAAAGATAAGAAAATACAATAATTGACTATGTAATTGTACAGGGAAGTTGGGGAAGATTAAGAATAAGAAAATCTTAAATACTGTCTAATTCGATCACCAGCTTCTAAATGTGGAACTTAAAAATCACATAGCAAAAGCAAAATAAGAACCAACAGTAATAAGAAAGACAATGTGGGGATAAGACGACGTGGAAGATTACAAAAACAAAACGAAGAACTTAATTTTTACAAATGGGAAGACAGAAAAGGCACTAGATGAACTCGTAGGAAAAGTAAATGAGGCCACAAACGAAAAACAAATTTTAGTAAAAACTGGAATGCCAGTTCGTAATAACTGGTGGAATAAAAACTGTTTGCAAAAGAAACCGCAAATGAGAAAGAAACGGCGACTGTGGAAAGATGACAGTATTCCAGCAGAAGAGTACAAACAAGAACTACAAGAATGTAAAGAGGTGTGTGAAAAACAGAATGATCATAAGACAAGAGAGTTAGAATAAGATTTGAAAGCTATAAAAACAGAAAGAGACTCATGGAAGTTTATAAGTAAAGAAAGAAAAGAAAGAAGAGATATATCCAAACTAATATCACAAAAAGAATAGAAAGAACACTTTTGTAAACTGCTAAACGGAAATGAGATAAAAATAACAAGAAAAGAAGAATATAAACTTCAAGCAAACACAGTTAAAAATGAAATAAATGTAAACGACGTAAAACCACAAAGGGGAAGATGAAGTTACAAATGAAGCATGGATAAATGCAGACGAAAAGGTAATCACGACGCTAACAAATATTCTAAATAATATTTGGGGCACGGCTGAAATACCCAAAAGATGGAGGAAATGATTAATACAACCAATCCACAAAAAGGGAGATACCGATAAAGTACAAAATTACAGAGGAGTTACGTTGTTGAATACAGTCTTCAAAATATATGGTGCGGCGAAATAGCTGGTTAGCTACTCTAATTAATTTTATGTTAGTGGACTGTATTTTTGCGGGAGAGATATTTTGCCTTGGGAAATCTACTGTTGTCTTGGCGATTGTTGTTGTCCAGTTCCTGAAGTTCCAGCTTTCTTCCTTGGCCTGATTTGAACTGAACCGTGGCACATGCACTATATTGTTTAATGTATAAAGCCCTTTTGCACTAGTACAAACCATGCGATAAATATCTATTAAATTAAAACGTGAACTATAAGCGAGAGATGCGGAATTATATTAAGTTACGATGCGGAAAAATAATATACTAGCGTAAACTCCGCCGATAGTGTTTTTTAATAGTCCAATCCGTCTAGGAACAATTTAAACGCAAAGTGCTAACGCAACCTGCTCACCCACAATGCCCAGGCAACCTGCCCACCCAAACTGCCTACGCAACCTGCCCACGCAACCTGTCCACCCAAAATGCCCACGCAACCTGCTGACCCAACCTGCCCACCCAATATGCCCACGCAAAACAAAAGCCGATCAAGCTGACAAAGTTTTAACATTTCTGCATGACAGGCCTTAACGTTACCTTTCATTTGATACCAAACACGACATGGTTCTGACAACTTTAAGTAAAAATCAAAAGCCGATCGTGCTATCAAATTTTTGACATTTTTGCATGACAGCCCTTGACGTTACATTTTATTTGATACCAAACACATGATTCTAACAACTTTAAAGCAAAAAACAAAAGCCGATGGAGCTGTCAAATTTTTGACATTTCCGCATGGCAGCCCTTGACGATACCTCTCATTTGATACCAAACACGACATGGTTGTGACAACTTTAAGCAAAAAACAAAAGCCGTTCGAACTGTCAAAATTTTGAAATTTTTGCATGGCAGCCCTTATCGATACCTCTCATTTGATACCAAACACGACATGGTTCTGACAACTTTAAGCAAAAAACAAAAGCCGATCGAGCTGTCAAATTTTTGACATTTCTGCATGACAGCCCTTGACGTTACCTTTCATTTGATACCAAACACGACATGGTTCTGACAACTTTAAGCAAAAAACAAAAGCCGATCGAGCTGTCAAATATTTGACATTTCTGCATGGCAGCCCTTGACGATACCTCTCATTTGATACCAAACACGACATGGTTCTGACAATTTTAAACAAAAAAACAAAAGCCGATCGAGCTGTCAACATTTTGACATTTCTGCATTGCAGCCCTTGACGTTACCTTTCATTTGATATCGAACACGACATGGTTCTGACAACTTTAAGCAAAAAACAAAAGACGATCGAGCTGTCAAATTTTTGACATTTCTGCTTGACAGCCCTTGACGTTACCTTTCATTTGACCCAAACAGCCCACGCAACCTGCCCACCCAAACTGCTCACGCAACCTGCCCACCCAAACTGCTCACGCAACCTGCCCACGCAATATGCTCACGCAACCTGCCCACTCAAAATGCCCACGGAACCTGCCCACCCATAATACCCACGTATCCTGCCCACCCAAAATGCCCACGCAACCTGCCCACCCAATCTGGCGCACGCAATCTGCCCACCCAATCTGCCCACGCAATTTGCCCACTCAATCTGCCCACGCAACCTGCCCACTCAACCTGCCCACCCATACTACCCACGCAACATGCCCACTCAAATTGCCTACGCAACATGCCTCCCTTAACTGATTTTGACATATCTGCATAACAGCCCTTGACGTTACTTTTCATTTGATACCAAACACGACATGGTTCTGACAACTTTAAGAAAAAAACAAAAGCCGATCGAGCTGTCAAATTTTTGACATTTCTGCATGGCAGCCTTTGGCGAACCCTCTCATTTGATACCAAACACGACATGGTTCTGATAATCACTCGCACCGTTTAGGCTGTACAGGCGAATAAAATTTCCCCGATTGTCGTGATGAATTCAATATAGAAATATATATACATAGATAGTGAATTAAATTATTTAGTATAAAATATATGTATATATACACTGGCGAAAGAAATTAACGCATCACTTATAATTTATTTTATATCTTGGAACCAATGTTAAGTTTTTAGCGGAAATTATTTATGTAAAGAAAAAGCTTATCAAGTATGATGTTTTGCTGATTGTTTGATATTTTTTGTTCTCATGGTATTCTGTCAATAAATAAAATTTTCTTTTCTGACTTAAAGAAAGCTTCATATTATATTCATTTTTGGATTTGTTTTGAAGTATTCTAGAAATTAAGTGCTTAAATAGTGAAGCGTGTTGTTTTTTCCATGGCTTACTTATCAGTATTAATAAAATAATTATACCCAGATTACATGTTTTTCTAATTTACTGAAATTCTATCAACTTTCAACATAGGACATGTTATATAAAGTACCCTTATTTTTTTCCGTAGAACACATTTATGTAATAAAAAAGGGGGGGTTCCATTTAAAAAACTTGTCTTTTTTGAAGTTTGTCAACTGTAATTTTGGTGTAACGTACCCGTCACATTTTTATAAATAATCGAGGATTCTTCTATGGATAATGTAGCTTAAAGTCTCCTTTATAAAAGGCTTTTTTCAGATTATAAAAATTCGATCTCGTTCCCGATATACAGAGTTTTGAAAATGTGCCGGATATCAGACAAAAAATCAAAAAAAGTTGAATAACGCCGGAAGTAGTTGATCATGAGTAAAATATTTTTATTGCTTCATATGTAAAATTTTCCGCTGCATTCAATGGTAAAATAAAATATAGCGTATTCCATTTAAAATAAGAAAGTTGAGGTCAATTTCCGGTAAAACCGGAAACGCTACTGCTTTGAAAATATTTTAGTTAAAACGGGCATGTTGGATAACCCCTAGATACCAAATTTCGTTAAATTATATTAAATAGTATTTAAAATATAGATAGCGTAAGCTCGTCCTGAGACACCCTGTATATATGTATATATATATATATATATATATATATATATATATATATATATATATATATACACGTGAAACATTAAGTTTGTCATTTCCATGGTTACGACTTGATATTTGTTTGACATAACGATTCTGACAGATGAATTATATTTAAATATTGTAAAAAATTAGCGGAGTCAGAAAACCTCTCGAGAGAACTAAACATATTTCGGGAACAAGGTACACACAGTATTTTTTCTACATCTAAATTTAATTTTTAGAAAACAGGTATAATTATTTAAACAAAATTAACCTCTAATGACATCTTGTCAATATGACAGATACCCTTGAATTTTCCTATAAGTTATGATTTGATATTTGATTGACAGAAATGTATTTGTCTGTCTCATTTAAAATGACACATGGAGAATGAATTTGACAGAAGTATTATATTTAAATTTAGAAGAAATTTAGCTAAGTCAGAAAACCACTCGGGCACAAGGTGCACATTATATTTTTTCTACAACTAATTTTAATTAAGAATGCAGGTATAATTATTTAAACAAAATTAACCTCTACTGACGTCTTATCAAATGTCAAATTTGTTCCCTATGCTTCATTTTAAATGGAACGGGCAAATACATTGCTGTCAATCAAATGTCAAGTCGTAACCGTGGATATGACAAACCCAATGTTTCACGTTAAAAAATAATCACAGTATCTATATATATAAAAAAAAATAAGGTTTTTCTTTGGGGCCTTAGTTATGGACTTCTACCGAACCGATTTTGATGATTCTTTTTTTTTAATGAAAGCTATTAGCATGTAGTTGTGCACAAAAATCTAAAATGTTAAGATTTTCAATTCCGTCTATTTTTATAAGGCCTTAAAGATTTTTTATTAAGTACCGCTGTCAAGCGATAGATGGAAGCACTGAATAACATGCAGATGGATGGAGAGAATGATGTAAAATACATACAATTTGTGAAAATTGCTACAAGAATAATATTTTGTGTTATTTAGGGCTGGTTTATTGATGCAAAGTTAAATAATTTAAAAGGTAAATATCTTGAAACATGCAAAGCTTTTATCATTCAACAGTCAAAAGTTAACGATAAATGACAGATAAATATATCAACATGTCAAATTGCAATTGAATATATAAGAAGGAATTTTTGCCCCAAAAAATAATAAATATAACAGTTAATTCATTAATTAAAAGTTAGTAAGTAATTTAATAATATTGAGCATAATTATTAGGGAGACATATTTTGTATTACAATATAATAATTTTTTTAACCTAAAGTTTAAAAATTTATTGAATTATATATCCCTTACCTAAAACACAGCATTATTACCTATTTAAAAATGGACAAGAGACAGGTGTAAATTTATAGGTTTTCAAAAAACGAAATCATTATTTACAAAAGAGTATGTTATAATGACTAAGTTGGATTGGAAAAATACTACCTTTTTTAGTTTATGTTCTGTTTTAATTAATTTAAACCCAACGTTTCGGCACCATAAACTGGTGCCTTCTTCAGGGGATACATTGACATTTATTTTTTATAAACTTTTTCTAACATCTGTTTACAAAGAGTACGGCTGCGGTATTTCGCTACCGATAAAGCGTCTCTGAGTTATACAGATCACTTCTCCGCCAGTTTTTGGGACGGTTTTTCCTCTGGCAAAAGGAGATTTTTTCCTGAGAAGATGCATGTTCGCCGTCCATGTTTTTGCCGGGCATGCATATATTGTCTAGAAAATTGTATACATAAAAAAGGTAACATTTATGAATATTTCTTGTTACCTTGGTTACTTGTTATTTTTGTTAATTAAAAAATAAATGTCAATGTATCCCCTGAAGAAGGCACCAGTTTATGGTGCCGAAACGTTGGGTTTAAATTAATTAAAACAGAACATAAACTAAAAAAGGTAGTATTTTTCCAATTTATAATATGAGTTCTGAAAGATATTTTACTAAGTTGGATGTTCCTATTTTCCCGCTCTTAAATGCTACCCTCAATGCTGCCTTTTACAGTGTGTTTTCACACTTTTGAAAAATGATTTCGCATTCACAAAATATGAATTCACATTAAAGAAAACTGGTTCCACACAAATGAAAAGTGAATTCACAATTCACATTCACTTCACAGTAACGAAATATGATTTCACATTAACGAAAACAGATTCTAGCGTAGCTAACATTGTTGTAATCAACTTTTATCATTGTTGTAATCACGTTTCATCATTGTTTTTATCAAGTTCTCTCATTGTTGTAATAATCACATTCTTTTATTGTTGTAATCTAATCTTTAGTAAAGTTTCTGAAAAATACTATTCGTTATTTATTTAATATTTCATGCATATTTTTTTAAACCGAATAAAAATGTTAATTTGCAAATAGAAACACGTTAATCCGTCATAGATTACAATAATGTATAATATTTTTCTGTACAATAAAACATTCATTATTAATTATTACTACAATAATTGAACTTGAAATCATAAATGAAACATTGATTACGACAATAACAATATTTGTTGTTGAGAATAAATTATATACATTATAAAATGGGATAAAATGAAGTAAGAATGATTTTATTTGCAACATTGATTCATCATTATAATTTATAATAATAAAATATAACATTGAAAGACGTTGAATATGCGGATAATCTCCATTAGATGTTTTACATTTCTCTTCTTTTAAATTTATAACAGTGAAAAAAAAAAAAAAATTCAGAAATATCGAATTTACCACTAGCATCAAATCTTCAAATGAGAAACGGGTTCATTAAATGAATACCTACTGTGGTCCCTATAGAATTATTATTATTATTATTATTAATTATTATTATTATTATAATTTTCTATATCAATTGCATATTTTTAATAGGTATGTTTAGCTGTTAGAAAATTTAATATGGATGGAGTTTGTTGTAAAATTTGTACAATAATATCCAAAGTTCTTCATCAAATAATTACCGAGCAATAAAATCCATCTTGTGCCTGCGTTACAAGACCTGTATTTTTATCTGTCAAAACAGTTTCAGTTCCCAATTTACAGTTAACTGTAAGTTTATAAACTGGTAGATAGACTGTAACCCTAAATAATTTATTTATTATTACCAGTGTTGTATCAAATAATCTCCCTATTCCTATGTGCCCAACGAAGCACCGGTGGTTAAAAAAGTATTGAAGAGTACCAAACATTGAATATAAGTACAGGAAATATATAATTTTACCCCATAATTTTGTTGCAAATATTTGCAAAGGGTACAGCTAGTATTTATATAAATTTTATCTTAAAACGCCTTCTGCCGAAAAATGACAAATTCTAGGGATATCACTAGATCTAAAAATCATTATTTTAAAATTCTATTTCTATTTCATTAATTATATTATACCTAAATAAGTGTTTTCACAATTTATTTAAAATTATTTTCATATATTTCACAAGTTATCACCTTAAATATTACGTGTCAAGAACACATTTAACTGGGTGTACAGTTCGTGTATTGAGACTGATATTATCATCTTTGGCGCCACCTTTATTTACTCTCGGAAATATTTTATCGTCACAAGTTTTAGAAGTAAACGGATATTCTGATACAACACAAGAAATATTAAATACTATATACTGAGAATAATACTATAAACGGACATTCTGATACAACACAAGAAATATTAAATACTATATACCAGGGATGGTAACAGAAACCGGAACCGAAACCATTAACCGAAAAATACCGAAAAAAAAATAAGAACCAAAACCGAAACCTGTACCGAAATTCAAAACAGATACAAAACCGGAACCGAAAGCAAAACCCTTTTTTATTTATCGGTTAACCGCATTATATACACTAAAGTCAATACATTGCGTTGCCATTATTATTGATATTATATATTCAGAGATATATCACACAAGCACCAAACATAGTAGAAAATACTGATACATCTTGAGTTGCCGTAGAAACCCATTTGAGGCTGTTTTTGTAGCTCAATAAAATGGAAAAGAAAAGTGTAACGATCAAACATAGGCGCTAAATTTAAATTCAATTCATATAGTCCAGTCAATGGAGACCAAAATAGACGCCGAGGACAATTTTGATCCCCATCTATTTCTTACGGGAGAAATATTTGCTCAACTTTAAAAGCCGAGTAATCTTATAAAATTGTATTTCTTATGCAAAGACCTGGACCGATCCTTTATATCCAGATTCATAAGATAATATTCACATGTACAGTTTATAATTATTAAAAAAAATATTCATATAAGTTCGGTGCATGTTTCTTATTAGCTTCTGTTAAAATTGTTGGACTACCTTATTTGCAGGCGGATGAAGGACTTTTAAAGATATACGTCATTTTGACTTTCACCTTGCTTGTTATTTTCTAAAATATTCTTACTTTTCTTTTTCTAGTAGTTTAAACCGCAATAGTCTATAACTTAATAAACAAACTTATTTTTTATACAAAATATCTGTTTTTTAATTGCAATAATACTACCTTTTTTAGTTTAAGTTCTGTATTTATTATTTTAATATTTATTTAAGGGTTTAAATAATAAATACAGAACTTAAACTAAAAAAAGGTAGTATTATTCCAATTAATAATATGAGTTCTGAAAGATATTTTAATAATCTGTTTTTTGTCAATAAAATTAAACTCCTATATGAAACCTATGCTAAGTAATGCAACTTTGATCCCGCGCCAAAGGCAAATTCTAACCTAACTTTTCTGGTGAATTTTCGCATCCCAAGTTCTGCAATCTGGCTTCTAGTCTAGGCGTTTTATAAGACGAGAAACAACTTACTTAGCTTCCATATTTCTCTAAAAATAACCTTTGTTAATTAAAATTCCTTTGATCACTTAGGCCTCTTTCTACGTTTTAAACAACAATAACCTAATTTAACGCTCAAAAGTAGCGCGTGGAAACCTGAGGCCAAGTTTTGTGCGTTAAGTTAGGTTATATTGATATTTTTACATAAATATACCATTTCTGTTGTCACAAATAAGACGCTATAATTCAAGTCGGGATCAGACTGCAGAATCAGATTGTTGAAGCTTAAAAATCATTTGCTGGCAGCTTAACCGGGCACTGTTGCCAGCAGAAAAGGCACTGACTATCAATAACAGGATTAAACAAAACGCCATACAGCACTCGTAAGGAAACTAGTACGATCACTTGTCTGCTTTTGAATATTCTGCTATTGACTGAGATTTTATGTGTCTTGAATTTTACTGTATTATTTACAGTGTCCGTTTTTCAAGGTTAGCCTTGGGATCTCGGACACTCTAAGAGATACGAAACTGGTTAAATTAAGGAGAAGTTGCCGCATTAGCAGACTATCTTAAAGATGAATTTTTTTTTCACAAAAATTCATGTCACTACATAAATACAATAATTCAAATTTTGCAGATTTGCATTTTTACAAATAACTTTTAAATATGGAATTGTGGTTTGCACTTCTCGATGGCACTTTTTTGTCGCTTTCACACGACAATACTCATTTTTTTAATGCTGTTAGATTTATAGCCGATTACACCAACGTAACTTAAATATTAAACTCGGCCTAAATTGACAATATTGCATCGAAATGAAATATCAAATGAATTATAATATATTGCTGTAAAAATCTAGAAAAGTCAGGTTAAAATATATGTAGCTCCTCCGATCGATGACACGTGTATTGATACACAGAGATCAGGATGTACAATTTGGAGTAGTTCTTTGGCTTGTTTGGATTTGCCTACTGGAAATGGGTTGCGTGTATGTTTACCTTTAATACGGGAGGTACATGGTGACAATTCAGTTGTCAATTCTATACCATCAGCCATCGTTTCTAGTCTCCATAGACTATATTTTTACTATACTCTTTTAGTGTTGAACATTACCTGTCCGACGGTTTTATTTAATAAAAATTATTCATCTTGCCCTATTGGAAACGCTTCCATTAATTCTTGAACATTCTTGTGAATAACTGCTGTACATGCCAATGAAACTGCATAAGTGGGGTTTCAAACACTTAGTTATGACTGGCATTTCTGGCTACGTCTATAAATTCGAGATTTACAATGGTCAAGATAATTTTGAGGAATTGCCTAATGAACCAAATCTAGGATTTTACGACTCTAATAGTATATATATATATACTCTGTCTGCTATTAGAAGTATAACATGGTATAGGGACATTTCCTGGCTTGTGAATGCTGCAAACGCGAGTCAATTTCAAACTGTCCCAATATTATGTTATTGTAACTCTTCTGTATTTGTGTACAATGTAGCTAAATTGAATGTAAGTGACATAAATAATTTTAATATAAATATAATATGTAAAAAACTAATATTACGTAAAAAAGTTAATAATACACAACATAGATCACCTGTCAACCTGTCAGAAATGTTTTATTTATTGAAGCAATTCCGCATGTCTAATCAAAATAATCCTCATATTGATGAAGAAGTTCCATCACCAAATGATGTGTCTGATTGATTTGATTATTGTAATGTTATTTTATCGAAATAAAACTTAGATTAGTACTTACCCTTAAAATATTACTAAGTAAACTGCTACCGTGAAACTCCGCCGACCACTGCAATCTTAAACCAGACACAGTATATATACAAATTTTTTCATATGGCGATATTTCATTCCCTATTGATTTTGGAGCAAAATGCTTCAAAAAATAATTGGATTCTTCATCCAAATCACTCGTCACATTTTATTTTACACTTTTTGTAACGCGTAAAATTGGGATTAATATTTTTATAAAATTGGTCATTTACAGCGATAGCCATTTAATTTAAACAAAATTACAACAAAGATATGACGTTTAAAATGTCATAAAACTAGGAAGTAGTATAACACAATAACATAATTATAAAAAGAGAGAAATGAGTTGTCTGTGCATGTTGTGAAAGAAATAATTATATTTATTTTTAAATGGCCGTTTGAGCCCTAAGAAAAGTTATACATTAAATGATATTATTGTAAGGCACTTACAGAAAAATTCAGGTTTTAATTATTTTGAGATTTTAAACAAAGTCCGATTATAATTACTGTTGAAATAAATTTTAGATAACTGATATAACAATTTATTTTTATGAAGAAGGTTGATGTGATTACACAGTAAATTAGTTACTAGAAAAAGATATCCGATTATAGGGAAATAGGAAGAGAAAAAAAAAAAAAAATGGGACGACCCTGAGAGCCTACAGTCAGTACAGTACAAAATCTCCTTAAAAAAAATAGATATAAAAACATTCAAACTTGTAGGTTATGTAATCCGAGATAATCAGCCGATAACAAAATAGAAACCTACCTACAAATAGATAAGACGCCACCTACCAAACGCTAACGAAAAGTGAACCAGCGTTTAGTCGGGTCGGCTATTGAATCAAGTAGATAAACGACGGTAACGGACAAGTGACGTTCAAATACACCACCATGTAGGCAACACGCGCGACAAACCAGTAAAGAGGGTGAAGGAGATGGCAGAAAACCAAAATTCTGTGAAGTGCTTCTACTGTGGTTTAATAGGCGATACGAACACGGTTTCGGACTATTTAAAACTAAAAACGGAAGATAATTAGAAGAGATTAAAAGGGAGAGAAGTAACAGCTTAGGGGAAGCAAGCGCTTTTTTTAAAAGCAGAAAAACAGATAGATCTCCAACAAGGAAAAGGAAAGGGATAGAAGTAGCAGAAGGAGAAATTTTAGACATATTAAGAGGAATAAGTAAAGATATGATAGATATGACGGAAGATAATGACACTCAAAGACGAAATTAATAAAAAATGGATGAAGTAGTCAAGACATTCAGAGAAGAAATTAAAGTGATAAAAGTAAATTAAGCAAAACTCGAAAACAATATTTCAATTTTAAAACAGAAAACAATGACTTTAGATAACACGGAGGAAAGAAGAGAAAGATATTCAAGAAAAAATAATATCGTAATAAAAGGACATAAAGTGTTAAAATGTATATATATGATATGACCACAACTGAAAGAAAGATTCAAAGCATAATATTAGAAAGAGCAATGGAGGGAAGAACGGCCAGAAAGATAGTTAAAGTAGGATACAGAAAACTAAAAATTGATAGAGACTGGTACGAATGGAATGACAAAGAAGAAAAATTAACTAAAAGTACTAAGGCAAAAAACAAATAAACAAAGTTAAAACATCTCGAAACGTAGCTGTAAAAATAAGAGTCTGGAGCGTAGCGGGTTTAAAGGAAAAAGATAAGGATTTTCGGCAATTAGTTAATAAATACGACATGATAGGATTAACGGAAACATGGACACATAAAAAATATTGGCAAATATGGAAGAATAAAATGCCAAAGAATTTTAAATGGATAAGCAAACTTGCGATAAAATCAAATAAAAAAGGAAGAGCGAAGGGCGGTATTATCACTGGAATTAAAAAGCATATTGAAGAAAAACAAACGGAAGTCTTCAAGGAAAATATCATGGAGAGAAAAATAAAAATTAATAAGGAACATTGGAGAATTTTGACAGTGTATAATAACAAAAAGCAAACTAAAAAATACTTACAGAATTTGGAGACAAGATAAAAGATACGGAAGATTATAATCTGGTAATTGGCAAAGAATTTAATGCCAGATGAGGGCAAAGGGATGGTCTGTGGAATCTGGAAACAAGAAAAAAAGAAGCACAAAGGATAAAACAGAAAATAAAGACGGAAAAATTTTAATACAAGAATGTGAAGACAGAGACTGAAGAGTTTTAAATGGTAACATAGAAGGTGACGAAGACGGAGTCTTTACATACATACATACATACATATATATATATAAAAGATAAGAAAATACAATAATTGACTATGTAATTGTACAGGGAAGTTGGGGAAGATTAAGAATAAGAAAATCTTAAATACTGTCTAATTCGATCACCAGCTTCTAAATGTGGAACTTAAAAATCACATAGCAAAAGCAAAATAAGAACCAACAGTAATAAGAAAGACAATGTGGGGATAAGACGACGTGGAAGATTACAAAAACAAAACGAAGAACTTAATTTTTACAAATGGGAAGACAGAAAAGGCACTAGATGAACTCGTAGGAAAAGTAAATGAGGCCACAAACGAAAAACAAATTTTAGTAAAAACTGGAATGCCAGTTCGTAATAACTGGTGGAATAAAAACTGTTTGCAAAAGAAACCGCAAATGAGAAAGAAACGGCGACTGTGGAAAGATGACAGTATTCCAGCAGAAGAGTACAAACAAGAACTACAAGAATGTAAAGAGGTGTGTGAAAAACAGAATGATCATAAGACAAGAGAGTTAGAATAAGATTTGAAAGCTATAAAAACAGAAAGAGACTCATGGAAGTTTATAAGTAAAGAAAGAAAAGAAAGAAGAGATATATCCAAACTAATATCACAAAAAGAATAGAAAGAACACTTTTGTAAACTGCTAAACGGAAATGAGATAAAAATAACAAGAAAAGAAGAATATAAACTTCAAGCAAACACAGTTAAAAATGAAATAAATGTAAACGACGTAAAACCACAAAGGGGAAGATGAAGTTACAAATGAAGCATGGATAAATGCAGACGAAAAGGTAATCACGACGCTAACAAATATTCTAAATAATATTTGGGGCACGGCTGAAATACCCAAAAGATGGAGGAAATGATTAATACAACCAATCCACAAAAAGGGAGATACCGATAAAGTACAAAATTACAGAGGAGTTACGTTGTTGAATACAGTCTTCAAAATATATGGTGCGGCGAAATAGCTGGTTAGCTACTCTAATTAATTTTATGTTAGTGGACTGTATTTTTGCGGGAGAGATATTTTGCCTTGGGAAATCTACTGTTGTCTTGGCGATTGTTGTTGTCCAGTTCCTGAAGTTCCAGCTTTCTTCCTTGGCCTGATTTGAACTGAACCGTGGCACATGCACTATATTGTTTAATGTATAAAGCCCTTTTGCACTAGTACAAACCATGCGATAAATATCTATTAAATTAAAACGTGAACTATAAGCGAGAGATGCGGAATTATATTAAGTTACGATGCGGAAAAATAATATACTAGCGTAAACTCCGCCGATAGTGTTTTTTAATAGTCCAATCCGTCTAGGAACAATTTAAACGCAAAGTGCTAACGCAACCTGCTCACCCACAATGCCCAGGCAACCTGCCCACCCAAACTGCCTACGCAACCTGCCCACGCAACCTGTCCACCCAAAATGCCCACGCAACCTGCTGACCCAACCTGCCCACCCAATATGCCCACGCAAAACAAAAGCCGATCAAGCTGACAAAGTTTTAACATTTCTGCATGACAGGCCTTAACGTTACCTTTCATTTGATACCAAACACGACATGGTTCTGACAACTTTAAGTAAAAATCAAAAGCCGATCGTGCTATCAAATTTTTGACATTTTTGCATGACAGCCCTTGACGTTACATTTTATTTGATACCAAACACATGATTCTAACAACTTTAAAGCAAAAAACAAAAGCCGATGGAGCTGTCAAATTTTTGACATTTCCGCATGGCAGCCCTTGACGATACCTCTCATTTGATACCAAACACGACATGGTTGTGACAACTTTAAGCAAAAAACAAAAGCCGTTCGAACTGTCAAAATTTTGAAATTTTTGCATGGCAGCCCTTATCGATACCTCTCATTTGATACCAAACACGACATGGTTCTGACAACTTTAAGCAAAAAACAAAAGCCGATCGAGCTGTCAAATTTTTGACATTTCTGCATGACAGCCCTTGACGTTACCTTTCATTTGATACCAAACACGACATGGTTCTGACAACTTTAAGCAAAAAACAAAAGCCGATCGAGCTGTCAAATATTTGACATTTCTGCATGGCAGCCCTTGACGATACCTCTCATTTGATACCAAACACGACATGGTTCTGACAATTTTAAACAAAAAAACAAAAGCCGATCGAGCTGTCAACATTTTGACATTTCTGCATTGCAGCCCTTGACGTTACCTTTCATTTGATATCGAACACGACATGGTTCTGACAACTTTAAGCAAAAAACAAAAGACGATCGAGCTGTCAAATTTTTGACATTTCTGCTTGACAGCCCTTGACGTTACCTTTCATTTGACCCAAACAGCCCACGCAACCTGCCCACCCAAACTGCTCACGCAACCTGCCCACCCAAACTGCTCACGCAACCTGCCCACGCAATATGCTCACGCAACCTGCCCACTCAAAATGCCCACGGAACCTGCCCACCCATAATACCCACGTATCCTGCCCACCCAAAATGCCCACGCAACCTGCCCACCCAATCTGGCGCACGCAATCTGCCCACCCAATCTGCCCACGCAATTTGCCCACTCAATCTGCCCACGCAACCTGCCCACTCAACCTGCCCACCCATACTACCCACGCAACATGCCCACTCAAATTGCCTACGCAACATGCCTCCCTTAACTGATTTTGACATATCTGCATAACAGCCCTTGACGTTACTTTTCATTTGATACCAAACACGACATGGTTCTGACAACTTTAAGAAAAAAACAAAAGCCGATCGAGCTGTCAAATTTTTGACATTTCTGCATGGCAGCCTTTGGCGAACCCTCTCATTTGATACCAAACACGACATGGTTCTGATAATCACTCGCACCGTTTAGGCTGTACAGGCGAATAAAATTTCCCCGATTGTCGTGATGAATTCAATATAGAAATATATATACATAGATAGTGAATTAAATTATTTAGTATAAAATATATGTATATATACACTGGCGAAAGAAATTAACGCATCACTTATAATTTATTTTATATCTTGGAACCAATGTTAAGTTTTTAGCGGAAATTATTTATGTAAAGAAAAAGCTTATCAAGTATGATGTTTTGCTGATTGTTTGATATTTTTTGTTCTCATGGTATTCTGTCAATAAATAAAATTTTCTTTTCTGACTTAAAGAAAGCTTCATATTATATTCATTTTTGGATTTGTTTTGAAGTATTCTAGAAATTAAGTGCTTAAATAGTGAAGCGTGAATATGAATAGACGCCAGAATCTTAATTTAAGTGTTGAAGAAGCTGTGGCTGTAGTAACACTTGCAGAAGAAGGTTGGAGTCAGCGTTACATCGGTCAGCGCCTTGGTGTTAACCAATCGACCGTATCGCGGGTCTTAAAGAGACATCGGGAAACTCACTCATACTCAAGAAGGCCAGGTCAAGGGACAAATGCTATCCAAGATCGTTTTTTGATGATGCAGACGTTAAGGGAACGGTTTATTACGGCTCCTAGGCTACAAAATATGCTCGCAGAGGCCCACAATGTTCATATTAGTTCCGTTACCATAAGAAAAAGGTTACGTGGTTTTAATTTATCCCCAAAAATACCAGCAACAGGACCCCAATTAACCGCAAAGCATCGCACAGCCAGATTAACTTTTGCTCAGGAACATGTTAACTGGTTACAGGCCGATTGGGCTAATGTTATGTTTAGCGTCGAGTCAAGATTTTGCCTTAATAGCAGTGATAGACGGATGCGTGTATATAGACGGCCAGGTGAACGTTATGCGCAATGTAACATTGTTCCGACTGCTATGTTTGATGGAGGTTCGGTTATGGTGTGGGGTGGTATCACTTCAGAGGCTCGCACGTAATTGGTGGTCATACCAAGAGGGAGCATCACGGCAGCATTTTATATAGAAAACATTTTAGAACCATATGTAATGCCTTTTGCGCCTTTTGGAGGAAACGACTTCATCTTTATGCATGATAATGCAAAATCCCATTCTGCCCGAATAGTGCAACAATATCTTGCCGAAGTGGATATCACCACAATGCAATGGCCAGCCAGAAGTCCGGATCTTAATCCCATAGAACACCTTTGGGACACGATGGGTAAACGACTTAGAGCACTTCCTCGGCGTCCAATCAACCAAGAAGAGCTCGGGCAAAAATTGCAGGAAATTTGGGAAGATATTGACCAGAACGACATTACAGCATTAATTACCAGTATGGGTCGTCGCTGCCAGGCAGTTATCCGAGCAAGAGGAGGAAACATTAAATATTAAGTGTTTCTCTTCTTTTTTCTTACAATTTTATTAAGTTTTTATTGTTTCATAGTGTTAATTCTTTCCATAAAAATAAAATTATAAAAATCAATGATTAAAATTTGAAGAAAATAAAAATATTCCAATATTAGCCGAGTTTATAAAAGTGATGCGTTAATTTCTTTCGTCAGTGTATATATATATCGATGTGATGGTTGAGGCGAACTCAACCTTTTATTCTGACAATAAAAGTAATACTCATACTGACGAGCTCTTGCGAGAAACTTGTTTGTTGTCGTAGCGACATCTTGCATACTGTCTGAAACCAATGTATGTTTTGGGATAGGGGAAAAAAGGACACGCATGCTTTTGGTGTGAACAATATATGATTTTACATGAAAATCTACAGGACGAAATAATGGCATAAAACATGATCTCTGATACTCGGGCAGGATTTAGAAAAAGAAGAAGAACAACAGACACTATCTACACATTAAATCAGATGATAGAGAATGAATTATGCAAAGTAAAAGGAAAATTATACGCATTCTTTGTAAACCTGAAAGCAGCATTTGATTATGCTGACAGAAATCTTCTTTTCAGAACTCTTGAAAAAATGTATATAGAGTAATAAGAATAGATAATAAATACACAGAAGAATTTTGGACAGAGAAAGGAGTAAGACAAGGATGCCCTTTAAGCCCAACTTTATTTTCGCTATACATTGCTTGGAAGAATTACTTAGTAAAGAACAAACGGGCGGAGTTGCAATGGAAGGAAGAAAATTTGGTCTTTAAGTTATGCAGACGACATAGTAATAGGCAAAAAAAATCCAACTAATATGAAAACCATGATGAAAAGGTTTAAGCAATACTTAAGTAAGAAAGAATTATCATTAAACGTTCAAAAATCAAAAATAACGAAAATTGTAATAGGGAGAGGGAGAGAAACGAAAGAATTGTGGAAGTAGGCTGATGAAGATATTGAGGAAGAGGAAGAATTTAGATATTTAGGATATACATATCAGAGAAACAATCAACATACAAAGCACTTAGAATATCAAAAAAATAAAGCAATCGCCGCTATGAAACCAATATCGATTTTAGGGGAAAGAAGATTTCAAAGAAATCTCAGAATAAGATGGATGATGTTTGAAGCCATAGTCAAAAGTATATTACTCTACGAGGCGGAAATATATGGATGGAGTGAATATAAACAAATAGAGGACGTACAAATACGGTACATAAAATGGATTTTGGGTCAGGATAGAAGCACACCAGAATACATAGTAATGGAAGAGATGAAAGCATTAAAAATTAGAGTAGAAACAGGAAAAAGTGCAGTAAAATATGAGGAAAGAGTAAGACGCAATCAAAACTCAATTCTGGAAAAATTCTGGCGGTAGTAAGGCAAGGAGAGGGAAACAACAAGCTAATAAAATGGGGACAAGCAAGAAAAGCGTATTACGAAAGAAATGGATATTCCACTATTCAAATAGAGACGCTACGCATAAATGGAGAAATCATACATTACGAACTGCACCAGAGAGATAGGGACACACAGCGGCACGAACAACAAAGTAAGATAAACATCTCTAATTACAACAAGAGATATAAACTTTTACAAACGACGTCAATACCAAGGTATTTATTGTATGAAAAGAAAACCATCAAGATGATTGCCAGGTTCAGATGTGGTAATGAAGAGAGAAACAATAAATACTGGCTATCAAGTGATGAGAGGCGTTGCAGGCTATGTGGGAGAGAAGAGGAAACTATCAGGCATTTAAGGATTTCGTGCAGGGTAGTTACGCGAGAAGGAGGAAAAGAAACGGTTCTGTTAGACGATATAGGGTCGGAACAAGATTGGCTGTAGGAACTCATCGAGAAACGGGGGGTTAATTTATGATGTAGTACCACAATTCATTGTAAGATATATATATATATATATATATATATATATATATATATATATATATATATATATATATCAAAATATTTATACCTATTATAAAAAAACCTTTGTTCGTCAAAGATATTCTAGTGGCGCGTTAATAATTGTTTACTAAGATATAGTCCAAAAGGCGGAATTCCATTATAGAGATCGATCATTTCACTTATTCATTTATACAGGGTGCTCATTTTATTTTGTCCACTATTGCTATCTCGAGAACTATAAGAGCTACGAGGTCTGTCAAATTACCAAATAATTTCTATACCATGAGACTATTAAATTCAGCGAAACCAGTGGTTTGCAGAATACAGCATACAACTTTCATATTTTAAATGGGATATATATATATGTTCAAAGACCTTGGAGTATTTTTTGACCCTAAATTGACTTTTAACGCTCACATCAATAATACTGTTAAAGCTTCATACAAAAATCTTGGATTTGTGATGAGAAATACTCAGAGCCAAAATGCAAGAATATGCCGTTTTTTTGTGAAGTTCACATCACAGATAATATTTCTGTGCAAAAGTATTCCATTCTTTAATTTTTTGTGAAACAACATTGTCAGTTTTGTTATTTTCTATAATAATGTAAATATTCTTCCACTACAAAACTAAAATTATTAAACTGTTTTCCTTCTCTAGATAGTCTTTACTTCGTTTCCTCTTGTTATTTATATTTTCACTCATTTTCGATTAATTTCAATGACACAAATCAAAATAGTATATTATGTGGCAAGTGTGTGAAGCTGAAATTTTTACCTGAGGGTGGAGATTGCGACACGAGTTAGAGGCGAGTGTTGCAAACCACCCGAATGTAAAGTATGCTTCACACACGTGTTACATACTATCCTTTTTCTACGACCTTGCAATAAAATATATTTTTTCTTCACATTGTCATTCTCTTAACGTAAAGCCTCTGTATTATCGACTTGTGGTACGGGTGTTTAACAGCTTTGTTTTATTAAAATACAATTCAGTTTGTAATATTTAAAATAATGACCGGTGCGTGAAGTAACATTTCACGCACAGTGTGCAAAAAATCAAACTTCACACATAAAAATTGATACGTGAAGTACTCATTTCACGCATGGGAGTAGAAAAAATTATTTTTGTTGACAGCGAATTTGACAGTTTTGTCAGGGAGATGAATTTATTGGCTATATACTCAATACAAAATATTGAAGAGAAATAATATTCTATGAATAACCATGTATTCAACAAATTTGGATGGTGAAACAAAATTTTGACTATTAATTGAATACAATTTATTCGTCAGATAACTATTTGCGAATTTATTCGGCAATGGTGAAATCCGGCATGTCATGTAAAATTTTACCTGACTCTTTTGAGTACTGTAATGAAAAACTTCACCATGGATACATAATCTGACTTTTTTAAAACTTTTTTTACTCATTTTGGTCAGTACTAGATGCCCTCATAATTTGAGACACTTATTTTTTAACACCCTGTATACATATAGTGATGTCTGAAGGGCGTGGAACGAAAAACATCGGAAATTAAGGCGGAAAATTCAAAAGTCATGTATTACATTTTCGTTTTGTGGCAAATGGACGGTAGTAATACTTTGCAGTACATTAAACAATTGGTTTTTCTCAGTATTTATATTTACTGTATGCCGATAAATTAAATGACAAAAGCCCTTCATTCCAAGTGAATTGAAACATGTACAGCTGGGAACTTAATACTATACTAAATGTTAGTTGTATTCTTAATTAATATATTTTTTTTCCTTAAAGAAATTTTCCCTTTAAAATCGGTTGTGCACAAAAACAGCAATGAGAACAATAATATATTATACGATATAAGAAAGTGAGCAGTTGTAGAAAATATTACTCAATCTTCAGTAAATCAATTATTATTTTACATATTACAACATTCCAAAGGATGTTAGATCACTACTAAAGAACCCAAGATCTAGCAACCCAGGAAACACACACATATATGATATATAACTATCAAGGATAAAACATAGCACAATTCCTTTGTGCTTTGATTTATCCTTGATAATTATATATCATATATGTGTGTGTTTCCTGGGAAAGTTACAAAATTTATATTTCCCTTTGTTTATACATTTGCTTTTGTATTATAAACATTTGTTAAAAACATATACTATGTTTTAAATAAATAAAATATTAATATTACCACGGCTTATTACCCATTTCTGGGTGTGCCAAATTTGCTTTTATTCGTAGTTTTTGGTGATGACAATACATAAATATAGTTATTTTCGTAACAATTTATGAAAAATACCAAATATCATGCGACTGTAAATTGACGCACGACGCGTAGCGGAGTGCAAGTCAATACACACGAGTTAAGATATTTGTATTTCATACAAGTTATGGACATTATTATTTAGACGAGCTTAAATAAATTTTACTTTTTTTTACAAAACTGAAATTTAGGTTCAAACGTACGGACAGCTGACAAATGAATAATGTATACATATAGCCAGAAAATAATGACATAGTAACCTAGCAACCGTGTCAACTATTACGATATGAAATATATCGTAACACTAATGTCATAAGTTCAACTTTCAGTGATAGGTATATATATATATATATATATATATATATATATATATATATATATATATTGTTTAATATTTTTATTCAATTTTGACGTTTTAAACTGTCATTATTAACTCCATAGCAACAACTTATAAGTAACACTTTTTTCACAAGTGAATTAAAATTTTTTAAATCACTCACATTTTTTTTAATTCACTCTGCAACATATAATGCATTTAAAATAACACCAGGCACGAAATTAACAATCACCATAATATTTATCAGACATTTCAGCCATTTTCATTATTTTTCACGGCACAAATGACAGACAATAAAACATTTTAAATAGATGATTTGACGTCTGTCAGCGACGATTGTCATGCTCAGCCTACTAACTGATCAGTTTATTTTGTCAAAATTAAATATTATAATGGTTTTTATTATTATTTCGTCAAAATTGAATAAAATATTTTACAAACCACTTGAGCTAAGGGCTCGCGAGTGAAACTTTCTTCTCATGAATAAACATTACCTTAGCTCACTTGTTGTGTAAATATCTATTAATAATATTATAAATAAAATAAAAATAAACGAAATGTATGTCTTTATAAAGACGTCAAATTAGACGTCTAAATAGTTATATTTCAGACCAAAAATCAAAGTTACAGTGACATCGCATAGACGTCTAATTAGACGGCCGTATATGACGTAAATTCATCCTAAAATTGACGTCACTTTTTGGTCGACTGTTGGTCAGTGTTACTTGGGCCAATATTCACATTTTCTTTTACATCTTTGCTAACCGAGAAAATTTAATTTAAAATTATACAAAACTTAGAGATTATAAAATATAGTTTTTATCAAAATAATACTACTAAATGCTAACAGGTAAAATATATCACAAACTGACGGGTACGGCTGTAACAAGGTAAAATGTCATTATATTTTTTTTTATAATTTTACCTATCAAAAACACTGCTTTGAGATATCATTACTGAGAATTTCACAGGAAGAGATAGTAGCATTATTTTCATGAAAACTGTATTTTGTAATTTCTTACAGGTAAAATGTCATAAAATTTGTTTGAATTTTTATTTTAATACCATGACTAACACTATAAAGATATAGGTTTTATAAAATTTTAAATTAAATTTTTTCGGTTACGAAACGTGTGAAAGAAAATGTGATTGATTAATGATTTAGATGCGGAATTTAATTCTCTACAAAATTTAATAGAAGCATTTTTGTTTAAAATTAATATAACTTATTTTCGCGCTCTATCCGATTCTGCTATAAAAAAATGGGGGTTACCATTTAAAATTTTAAAACTACCCCCTCCCCAGCCTCCCTTGGGGGTAGGGGGTTGAATTTCTTTACAGGATCAGATGTCCCCCTCCATATCGTTAAACTTTTATTTAAAACATTTATTAATACTGTGCTTGATCCTGAAGATATTCCAGGCGGTACATTAACATGGCACCCCTGTATAGTGCGTTCAGAAAAAAGCTAACTCGGAGTAAGTGTCCTATTTAAGATATGACAGTTGTAGGCTGTATTCTGCGAACCACTGGTTTAAAAAAAAATTGTTTCGCTGATTTTAATAGTCTCATGGCATAGAAATTGTTTGCTAACTTAACCGACCTCGTAGCTCTTATAGTTCTCGAGATAGCAATAGTGGACAAAATAAAATGAGCACCCTGTATAAATGATTAACTGAAACGATCGATCTATATAATGGAATTCAGCCTTTTGGACTATATCTTAGTAAACAATTATTAACGCGCCACTAGAATATCTTTGACGGACTGTTTTATTCCTCCACCCCATTTTGAAAAAAGTATAGGAACAGTGTAAAGTGCTATCTAATTATTGTTCTCATTTTATTACATTTTTTTAAATCTTAAAGCAAGTTATTTTTAATACAACTAAACGAATATACATAATTCTGAATCCACTAGTAGTGTAAAACACTTTTTTTTTCAAATTACACAATTTACACTTTATTTTAGTATATCCTTGAAGCACTAACGAAGCACAAACGTTTGACACTAATTTGGTCGTTTGTGCTTCTAAGGTGGTTGCTGAGCGTGAAGTTGGCAACCACTTTTAATTTGTTAATAACTAATGAACACTTGGGGTTGATGACTTTATTTTAGTATATCCTTGAAGCACTAACGAAGCACAAACGTTTGACACTAATTTGGTCGTTTGTGCTTCTAAGGTGGTTGCTGAGCGTGAAGTTGGCAACCACTTTTAATTTGTTAATAACTAATGAACACTTGGGGTTGCTGACTTTATTTTAGTATATCCTTGAAGTATTAACGAAGCACAAACGTTTGTCACTAATTTGGTCGTTTGTACTTCTAAGGTGGTTGCTGAGCGTGAAGTTGGAAACCACTTTTAAATTGTTTATAACTAATGAACGCTTGGGGTTGCTGTATATTTTGTAAAGGCACAATTAAGCACTAACGAAGCACAAACGTTTGACACCAATTTGGTCGTTTGTGCTTTTTGGTGGTTGCTAACTTCACGGACCTTCTGGCGCCCACTAATTTCTTTCGATACAAGCTCGTTTTGTATTTTTCCAAATTGAGTTGCACTTATTTAGTAAATTTAATTCTGTCGCGAATACGTATATCTTGAAATAAATTACAAAACCCTAGACCCAGCCGCCACTTTGCGTTTCAGCTAGCCGGAGCAAATTTTATGAGTGTACACGTTCAGGTAGGAGGAATTTGCTTATTTATCATGACTTTAATTATCCTCTTGTGTCACACTACATTTATTTTATGATTACAATAAATGTTCAAACACATCACCATTAACTGTTAAACAATGATCTATAATCTATTATTACGTCTTACATTACTTAATTGGCTACTTGTAATTTTAATGCATTCTCTTCAAATGGCATTTTCTATCTCTTTAATGTATGGCCATAAGAAAAAGTCGTTAGGCGCTAAATCTGGTGACCGTGTCGGCCAATTAATTGTACCCCCACGACCAATCCACGAATCAGGATAACTTTCATTATGATATTCTATTGCCCTGCACAACCATGATACCATTTTTTTCCAATATTTTCGGTTTTGTCTTCAATTTCCGGGCCAATGTGGTTTTGAAGCAAATCCAAATATTTTTCGCCATTTAGACATCCATTTATAAAAAAGGTCCCTAAAATACCTGCCCATAAATTAACTTTTTGTGGATATTGATTATGTGTTTGTAACATGTATTTTAGATTATTCTTATCCCAATATCTGAAATTTTGAACATTTGATTCACCATTTAGAGTAAATGTCGACTCGTCAGTAAAACATATGGGGTGGTAGCATGAACAAGTGATTAAGGGTGATTAGGTAGGAGATGATTAGCAGTGTTTTAGCACTGTCAATCGTTTATAGATTATTTTAGAGAAAAATGCTTTAAATAATAGTTATAGAAAAATTATTTATACACAGTTTTTATTTAAAGTATTTTTCTGCAAAATAATCCATAAACGATTTACAGCGCTAAAACACTGCTAGTCATCTCCTCCTTACTCATCTTCTAATCATCATTCATGCTACTACTCATGGTTTTTAAAAATATTCTATCCAAATTTTGCTCTATCCATCATGATTTCGCAGAATGCTGTCCCTGTTTCCTTATCACTTTCGAAAATTTCGTGGTTCTTGGCATACTTGTAGGACTCGTAATTCTCTATTTCAAATTTTTTTGTATTATAGAATGATGGATGCCTAGTTCTGCAGCAATTTGAAGTGTACATATGTTTGGATTTTCTGTTACCGCCAATAAGACATTCAATTTATTTTCGTTTATATTCTCTTCCGCTTCATTGTTCTTTTCTACTGTCAATGAGCACTTTTTGCAAGGTTTAAATATACTACCAGTTGTGTTGAACTGTTTAACTTGCTCCATTTTCGTATATTTTGTACTAAAGTTTTTCATGACAAACTGAGTCAAATGCTTTCTCGTAATCAATGAATATTGCGTAAATTCCTTCTTTTCTTGTAATAATACGTGATTGAACAATTATGTTCATGACGAATATATTGTCCAAGCATGATCTGTGTTTTCTGAATCCCGATTGTGACTCTGGAAGTCCAAATATGGGTGTCTTACATCAATATAAATGTAGTGTCGTTATATATTTTTGTTCCATACCATGATTTAAAGTAATCTTCCCATTTCTCCAATTTTATTGGATTGTTATTAAATATTTTTACTTTAAGTGATTTAACAGTAGCCCGAAATTCCTTCTGATCTTTAATATTATTTAGTTTATTTTTAAGTTGTTTTTATAGGCTTGGTTTGCATTCGATACATATGTTTTATATTTTTTTTTTCTTTCGAGTATATTTTAGTGCTGATTCATTGTCAAAAATTTGCTCCCTGGATTCTTTGAGATACTATTTAGTTAATTTCATTAATTCTTTACATTTTTGGTCAAACCAAGATTTATTATTATTTTTTCTTTTTAGACCTGGAGTGTATTCAATTGTGTTGGTTATGCCAGCGTTCACTGACGCATTTTGTATGGATGTGCATAGATTGTTATTTAGTAATTGAATATCATTTAGGTCAGTAATTTTATCCTTGTTATCTTCCTCTAATAATTCAATATAATAGTTTGCCTTTTCTAAATTCTATTCATTTTTTGTTTTGTACACTATTTGTTTATTTATTTGATTTGTTGTTAAGTTATTGTAATTTATTTCTCTTATCAGTGATAATGAGAATATGAAATGATCTGAGTAGAATATGTCATTGTTCATTTTAAAATCTTTGATATATTGTAATATACCGTAAAGTGGGGTTACTTTAAAAACTAAATTACATATTTCCATCGATTACTTTTGAACCAATTTTTATTTCGACGTGAAATAAAATTTATTAGAAAGATCTTTATTAGACGAAATGAATACAAAAAGAAAAAAAAAAATTAATTACTCCTACATGGAGAAATTAATTTTTTTTTGTCGGTTCAAAGTTACATTTGAAGTGGGGCTACTTTGATACCCCTCTTTTTTATTATACCATATGAAAGTAGCCCCAAAGTTGTACACAAAAGTGAAAAAAAAAACTTGAAAATGTTCAGCAGTTTTTTTGTTATAAACAATTTAATGTTGTGGGGTAACTTTGATACAATGGTTTAAATATAAATATATTTATTTGTATTTAGTATTACATAAAATATCGTAAAAAAATATAACAAAATAGGTACTTAGACCCTATATATAATTACCTATAAATAATTATATTTACTTATAATTAGGTAATAATAAAAAATAATAAGTAGCTAAATATTTGGTTTTTCATTTTTCAAAAACAGGTACAGGGTCTTGGAATACATATCTTTGGCGTCGAGTATTTTTATGAATTATGTCTGGGTTGGGAAGTTTCTTTAAGATATCACATTTCTTAATTGTAAAGCAGTCCTCTTCTTGTAGCTTAAATACTTTATTTGCTGTGTCAAGAGATTTCAATCCCACTGTTTCTAATTCTTCATCCGAAATAATGTTTTTTACAATTGCTGTGTATTTGTACATCTTATTTTTTTCTGATAGAACTTTCACTAAAATGTACGAATTAACTGCAATATCTTGAACAGTATCGTCATTTTGCGTAGCTTTAACAGCACTTACAGGAACTTCGTCTTCAGAAATAGAACAAGAGGAACTATTGCTATCTGAATCCTCTGCACTAGCTGATTCTGAACTACTACTGCTATTGTTATATCCGGTTACTGACTTTCCAGGTTCTACATTTAACTTTTTTCTGCGATTATTGACACGTGTCTGTTTATCAAATCTTGTTTTCTTCAAAAATTCTGTTAAACTTTCAGACACTATTTCACCAACTTCTCCAAGATCTTCTTTTCGCAGTCTGCCGATAACTTTCTCAGCGTTAAAAGGATATATTCCACAAGCTTCAAATCCGTTCATAATATTTCTCTTAATGGCAGATATTTCTTGATCACCAATTTTATGATGGGTTTGATTTGGGATGGTATCCATTTTATTTATACATTCTTTTAATAAATTTGGAAAACTCTCTTTCGGCAAACTTGCAGCTCTAGGATGACTAGCTTTCCATTCTGTTAAATTCTTTTTCCACGCAATTTTCATTGGACGAAAGAATGAAACATCAAGCGGCTGACATATATGTGTCGAATTTGGTGGTAGGCAAACGAAACTTATATCATTATCGTGACACAATGATATTACATTTAAATTAAAATGAGAAGCAAGATTATCACCTATTATCACTTTTTTATTTGGAAGCCTCTTCGCATGTGGCAAAAATACCTGTACAAACCAATCATTAAAACAGTTGAATTCCATCCACCCGTAGCTAGTTCTATTGTAAGAACTTCCGCGACTGCAGCACCGATCTTCACAGCACGGTTTTCCTTTTGGACCGTCAGTCGTCCACGAATCCCATAAGTGTTCAGCTCTGTATACAATGTAAGGCGGTAACAGCACTCCAGACGCTGAAGCACAAACCATAACTGTTGTTGCCGATTTGGAATGATTCATCATTCTTTCAGGATACTTTGTACCACGTCGGTATATAGCCTTAAACTTCCCTGGATCGTCCGACATGTTCGTCTCATCGTAATTAAAACTGTTTTCGGGGGGGACATCCTCTAGCGTAACTTCTAAATTTTGAAAATATTTTTTTAATTCGGCAACACTTAAATCTGCACGTTTTTTGCTTATGTTTGCTGCCAGTCTTTGTGCAGCTATATTTTTATTCTTTTTTAATATGTTTCGTGCCCACTCTACGCCTGGTAAATTATTTGGAAATTTTGTTTTCAATCCGCGCTTATCTAAGTAGCTTTTTGTAACCGTACGTAAATCTGTCGTAGTGAATGGATATCCCCAATCTGCACATTGAAGACAAGCTTTAATAATGGCTTGCTCTTCATTTTTTGAGAGCACTGGTTGCGCACCCGGATTTTTTGCATGTTTTCCATGATACTTATTAAATAATGTACCATACGGTATTTTATATTTCACAGCAGCTTGTTTGATTGTCAAGGCACCATTTACTATCTTCTCAAGAGCTTCTTCTAAATTTGCATTGGTATAGTTTTTATACTCTCTCGTTCCTAACAGCCGTTTATAAGTTCTGACCATTGTTGCGATTAATCTACAATTGAAAAGCCAAACTTAATTTATTTATTAAAGTCACCCCAAAAAAACGCTCAAAGTAGCCCCACAATATAAAACATAAAATAAAAACTACCCTTAATGAAAATTTTGATGTGAATTTTAGGTTACGTAGTTAGTAAGGTTTAAATTATGCAAAAATTATGTAATCATGCTTATTTTCAATTTACATACTTGTGTACACTTGAAAGTATAACGCCCTCATTTTTCAAGCATTTTCCAGCATCAGTTTTAATAATTAATAACATTAAAAATACAATACTAACCTTGCTGCTGTCAGTTGTAAACAAGAATTGAATACCACTACTACCAACTATATTGAGAACAAAATCACTACGTAACTTCACAGTGACGCAAACTGTGAACAAAAAACTTTCCCGGAGAAAATCAAAGTTACCCCACGAAATCAAAGTAGCCCCACTTTACGGTACCTATTAATATTTTTTATTAATTTTTTGCTATGGTTTCTAGGCACATAAAAGTACAATATCAAAATATTTTAGTATTTGTTTTAAAAAATTATGCATTAATACTTTCATCAGATGGCGCATAAAACTGCAATGCGATTGCACTCCAACAGATGGCATTGACGCCAGCATTATATTAAACCTACATCACACCTAAATTTATGATAGATACCCATGTTGTAAACGATTTGTAAGAGACCTATTATAGATCAGATCGCATAAATAGGATTGGGTGTAAATTAGCTAAAATTTACATTTGTTTCATTACCACAATAATTGTTTTTTATTTTTACAATATAATATTAATAATTGTTGCATATTTTCTGTTTGTAACAAATAAAAGTGTATCATACATTAATGGAAAGCTAAAAAATATCTTTTCAATGACATAACTTTCTAATATGACGTCTAAATAAAATTCTTAATTTTGACCTCATAACTCAAAATCTAACAGTAGTAAAATAATTGAAATCGAAAGAAAATTAAAAAGTGTGCAAACCAAAATTCCATATTATTTTATATATAGATGTTATTTGCAAAAATAGAAACCAGCAAAGTCGGAATTTATGCTCTTGTCTAGTGACCTATGAATTTATTGAAAAAATCAAATTCATCATTAAAATGGTGTGCCCTAATTTAACCGACTATAATTATAATATTTTTATTATAGTTTCCAGGAAATGGTTATATTTACATTCAAAACATAATATGCTTAACAGCAGCTTTGGGACAATTGTTTCTTCATTGCTTTACGGCAGATAAACTTACTACTGAGGTTGGAGAGAAATATAAAAGCATACGATCAGAAATTACATAAAATAATTTATAGGCTTTAGCAGTGGCTTATGCAGCTTATAGTAGTAATTGGTACAACGCTTCTTATAGTATTAAGAAATTAATAATATTTATAATAATGAGATCTCAGAGGCCAATATATCTTACTGCAGGAAAATTCACTCCCGCTTCAATCGAGTCATTTGAACTGGTATAATATACATATTTTCTTGTTTTTGGAAAAATATCTATACTTCATATATTCGTTGTAGGTGACACGTACTGCAGTATCGTATTTTACGGTACTCAGTTCAGTTACCGAAGAAAACTGATAAAAATATTAAATAATATTAATAGATAACTAGATTAAAGTAAAAGTTACATCTACAGATACAACTGGGTATCTCAAGCAAAGAAAATATTTCATAAGGCACGAATCTTAGACATCTGGGAAGAACAAAACTGTAGTAAAGCCCATACTTTCCTAATTTAAGGTCAATCAATATTAATTAAACAATAATCAATATATGTAATTAATTATAGTTATGATTAAGATACTATATATTTTATTTGTTGTAAGAGTAGTTTAAAGTTCTGAATAAAATGTAATTTCTGAGTATTAGCTATTTTTCTTTCATATGAACCTAAATTTCAGACTTCATTTGCACTCATACTTATGACATTATTTTATTTTAACCTTTCTTTCTTCTAAGGGCGAGAACACCTTGTATTTGACTTTCAAAGTTCTCAGAATTGTTTTCTATTATTCTTTCAGACGTAATTCAGCATGTTACACTTTTTAAGTTCTTAGTTCATGCCCAATCTGCATTCGTTACTGTAACGTTACCGACTAGTGAAAGGACCCGAAAAACTACGTTGTGTGTGTAAAAATATAAAAATGTAAAAATGAAAGAATGTAACCCAAAAGTTCATAATCCGAAGTGGCTGTTAAGAGAGTGCGAGAGAGAGAGAGGGTTGTAGGAGCGAAACTAATTAGATTACTTCCAAAAGAGAACAACTCTTATGCATTTATTAATAGTAATTACATGTCATATCGAAAATGTCATCATAACAAACATTATAACTGGTGTTGTGGCTATACAAGCTACCAGGCTGGATGTGAGATGTCTGAACTTGATGCGTCGCCCTGCATTGACTAGGACGGTGAGGACCGTCCGCAATAACTGGCAGAGAAGTGGCCAGCATCACAGCATCGTGCACAACTGTAGTAGATTGGATGTAGAAGCTTTGATATCCAAACCATGGACGGAAAGGTCGCGCCAGGTGGAAACGTGGTCGCCAACTGTGCCTGCACTCCGTCTCTGGGCAAGCGGCATCTTATTGGGAAACGGCCGGAATGGTAAAAGCGGCTGAGAGTACCGTAACATGTGATTCTGGATTAGAACAGGTCAAATACTGTGACAGACCATATGTTCAAACAGAAATGAGAAAAACTCTGGTGTTCAAAATAATATTTCTACGTATTTTTCTTTGTAAATAACAGTAATTGTTAAAATGTATATTTTATAGGCTATAGTGGTTAAATTTGATAAACAATTATAAAATCCTGGAATAAATAATTATCAGGAAACAAATATATAAAAATAATGAAGTAATGCAACAGTAAACAGGCATCGACGGAACATAATGGGCCATAAGACAACAATGCTGTAAATAAACACAAGCTGAAGCAATCACAGTAAAATAAACAAATAGTAGTCAACTAGAATAATAACAGAGCTGAAAATAATAGTGATTTTATCAGTAAAATGCTTAATCAAATATGAAAGTCTTTAATAAGACTGAAACGCATTAATTACATTTTCCTGTAATGAAAATATTTATAGCAGTCTCTATGGAGAGGGAAGCTTCTCTGAGACAATGCTACGTGATATAAAAACCATAACTTAGACCTGGACGTCGTCTTCAAGACACACCTGGTGGTCCAGCAACTACAACAGAAAGAGCGATAGAAGAGACCTGGACATCGTCTTCACGGTCTACCAGGCTTCCACCTGAATGGCGCTACGCGTCGTGATATTGCAAGTAAGTGTAACCCGCCTTTATGAGGCGAATTAACAAATAAAATTAAAGAAAGGGTTCTTGCCAGATTGGGAAGTTACGTCTCGTATCAAATTAGTTAGTGATGTAATAAAGAATATTAATTACTTACTTTTCTTAGCGAGGTGATTGCTGCTGTTTCTGTAATGGGTCGCCCAAGGGTTGGATTCACACAGTTGATTAAAAAAATATATAACTTTATTATTAAGTTAGGTCGTATAAATAGTAAATACATATAGAGTATATAATCGCGTCGACTGTAACGGACAGGCTACAATGTTAGAGCTTTTTTTCCCTGTCGTTCAGACGTCTATATTCACGTAAAGATAAGTCAGCAAAGAAATTGAGGTCTGGTATTTGTTGTAATATTAAGAAATATATATTCAGCAATTGCCTACTTATAACTGAGTCAATACATGTTATTTAATTAATTTGGACATATACGCAATCTCATTTATGTGCTGACTTAGGTTTACATACCTCCCCTCTTTAAAAATTTGCTTCCTTTGGGGCACAATTTTTCTTAAACTACCCTTAAGAGTCTCTGCATAGACCACGAATTGGTCTTCTTGGAACACTGTACTTCACTTTTTTTACGGTTGTCCTTGAACTTGATGGTGTATGTATGGCTTCAGTCGATTGGCAGATGATCACAGCATCTCTGTTGTGATGCGATATTTGAGCAATCATGATGCTGGATTACTGACTTCTTCGTCGTAGTCCTTTGGGCCATAGGATGGATGGATGTTTTGGACGCTTAATCATAGATGGATTTTGTGGTCTTCTTAACATAAACAACAACAACATTCGTAACAATATAACTGATCTTCCAGGTGGCAAAATACAACCACGTTTTTTACACTTAACATCCATAACGTATGTCTGCAATTCTTGTCTATGATATGCCCGTTGGAACATTCCTTACAATACACTAGCCAATTGGGGACATCTCATAAACAAGTTGCTTTCTAGAATTCTAAGCAATATTTATTTAACAACACAAAATATTAATAATTTTGAATACGTTATGAATGCTTGCTAATTAATTCAGATAAAGACCTAAACTGGAGAATCGGTTATACTTAAATTTTTCCTGATTTCCTCTGATGATTTGGTTGTTATGTAAGTGGTAGGGAGTGAAGTATTTTTGGGAGAGTGGATGTTTTCGGCCGGACACATCTCTAGGTTGGTCCAGCGCTGCCGCTCCGGCAGATAATATTCCCTCTTCTACTCTTTTGTCCTCTTGAATTGGTAAATTGTGAGGGGCACGACACGAGTAAACCCACAGTAGCTAATTGAGAGTTATATGTGGCCTCTTCTCTGTTATCCGGATGTGCCATCGCGTCTTGTTGCCATCTTCTCCGTGGTTGACTGTTTCTATACCCGTCTTGGAGAAAGAACCCATGGATGATATGGAGGTGGGCCTTTACTACGGGTGTAGTAGTGGGGTACTCCAGAAGTTGTAGGGGTATCTTTTTGTGTCTGACGCACCAGACTGTCTATTAACAGACTGTCTTGAATCATATTCTGCATCGTTTTTTGGTCAACAGTATTTTTATCTCTGCTCACACTTGTGCTAGTCACTTCTTCAGTGCTTGCCCTACTTGGCACTTCGTTTCCATTTTCTTGATTTATAAGGCTTTCATCCCTAAATGGCTTTAAACGATTTATATGCACAGTTAAAATTTTGTTGGAATTTTGTTGTTTGATTTTATATGTCACGGGTCCTATGATTTCCGTGACGAAGTACGGCCCTGTCCATGGCTTATGTAGTTTTCGTGACGTACCTGCATGAATGGCTGGGTTATGCAAGTATACTGCGTCACCGATTTTGTAGACTGCTGACTTTGTATTTTTGTTGAATTGTTTATGTGTCTTCTCTGTTGCTTTGTTTATGTTTTGTTTTACTGCCTTGAAAGCAATTTGCAACCTTTGCTTTAATTCTGACGCATAATTGTCTGTATAGTCATACCGTAAATCTTGAGGTCTTGTTATGTCATCATAAGGTAACTCCATATCTCGACCGTGCATTAAGAAGAATGGTGTCTCGTTTGTACTATTATGCACGCTACTTCTATAGACTAGTAGCACGAATGGTAACCATTCATCCCAGTCGGTCGGATCTCGATTTATAAAATGAGACAGAATATGCTTGAAAACTCGATGACTTCGTTCTATTATCCCATTTGTTTGTGGGCGGTGTGCTGTTGTTTTCAGTTTTTCGACGCCTAATATTTGACAAACTTCTCTAAAAATTTTAGAAGTGAAATTTTGCGCCTTGGTCTGTCAGCAGTTGTCTTGGAGTCCCGTGTTTTGAAATAATTTCTTGAGCCAATATTCTTGCAATGGTTGATGCCTTTTGGTCTGGAATGGCGAATGCCTCTGGATATTTTGTAAAGTGGTCCTGGAACGTTAGGATGTATATGTTCCCTTTCATACTTGTTGTTAATGGACCCACAATATCCATGGCGACTCTTTCCATTGGACGACTAACTTCATTAAATTTTTGTAGTGGCACAGACTTGTGATGCGGAGACGTTTTCCTTTCATTGCATGAATGACATTTCTTGCAATAATCTTCAATGTCCTTGGTCATTGATTTCCAAAAAAAATTTCTTGATTCGACTGTATGTCTTCTCAAACCCCTGATGTCCCGCATATGGTAGGTTGTGGTAATCGTGCATTACCTTGAATTTCATGGACGCTGGTACTATGAGTTGATGATGACGCTCATTATTAGATTTTTCTTTGAATATTAAACCTTCATCATCCGTGAAATACCCTTCTTTACTGGAGAGTTGTTGTACTGTTTCATCTTGACGTTGTTTACTTGCTATTATGTGCCTGTCCCATATTGGTTCATATGTATCTTCGACTTCTACTGCGTTTGTGGGTATTCTTGATAATACATCTGCGTTTACATGTTTCTTCCCTGGTCTATGTTCAATTTTCAAGTCGTATTCTTGGAGAGTAAGTACCCATCTTGCCAAGCGTGATTGTGGCGTGCTGATAGAGAATAGCCACTTGAGAGGTTGATGGTCGGTTATGATGGTGAACTTTCTTCCATACAGATACACTCTGTAGTGTTTTACACCCCAAATTACTGCAAGACATTCTTGTTCTGTTGTAGAGTAATTTACTTCAGCCTTATTTAACTGTCGATTTGCAAAAGCTATCGGCCTCTCATAACCATTGCATTTTTGACTCAATATGGCACTAATAGCTTTCCCGCTGGCATCTGTGGACAGGATGAATTCCTTGGTGGAGTCTGGATGAGCTAAAACTGACTCGGAGCAGAGGGCATTCCTTAATTTATTGAATGTTTGTTCGCAATCTTCTGTCCAGTTGAACGGCTCATTTTTTTGTGTTAATTTCGTGAGTGGCTTCGATGTTTTTGCGAAATCTTGAATAAATCTTCTGTAGAAGCCTGCTAGGCCGCAGAAAGCTCTGATGTCCTTGACTGATTTCGGCCTTGGATAGTCTTGTATGACTGAAATTTTGTCTGGGTCCGGTTTACAACCCTTCCCATTTATGATATGGCCTAAATACTTTGTTTCAGTTTTCAAAAAAATTGCATTTACTGGGTTGGAATTTAAGGTTAGCTTGTCTCAGCCTATTGAAAACTTCCCTGAGTCATTCCAGATGTTCGTCTGCTCTATTCCCATTGAACACGATGACGTCATCCAGGTATACTAGACATTGTTCACCTCTTAACCTAGATAACACACTGTTCATGAGGCGTTGAAATGTGCTAGGTGCGTTTACGAGCCCAAACGCCATTTTTGTGAATTGATAGTGTTCTCCATTTGTTTTGAATGCTGTCTTCTCTTTATCTCGTTCGTCCAGTTGTACTTGCCAATATCCAGATGCTAAATCTAGGGTAGTGAATAGATTTGCATTTCCCAACTGATCCAATGTTTCTTGCATGTTTGCAACAGAAAAATAGTTATCTTGTTTAACCCTCTGAAGTCGATACACACCCTTATTTTGTTTTTACCATTTTCGGATTTCTTCGGTACGATGACTACTGGTGCTGACCATGGTGAATCGGACGGTTCTATTACTCCAGCTTCACGCATTTTCTTCAATTCTTTAGCCAACGGCTCCTTTTGGCTAAGCGGAACTCGGTACAGTGCTTTGGTTATAGGTGGCACATCTTCCGTAATTATTCTGTATTTTACTTGATGTGTACACCCTAGCTTACTGTCTTTCCATTGAAAGATGTCTTCATACTCTATCAGTAAATTTAATAATTTACTTTTTATCCCTTCTGCTAAATGGTCCATGTTGATTTGATTCTCGATGCATTTCTTCCCTTGGACCTTCACAGAGCACACTGCATGCTGCTTTTTGTCTACAGCTGGCGTGGCTTGTTTACGTCCTTCCGAGGACACGGCTTGTCCCGGTTTATTCTTCAGCTCCTCGACTTGTTATGGTAGACGGATGCTGCCCTTTATTATCTTGAGCCACTTGATTCTTCACGCTCTTCCTTTGAGAATTCTTCTTTTTCTTCTTCCCGCCTACAGCTGTCCCGACTTGTCCTCTTGACCCTGTCGGCGAATGCTATGCGTCTTGAGCCTGTTGATTTTCATCTTTCTGCCCTTGAGAATTCTTCTTCTTCTTGTCACCTACAGCTGTCGCGACTTGTCCTCTTGACCCGGTCGGTGAATGCTGAGCGTCATGCGTCTGTGGATTTTCATTATTTTGCCCTTGAGAATTCTTCTTTTTCTTCTTTCCGCATACAGCTGTCCCGACTTGTCCTCTTGCCCGGTCGGCGAATACGGTGCGTCATGCACATGTTGATTTTCATCACCCTTCTTCTCAAGTACGGCCGATTTGCCGACTAACATGTTCTTCTCTAATGTTAGTTCTTGATTTGTGAAATTCATTAACTTCATTGGCACTTCTTTTTCGGCTTTTGTTATGACTCTTGCTGCCATAACCCCCTGGATCCTCAGCTCTACTGGTTCCACCACAATATCTTGTCCTGGATTGATCAGATCCTGGACTGCTAGGCACACGAATTCGCAATTTGGAGGAATCTTCACGGCGCTTTTCAATTTAACCATTGTGCGACTAATTTTTCTTGTTGCGCGACGCCGTTCTTCCTATTTTGAATTCCCGCATCCTTATCTTGACTTGTAATGGTCGCCTGTTCGTAACTTGATACTCCTCTAATAATCTTATCAGGCACAGTTGTGCTTCGCTCTGCCTTCTCGCTGACGTTATTGGCTTGTGTTACGACATTACCTCCAATGACGTTGACTTTTGCTGTCGAAGCCATCGTTGCTTAATAGTTTCAAACTCATATTTTCAAAACTTATATTCTCTCTCGACACGAGCACGTCAAATTCACGAATGAAATCTCTACCTAATAGGCCATCTGCATCTAGATCCAGATTGTCAGAGCAAATAACCAATTTTTGTCGGAAACTATAATTTTGGCAGTCGAATTTTATTTTACTTGTGCCGTAATATGACACTGTTCCACCTGTTATTGCTTTTAAACGCCCAATATCATCTCTTTGAACTCTATGCCCCTTTACAAACTTTTTCTTAAGAATTGAAACTCTCTGAATCTATTAATAATTTCACAGGTGTGTCTTTAATTTTGACTAAAATAAAATTTGGATAATCTCTATGTAATTCCACTACTGAACGAATGTGATTAATTTTGAAAGTTTTTTCTGAGACTGATACCTCTCGGGACGGGGCTTTCGCGAGAGGGAATGTCAGTTTAAATTCTGAGTTCGGCGTTTTCCTTGTGCTTTGATAGTGCCTCTGCTGTTTCCTTGACTGCCCATAGTTGGTCCTTTGTACCTGCTAGAATTTTTGCTCCAATTTTGATTAATATTTGTTCTACAATCTTTAGCATAATGACCTAGTTTCCCACAACGTGCACAGGAATTATTTCTTTTGCAATCTCTTTATATGACCATTTCCACCACATTTATAGCATTTTAATATTTTTTGTGATGCATGTGATACTTTATTTACTGACCCTACTTCTAAACAACCCTTTCTGTCTGAGACTAGTTCTAATTCTTCCCGCTCTGCCATTTCCACCGCTTCTTCAAATGTTAGACCAGTTATATTGTCCATAATTGGCCTGAGAACTTTTCTAATATCCTGTCTTAGCCTGTCTTTAAAATTGCATAAAATTTGTTGATTTATAATATTTTCAGTTCCATTTTGTGATTTTAATAATTCTGATTTTAAATTCCTTAATCTTAAATTTTGTGTGCAATTTCTGAACTCTCTATTTATTTGTTCTATACATCTACGTTTAGCAAATCTTTTGACAAAAAGTTCTCTAAATTCCATATATGTAATTTTAGCAAGCTGTAATTCATTTGTTTCACAATAAAACTGTAACGCTTCCCCATTTAATTTTGTTCGAATGAGGTCTACTATTTCTCTGTCGGAAAACTGTCTAACACTTGTTACTACGTAAACTTTTCGAAAGTATTCTATTACATTTTCACCAAAAAATTCTGGTATTTGTGCAATAACACAACTTTTTAAAGACAATAATTCTGTTTCTGTTTTAATTGGATCAGAGCTGTTAGAACAACCCGCAGTACCACCCGGCATGATTATTTATATAATGTGACTGAACTATTTTGACACAATTCATACTCCGTGAATGGTCCAGATATACTGCCCACCCTGATCTGGCAGAATTTCCCAAACCCGCTGCCACCAATTTGTAACCCGCCTTTATAAGGCGAATTAACAAATAAAATTAAAGAAAGGGTTCTTGCCAGATTTGGAAGTTACGTCTCGTATCAAATTAGTTAGTGATGTAATAAAGAATATTAATTACTTACTTTTCTTAGCTAGGTGATTGCTGCTGTTTCTGTAATGGGTCGCCCAAGGGTTGGATTCACACAGTTGATTAAAAAAATATATAACTTTATTATTAAGTTAGGTCGTATAAATGGTAAATACAGATAGAGTATATAATTGCGCCGACTGTAACGGACAGGCTACAATGTTAGAGCTTTTTTGCCCGGTCGTTCAGTCGTCTATATATATATTCACGTAAAGATAAGTCAGCAAAGAAATTGAGGTCTGGTATTTGTTGTAATATTAAGAAATATATATTCAGCAATTGCCTACTTATAACTGAGTCAATACATGTTACTTAATTTATTTGGACATATACGCAATCTCATTAATGTGCTGACTTAGGTTTACATAAGCTGTCGAAACAGCAACTCGTGCACAGAGCAAAGCTACCGGCACAATAGAGCCAACGGTTATTGTCCGTACTCTGGGTTCATCCCATATTTCAGGAAAGGAGTTTAATTCTAATGTGCAATATCAACAAACACATTTCAAGCAATGGAATAATAATTGTCATCTCTAGTACCGGGAATTGAACCCGGGTCTCCTGAGTGTATAAGGCTCAGATATCCTACCACTAGACGATGCTAGAACAACAACCATCATTCCACCACAGAGTAGCAAAACGTTGTGTACTTGGTGGATAAAGAGTAAATTACGAGGCGGATGGTAAAAAGGAAACTGACTCCCTCCGGCTTCCACGACGGCACTTCATCCCGGGACTGATAAGAATAATAATTGGTAAAAAATAAACTGACTCCGTCCGGTTTCCATGACGGCACATTACTAAGGGACTGATAAGAATAATAATTTTGAAAAAGGAAACTGACTCCGTCCGGTTTTTACGACGGCACATCACCAAGGAAATGATAAGAATAATAATTGGTAAAAAAAACACTGACTCCGTCCGGTTTCCACGACGGCACATCACCAAGGGAATGATAAGAGTAATAATTGGCAAAAAGGAAACTGACTCCGTCCGGTTTCTACGACGGCGCATCACCAAGGGACTGATAAGAATAATAATTTTTAAAAAGGAAACTGACTCCGTCCGGTTTTCACGACGGCACATCACCAAGGAACTGATAAGAATAATAATTGGTAAAAATGACAATGACTCCGTCCGTTTTCCATGACAGCACGTCACCAAGGGACTGATAAGAATAATAATTAGTAAAAAGGAAACTGACTCCGTCCGGTTTCCACGACAGTACCTCACCAAGGGACTGATAAGAATAATAGGTGCATAGAGTTGAAGGAGATATTGATAAGGCCATCTTCAGAGGAAATGTTTACATAATGAACAAATGTGTAAAATGGTACATATAGTAGCTAGATGGGAAGCAAGACCTTGGGTCGTCCAACTGGACGTGGAGGAAATATTGTTATGGAGGTTGCATGTCGAATCTAGCCGACTCTGACGGAGAGACAGGACTGTACTAGGTGCAACAGGTAGTTTCGATTGTGAAGATGGTATTATGAGTGAGACTAGGTCTCAAGACCAAGGAAGCCGGAGAGGTTTCCCAACTAATGAACGCAGCCAGGGGCCAAACCAGCTCTTAGAGGAAGATCTCGGTACGAGAAGTGAGACTAGGTCCCACGGAAAGGCAGCCGGAGATGTTACCCAACTACTGAACGCAGCCATGGGCCAAACCAGCTCTCAGATGAAGGTGGAAAATAAATGAAAAGACTTATTCTCTTGTAGAAGATGTCTAGGTGCAGGTAGATTCTCGCAGACTTCTGGACTCTACAAAGATTAAAAATTCACTATCCCGAGGCGCATGCTGGCCTTGTTAATGAGCACAAACGCTCACTCACAAGCTCCAAGGGCGTCGGCAAACTCACTCAAAAGGGAGTATAAAACATCATATAGATCACCGTTGAAAACATGCATGCAATGACTTCATCACTTCTACCCTGTTTACAACGTTTTATGGGCTCAGTCAAGTTGGCCCGCCTTTTTAATAAAAACAAAAACTTATTACTTTAGTAAATTTCCCTTGTTCTGCACTCACTTGCTCCATGACTATTACTTTTAGCGCTTCTCTCAATGAGAAGTAAATGATATAATAAGTTAGGAAGGGTCAAATTGACACTAGCCTCTCCTTTTTGGAAATAAGGAAGTTTTCTTTTCTCTTAATATAGATATAGGCTTGCGCTATTTTGCGCCATTAATATAGATTATTAAAAATTTATACAATTTATATTATTAGAGGTAAAATTTGGTAGGGCCAACTTGACACCTAAAAAAAATAATTATTATAGTACATTTTTTTATTGCAAACAAATTTAAGTACAATGCGCTTTTTCGCTCCATAAATATTTTTTTTGCATTTGTATTAATTAATTTTTTATTACAATAACAAGTTAGGAAGGGCCATGTTGACAACAGCCTTCCCTTTAATATTTCCCGAATTTTCTATATTGTTTGAATAGGTGTACGCATGCGCTTTTATGCGCTATTGACATAAATTATTGCGCTTGCATACACTTTAGACAATTAAAAATCAAAATTGGTAGGGCCAACTTGACGCTAAAAAAATGTTTTTTTTATTTCATTTTTTTCATTGAAATTGATTTTAGGTCCATAGCGCTTCTTAGCTCTAGAAATATTTATGTTGCATTTGTTTGTATTAAATTGTTATGTAAATGACAAATTAGCAAGGCCATAGTAACAACAGCCTTCCCTTTAAAATTTCCCGAATTATCTGTATTGTTTTAATAGGTGTACGCATGCGCTATTGACATATATTATTGCGCTTGCATACACTTTAATCAATTAAATCAAAACTGGTAGGGCCAACTTGACACTAAAAAAATATTATTTCTTTTTTGCAATGAAATTGATTCTAGGTGGGTTGCACTTCTTCGTTGGAAATATTTTTGTTGCACTTTTCTTAACTTGTTATTGTAATAAAAAATTAATTAATACAAATGCAAAAAAAATATTTATGGAGCGAAAAAGCGCATTGTACCTAAATTTGTTTGCATTGAAAAAATGTTCAATAATAATTATTTTTTTTAGGTGTCAAGTTGGCCCTACCAAATTTTACCTCTAATAAAATAAATTGTATAAATTTTTAATAATTTATATTAATGGCGCAAAATAGCGCATGCCTATATCTATATTAAGAGAAAAGAAAACTTCCTTATTTCCAAAAAGGAAAGGCTAGTGTCAATTTGGCCCTTCCTAACTTATTATATCATTTACTTCTCATTGAGAGAAGCGCTAAAAGTAATAGTCATGGAGCAAGTGAGTGCAGAACAAGGGAAATTTACTAAAGTAATAAGTTTTTATTTTTATTAAAAAGGCGGGCCAATTTGATAGAGCCCGTTTTATGACTCTGACTCATTGTTCGCTCTCGCTCGCTAGTTACAGATGTTCAACCTCCACCGATCTAAGCCAGTAAACAACAAACGGTAGCAGTGTCTCTCAACATTTCTCGCCGCGGACCGATGTATATGAATCAACGCATTAAACAAATATCAAATCATACAAAAAAGATATCAATTAATTATGAAAACAAAGAGATAAATAAATAACTGCAAAACAAAAAGATTAACAATTACATCATGTGCGGACGCTACATTACATCCGTCCTTAGAATTGTTTATTTCAAATTATTTTCAGGGGCACTTCTTTCTTCCCTCGCTTAAAATCCTAATCATAATTTTTACCCTACCACGTCTTTGAAAGGAGGGCCACGGGTGTGAGACGGCAGGTTGAGAGAACTATGCTTCATAGTTGAATACAGTATGCTAAGTTAGTTGTTATTGCAGCAAGATTATAATACTACCGTGCGAATGAAAATTCAATAAATTAGTGTTTGGTATTAAATTGAAGTGTTAAACATCAACCACAATTTACAACATCTAAACTTTTGAGTTATAAACTACTGAGTTTCTAGAAATTCTACAATTTTGGTTCCAGTGTTTCGAAAGGAACAACAGTTCCAAGTTTCAGAGTGTCGGGAAATGCCGTAAGTTCCTGAGTCGTCGAGAACAACTCCAATACTTCAGAAATCGTCGTGAAAGTGTAAAGTGAAAATAGTGCAAATGTAAGTAATTTAAGATATTTTTGTCTGTCGATATTTTTAAGTTTCCGTACTGATTTTGAGGAATGTATTAATTTAATTTATACAGACGTAATGAGTTTCACAGTTGAAAATTCTTTAAAAATTATTCCCGAATTCGACGGAAACCGTCAAAACTTTCACCTTGCTGTGATATTGTTCGGACAACAGCTACAACTAATGTTCAAACAGTTAAAATTTTTGATATTGTAAAAACAAAGTTAACAGGTCTGGCTTATAATGTAATCAAATATTAAGGATTTAATGAATGGTGTAATTTAAAAACAGATTTACATAATCCATTTTTATAAAAAAGAACGATAGTACAAATAGAGTTAGAATTAATTAATATTAAATTTAATTTTAATGAACCAATCAGAGAATATGCTAATAGACTAGAACGATTAATTGCAGACATTAATTATACTTGCAGCTACAAATGTAATAACCAATTTAAATTCAAAATTATGTTTAAAAGCTTTTCAAGAAGGTTTATTTGATCCTGTTAAAGTTTATAATAACAAATTATTTTGTAACTGAGTTGGCTATTTCAAATTTCCGTATTGTTGTGGTTACCATAGATATTGTTACTAATGAAAAAATAATGAATGTGCTTATACTGCCATTCGTGTGTACCAAATTTTATTCATAATAAATTACTGTTTTTCACGGAAGATATTTCTTCAGTGTATGATATATTTCCACTGCGGTTCCTATCATTTTCAATAGGTTATAGGCACAGGGGCAACGTTTTCGCACTGTAAGAAAATCTTCTTAAGGATTATAAATAAATTTGTCGTTGTAAGTAAACATAGGCAAAGTGGGTGACGCAATAGATTACCGAAATTTAAAGAAATTCGATGGAACAGATTTTCAAATGTGGAAATTTCAGATGAATACAGTTTTTGTAGCCAATGATCTCCTAGAATATGTTGACGAAACTCTAAATAAACCAGATTCGAATGAAGATCCTACGAAAATGGCATTATGGAAAAAAATGTAACGCAAAAGCGATGTACATTATTTCTTCTTCTGTAGAATATTCTCAATCAGAATATCTTATCACCTGTGAGAAGCTGTGAACACTACCATATATATCCTAAATTGCACTCCGACGAAACATATAACACCTTATGAAATCTGGACAGGAAGAAAACCAAATATCTCATATTAGAGTTTTTGGATCCACCGCTTACCTGCGTGTACCTAATAATCAGCGAAAGAAGTTAGATACAAAATCTAAAAAACTAATTCTCGTCGGTTATAAAGGTGAGTCTAATAATTGCAGACTATGCGATTTGCAGACGAGGCGAGTTGTTGCGTCAAGCAGCGTTGCCTTCAATGAAAATGACATCGACGTACCGTTAACGAGCGAGAAGTTCGACGACAGAATTTATTTCACTAATAACACTGAAATAACAGAAGAAACTATTACCAGAGAAGACGTTCAAACTCATCATGAAGAAACAGAGCATCGACAAGAAAAAGCCATCGCTCCGAGTTTACGAGATCGCTCCAAAATAAAGAAACCTGACCGATATGAAGCAAATTTAAATTTCTACGACGAACCTGCAACGTATGAAGAAGCCATATCAGGAAACAATGCAAGTCAGTGGCAGAAAGCAATTCAAGAAGAGCTTGATGCCCACAAGAAAAATTAAACGTGGTTCTTTTCGCCATTACTTCCAGATAGAAAACCTGTGGGGTGCAAGTGGGTCTTCAGAGTAAAAAATTGTACATCAGAAGATGTTACACCAAGATTCAAAGCGCGTCTATGTGCAAAAGGGTTTTCGCAAACACGAAGTGTAGACTATAATGAGATCTTCGCTCCAGTCGTCCGTTACGATTCTGTGAGAATTCTTCTTGCGCTTGCTGCTGTGCGTAATTTGAAGATTCGTCAGTTCCATGTGAAAACTGCGTTCGTGTACGGCGTTTGAAAGAAGACATCTACATGACTGTACAAGAAGGTGTAAAGGTAAAAGACACTAATATAGTGTGTAAACTTAATAAATCTTTGTACGGTCTAAAACACTCTCCGCGAGTTTGGAACAAAATGTTTGATGACTTTCTTAAAAGGTTTAATTTTAAACTAAGTTTTGCTGATAAGTGTGTTTATGTAGGTAAATTTGAATTTGGACAAGTGTATTTAGCATTGTATGTTGATGACGGTTTAATTTTTAATAAATCAAATGAAGCTCTCAATAAAATAATAGCATCATTGCAAGAGTCTTTTGAGATTAAACTAAGTAATGCTTCTTGCTTTGTTGGATTGCAGATTGAGAGAATAAATGATAATAGTATTTTTATTCACCAGTTTATTTATTTTGAACGCAATTTGAAACGTTTTAATATGTGTGTATTCATTGTTAACAATGAATACAATAATTGTGAATTACCATATGGAGAAGCCGTTGGAAGTCTTGTGTTCTTCGCAATAATTAGCAGACCTGATATTGCTCTTTCAGTGGGAGTAGGTAGTCGTTATTTAGCAAATTTTAATAATCATCACTGGTAATATATAAAGCGAATTTTTAAATATTTAGCAGAAACAAAAGACTTCGGAATTTTTTATATTGGTAATGGGAGTACTCTTATCGGTTATTCTGATTCAGACTATGCAGGTGTTGTAGAAACAAGAAGATCTATTTAAGTTTACATTTTTAAATTAGCAAATGTAGCAGCTAGTATATCATCAAAAGAAGTAATTTGGTTACGACAACTTTCAGTTGATTTAGGCTTTGAATGTAAAAAATCTACAAAATTCATGTCGACAACCAAAGTACTATCCGTTAAAAAAAAATCTGATGTGGCCAACACATAACCTCCCGCCATGCAGTTTGTGTATATAGATCTACATCACACAAACAAAACTCCGAATGACGTACTAATGACATCTTTTGGTTTGTATTAAAACACTTTAAAACAATACAATAATATTACACAGTTTTTATTCAATTTAATGTACAAAAATAAATGTTTATTATATTTCAGAAAATAGCAGCTAAGAAGCTTTTCTTTAACAATAAATTTTACATTTATCATAAATTGTAGCAACCACTGAACAATATATATATATATGTACCGGGTGTAGAAATGAAAAGTGGCGCATAGCGATTTCAATGTTATTTTTAACACTGCTGTATCTCTTTACCTATTCATTTTAGCGCAAAAAAGGTAAGAATATATGTTGTTCAGATATTGAAAAGGCATCCTACAAAAGCAATTATTCATATTTCACGAGATATTGATTAAAATTAAAACGTATTTTAGAAAAATTGTTAGAGTACCTTGAAAAATGAAACAAGTAACTAAATAAAGTATTCACTTTAACATTTGTAAATAATTTCCGAATAAGTAGCTGTAGAAGTTTGTGGTAATGGCAAATTTAACAACTCAAGAAAAAGTTCTAGCAATGTATTTTCCTCATAACAAATTTTTTTCCAAGAACATAATTTTCATTATTTACTAATAATTTATTAATTGAGAAATCCTTAAACAATAATATTCATATACGCAAACTGAATTTATACCTGACAGAAATTATAATGTTAAAGTGATTTTTATTTAGGTTTCTTGCTTTATTTTTCATTTTTCAAGGCACTCTAACATTTTTTCTAAATTTTATTTAATGAACATCTCGTGATATATGAATAATTAAGTAAGTAAATTGCCTTTATAGGATGCCTTTTTAGTTTCTGAACAACTTATAGTCTTACCTTTTTTGCGCTAAAGTGAATAAATAAAGAGTTACAGCAATATTAAAAAAATAACATTGAAATCCCTATGCACCACATTTCATTTCTACACCCGGTATACATACAAACGTACATATATACATACGTACCTACGTACATACGTACCTACTTACCTACGTAAATTTGTTAATAGTATTGATTTTGATAGTTTAGTTAATTGTTAAGAGTTTAGTTAATTTTGTATATAAGTAATAATGTGTTGTTAATTATGTTAATTAGTATTAGTATATTTTAATGCATGTAATATTTATGTAAATGGAGCATGCTGAAATGAAGATTTATTATAACAAACTACATACATACATACATACATACATACATACATACATACACACATACGTACATACGTACATTGTGTCAGCGGTTCCCAAAATTTGGGTCCGAATATATATTTTTTAAATAATACTATATATTTTTTATTATCTTATTTTTATCTCTTTCCAACAAGGTAATGTTGTTTATGTACAATTTTTTCAAATAAACGAGTTATTTATATTAAATTATAAGTAAGATGTTTGTTACACGGTTTCTTTCTTCTATTTTGATAAAATGTTATTGTACATGACAGATTACATTATATTTTATGTATACAAGCTTTGAAGGGCTTCCGTGGTGCTTTTGCTTATGCAGTCGAAGTAGCGTTTTGTAGTATTGGCATTACTGCAAAACATTCTAAAAACGAGTATTTCGTATAAAAAAACGCGTTCGAAAGAAAATTGGAGAAAATTTATGAAAAATATTTTTCAGCAGATTTCATCGTGCTGCGTAAAACACGACTTTAGCCCAGAAAACACTCTCTGAAGCGATTTGGAGATACTTTATGTAAAACAGTTTTTTCCTCACTTCCTGCCTTATGTGGCACGGTTTCTTTCTTATAGTTTGATGAAATATGATTGTTTATGGCAGAATGTGACAGATTACAGAAAGGCTTCCGTGGTGCCCTTGCCTATGCAGTCAAAGTACCGTTTTGTAATATTGAAATTACTGCAAATCAGTCTAAAAACACGTATTTCGTATAGAAAACGCATTATGAAGGAATTTGGAGGCTCTTTATGGAAAAAATATTTCATCAGATATCTTCGTATTGCGGTGTAAACCCCTCTGAAAATACATGTTTCTCCTAGAAAACACATGCTTCGCCTAGAAAACACAATCTAAAGCGATTTGGAAACACTTTATGAAAAAAAGTTTTTTCATCAGATTTCAACGATTCTCGGTGTAAAACAAATTTTTTAAGTAAAACTTTTGTGACGTGGTTTCTTTCTTATATTTTGATTAAATATTATTGTTTTTGGCAGAATACGAGAGATTACACTATACTTTAGTGTATACAAGCTTTTGAAGGGCTTCCGTGGTACCCTTACCTATGCTGTCGAAGTACCGTTTTGTAAATTACTGCAAATCACTCTAAAACCGTGAATTTCATATAGACAACGTATTTTGAAGTAAATTTAAGACACTCTATGTAAAAAATATTTTCTTCAGATTTATAGCATTGAGGTGTAAAACTCTCTCAACACACGTTTTTCGCCTAGAAAACAAATTCTGTAGCGATTTGGAGACACTTTATGAAAAACATAATAAAAAAAATATTTTCCTCAGATTTCAACGATTCTCGGTGTAAAACAAATTTTTTAAGTAAAACTTTCCTTATATTTTGATGGAATATGATTATTTATGGTAGAATATGACTGATTACACTATATTTTAGGGTATATAAGCTATTTTAGGGCTTCCGTGGTGCCCGTGCCTGCCCAGGAAACACACACATATATGGTATATAACTATCAAGGAGAAATCACAGCACAACGGAACTATAATGTGATTTATTCTTGATAGTTATATATCATATATGTGTGTGTTTCCTGGCTGTGCATTCGGAGAACCGTTTTGTAGTATTGAAATTACAGCAAATCACTCTAAAAACGCGTATTTCATATAGAAAAAATTATGAAAAATATCAGATTTCATCATATTGCGGTGTAAAACACGAATTTTGCATAGAAAACACTTTTTGAAGCGATTTAGAGACACTTTATGAAAAACAGTTTTTTTTTCAGTTTTCAACGATTCTCGGTGTAAAACAAAGTGTTTAAATAAAACTTTTGTAACACGGTTTTTTCTTATATTTTGATGAATTATTATTGCTTATGGCAGAATATTATAGATTACACTGTATTTTCGTCTATATAAGCTTTTAAAGGGATTTCGTGGTGCCTATGCCTATGCAGTCGAAGTAACGTTTTGTAATATTGAAATTACTGCAAATCATCATAAAAACGCATATTTTGTATAGAAAACGCTTTCTGAAGCAATTTGGAGATACTTTATGAAAAAAATATTTCAACAGATTTCATAGTATTGTGATGTAAAACGCTCTCAATGCACATGTTTTGCCTGGAAACACAATCTAAAACGATTTGGAGAACGATTCTCGGTGTAAAACAAAATTTTTAAGTAAAACTTTTGTGACACGGTTTTATTCTTTTATTTTGATAAAATATTATTGTTCATGGCAGAATATGACAGATTACATTATATTTTTTGAAGGGCTTCCGTGGTGCCTTTGCAGTCGAAGTACCGGTTTGTAGTATTGAAATTACTAAACCCTAAAAACGCGTATTTCGTAAAGAAAACGCATTCTGTTGCAATTTGGAGAAAAGTTATGAAAAAAAATTATTTATCAGATTTCATCGTATTGCGGTGTAAAATAAGATTTTCGCCTAGAAAACACTCTCTGAAGTGATTTGGAGTAAAGCTGTCAAAAGTATTCGGTTCACTGGTTAACCAGGAACCGGTTTTTTGAAACTGAAATATTCGGCTAGCTTGTTATTCGGTTATTGGACGGTTCATTAACCGGTTTGTTGCCGGTTTCTAACCGGTTTGTAGCCGGTTTCTAACTGGTTTCAACCGGCTTTTAACCCGTTAATAGCCGGTTTTAAATCGGTTTATAGCAGGTTTTTTAACCGGTTAATAGCTGGTTTTTATTTGGTTTCTAATCAGTTTGTGGCCGGTTTGTAATCGGTTTCTAGCTGGGTTTGACCGGTTTAGAGCTAGTTTTGACTGATTTGTATTCAGTGTTTGATCGGATTTTACTTAATTTTTAACAGGTTTTAGCCGATCTTTATTAATTTTGAAACTGATTTATATGATCTGTTTATAGCCGTTTCTGACAATAAAATATGAGACGTTACAGTTTGCCTTTTCTAAGATGTAACGTACCTACACATTATTTGATTTATTACATATTCATCGTGTTCTGATATTTCTGATTATATAATAATAATAATTTATTCAGCCAATACATTTAAGAATTTTACTTAGATACCATGTATTGAGTATATACTTGACGACTTGATAAAATCGTTTTTTCGTATTCCGCGTTCACGTAGGGTATTTTGTGACACTGTTTTTGTAAAAAACAGTATTAAAATATTACAATAAACGGTTTTGTATAATTATTTCTTGGGATTTTTAAATGTAAAGTTGGTAACTTTGTCTCAGTGAAACTCATAGAAAATTACTGAAATTCGATTTTTCATAAACAGTAAAGCACTTTTTTAAATTAAAATTGAAAGTATCTATTTGTAGCTTTACAACATAAACAAAAATAATATTAACTATAACCTAACGTCTAAATAACTCTTGACAAAATTCCATATAACTATTCCCAAAATAAATAAATTCTAAATCTTTAGTGAAACTGTAAATGTTACCAACCTTAATATGTTATTAATTCTTTTAATATTTTTGAAATAAAAGTAAATCACAGCGAAATAGGAAATAATTCATTAACACGTGATATGTTTTCCGTCATTTAACATTCATAATCTCCTTAGTTACTTGTCTATCACTGCGATGATAAAAACCAAAGAATATCGCCTTATTTCTATTCGTTACTAACTACTAAGGCATTTTTACAACATTGACAGTTAAATTTAATAACGGCGCCGTTAAAACTCGATACATTTTGAGGAACCATTTTAACATACACTCCATAAAGGAGTTTTGAAACCCAAAACCTCTCTCACACGTTAACACCGGTTCTCTGGCGGGGTTAAAAACCGGTTAAATTTCCCTATTCTGTCCAGATAAAATCGGTTTCCTGACCGGTTTAAATCCGGTTTTCCAACCGGTTTTGAAACAAAACACCTCTCACACGTTAACACCGGTTCTCTGGCGGGGTTAAAAACCGGATAATTACTGGATTCTGTCCAGATAAAATCGGCTTCCTGACCGGTTAAAATCCGGTTTTCTAACCGTTTCATGTTTGTATGTATGTATGTATGTATGTATGTATGTATGTATGTATGTATGTACGTATGTACGTATGTACGTATGTACGTATGTACATATGTATGTATGTATCTATGTATGTATGTATGTATGTATGTATGTACGTATGTACGTATGACCGTATGTATGTACGTATGTATGTACGTATGTATGTACGTATGCATGTACGTATATATGTACCTATGTATGTATGTATGTATGTACGTATGTACGTATGTATGTATGTACGTATGTATGTACGTATTTATGCACGTATGTATGCACGTATGTATGTACGTATTTATGCACGTATGTATGCACGTATGTATGGACGTATGTATGTACGTATGTATGTACGTATGTATGTACGTATGCATATACGTATGCATGTACGTATGCATGTACGTATGTGCGTATGTACGTATGTACGTATGAACGTATGTACGTATGTACGTATGTACGTATAATAATAATAATAATAATAATATTTACTTTATTGAGTAAAAAAATCTCAAAGGCGAGGTTCAGCCAAAGCTGTTCTTCCACCTAACCAGCATATTACAAAGAAAAACATAAGTAAACATATGTACATATGTATGTACGAGTATGTATGTACGTATGTATGTATGTACGTATGTACGTATGTATGTACGTTTGTATGTACGTATGAGCGTATGTATGACCGTATGTATGTACGTATGCATGTACGTATGTATGTACGTATGTATGTACGTATGCATGTACGTATGTATGTATGTATATATGTACCTATGTATATATGTACGTATGTACGTATATATGTACCTATGTATGTATGTATGTACGTATGTACGTATGTATGTATGTACGTATGTATGTACGTATTTATGCACGTATGTATGCACGTATGTATGTACGTATTTATGCACGTATGTATGCACGTATGTATGCACGTATGTATGGACGTATGTATGTACGTATGTATGTACGTATGCATGTACGTATGTGCGTATGTACGTATGTACGTATGAACGTATGTACGTATGTACGTATAATAATAATAATAATAATAATAATATTTACTTTATTGAGTAAAAAAATCTCAAAGGCGAGGTTCAGCCAAGGCTGTTCTTCCACCTAACCAGCATATTACAAAGAAAAACATAAGTAAACATATGTACATATGTATGTATGTATGTACGTATGTATGTATGTACGTATGTACGTATGTATGTACGTTTGTATGTACGTATGAGCGTATGTATGACCGTATGTATGTACGTATGCATGTACGTATGTACGTACGTATGTATGTACGTATGCATGTACGTATGTATGTATGTATATATGTACCTATGTATGTATGTACGTATGTATGTACGTATGTATGTACGTATTTATGCACGTATGTATGCACGTATGTATGTACGTATTTATGCACGTATGTATGCACGTATGTATGTACGTATTTATGCACGTATGTATGCACGTATGTATGTACGTATGTATGTACGTATGCATGTACGTATGCATGTACGTATGTATGTACGTATGTGCGTATGTACGTATGTACGTATGTATGTATGTATGTATGTACGTATGTATGTATGTATGTATGTATGTATATATGTATGTATGTATGTATGTATGTGTGTGTGTGTGTATGTATGTATGTATGTATGTACGTACGTATGTATGTACGTACGTATGTATGTACGTATGTATGTATGTATGTTTGTACGTATGTACGTACATATGTATGTATGTATGTACGTATGTATGTACGTACGTATGTATGTACGTACGTATGTATGTACGTACGTATGTACGTATGCATGGACGTATGCATGGACGTATGCATGTACGTATGCATGTACGTATGTATGTACGTATGTACGTATGCATGTATGTATATATGTATGTATAAAAGAAAAAATTCATAGAAATTTGAAGCACAGAAACAGTCAGTGCTGTGTAGATATGAGCTCGTGAATAAAATTAAAGTAAACTATAAAACTGCGATCTATTTACAGCTAATAAACTCACAAAAAAAATTCTAAAAATACAACAATCACTGCAAAGTGTAGCTACTCGAACCACAGAGACTCGCGGCTACTCACAGCAACACGTCCATAAAAAATATTCAAAATCTCAACAATTACTTCAGCAAAAATTAGAAAATGCGTTTCGAGTACTCACCCCTACAGTAACAATTGTAGAACTCAGCAAACAACACCAAAAATGTTAAGATGAAAATTGGGAATATAGTAGCTAAAAGAAAACTCAAAACTAGCACTCAGAGTTTCTGGCTAAGATGCCAAAAAAATCTCAAAAAGCCCCCGATAAACTGCCACGCCTCGTTTTTATAGCAAGCTCCTATCGTAAAATAAACTAATAACTAATTTGACGAAATAATTTCCAGAGTAAACGAACAGTAATAGCTCACAATAAATTTTGAAAATATTAATAAATAAAATAGTAACTGAAATAAATTCAAAATATCGTCAGTTTACAATTTAATAATAAATAAAATAATAAAAAATATTTCAATAGCGGCAGCAGCGTGAACTAACAGCAATGAATAGACTAATGAACAAGGGGTCTGCCGTTTCAATTAGCGCTGCAACCACACAAAAGTTGCTCGGTAATTTTCGTGATTTTACTAAGAAAATAATTTGTCACGATATAAACCAGTGACGTTGCAAAACGTCACACAGCCTCTCTCCCTCTATAAAAAATTAGTGAAATATATTTTCCTCATCCTCAGCGTTCTCAGCGGGGGCAGGTTTAAGATCAGAGTTATGCCACGCGAAAGTCATTACCGGACAAGTCTTGGAGACGATATGAGGTCTTACTGATCTTTCTAGTAACTAAACATTCTATGTAACGGGGAGATAGTTCGGAAGAAAATCCTCGAGAGCCATTATAAAGGACATAATGCTTTTTTCAAACGGTCTCGCCGTTAGAAAATTCTAAGAGACGTCGGCATAAATTATAATATCGGGCGTTGCGCTCATAAGCAGCATTGATTCGCGATTGCACCGCCTGAAATAAATCAGTAAAGGAGGACAAATGATTAGCGTAAGTTGCTTGAGTATCGGAACACACATTGTCAGTTAATGGGTGGTAAAAGTTTCCAGATAAAAGGGCATGTCGCCCGAAGTTCAAAAAGGCAGGACTGAAACCGGTGACTTCGTGTACGGCCGTGCGATTGGCTTAAGCTATAGCAGGAAGATTATCGTCCCATTTTCGGTGATTTTCCTTAAGATAGGATCGAATGGCAGTTTTGACCGTGCGGTTAGTGCGCTCGTCATGAGATTCTTTTAGGACAGTTTTCCTATGATGTCGAGGAACTACTAACTTCCATGGAGATAAGTTGCCAGGAAGGTCATGGGGAGAAGTAACTAACTTATAAACCAAATGGTTTTTTACTCGCTAATCTGAAAACTGTGCCGGGTGGGTAAGTATACTAGCACGAAGATTACAGTACCAACGGTCTTTGTTATCGTTCCACTCGTCAGTGTTAAGGGCGGCTATTTCGAGAGGAGCATGAGAGAGAGAGCGTCGGGCACGGAGTTAAGTTTACCAGGACGATGTTCGATCACGAAATCGAATTACTGTAGTTTTACAGCCCAACGAGCAAGTTTACCGATAGGGTTAGACATTCTCATTAGCCATAGTGATCTGTGATCACTGCAAAAGGGAGACCTTCAAGATAAAGACGAAATTTTTCTATTGAGAAAATTACCGCCAAACACTCTCACTCGGTGACCGAATAGTTGCGCTCGACTTTGTTTAAAGTGCGGCTTATAAAAACGACAGGATGTTCCTCGTTATCAGAACCAACTTGAGTAAGCACGGCACACACCCCATAATTAGAGACATCTGTATAAATCGGAAAGGGTTTTAGGGGTTGACTATAATCAGGGCTGGCCAAAATAGGAGCGGAAGAAAGAGTAGATTTCAACTGAAGAAAGGATTTTTCAGCTGCGGAGTTACAATCAATAGGAGTTTTTTTCGTTTACCTTTTGTTAAAACATTAATGGGAGCGGCAAGAGTGGAAAAATTAGGGACAAAACGCCGATACCATCCCAAAACACCCATAAAGCGTTTAACTTCCGTGACTGTCGTAGGACGCGAAAAATCATCAATGGCCCTAATTTTATCAAGGTCAGTGCGGAGTCTTTGGCGGTCTACCACGAAACCAAGGTACTTTAAAGAAGAACAATAAAACTAACACTTGGCAGAATTCACCGTAAGTCCAGCCTTTTTCAGCCGGTTAAGCACCTCATACAAAAGGCGTAGATGTTCATCAAAAGAGGAAGAAACAATGACACAATCGTCCAGATAAACAAATACATTGGGCTCTAGCTCTGGCCCTAAAATTTGGGCCATTAACCTGAAGGGTTTGGGGGGTATTACATTAGCCAAAGGGCATACGAGTGAATTCAAAGAGACCACGTTCAGGGACAGCAAAAGCGGTTTTTTCACGGGAAGATTTTTCTAATGGTACCTACCAAAATGCACTATTAAGGTCGATAGAAGATAATTATTTCGCGTCCCGTAATTTATTCAATATAGAATCAACTCTAGGTAATGGGTAAGCATCCTTTTTAGTGACAGAATTAAGGCGTCGACCATCAAAGCAAAGTCGAAGAGAACCAGTGAACACCATGGACTAGAAGATTTTTGAACAATGCCCTTTCCTATCATTTCATTAAGTTCTTTATTAAGATGCACCTGCATGGGAGGGGAAAGAGGATACAGCCGTTGTTTAATGGGCAAGGCATCACCAGTATCGATGATGTGTTCGACTAAATGAGTTCTACCTAGACCAATTGAAGGGTACAGGGAAAAAACATGGAATGTCACAATTTTTGTAAAAATTACATTCTTACATCATCTATTAGAAAATGTCCGTCTTAATCATTTACACTGGAGTAGTGGTTAAAAAAGAGAATAGTCAAGCTACAAATTCTATTTGAAAAATATGCATGGTGGTTAAAAACAAGAATTGTCCAAGCGTAAACGGAAAGAACAGGGATTGTCCAAATGTTAGTGTGTGTAGTTCCGTTCATGTTAGCGCTATCAGCTGTTGTTTAAGAGTACGTATTTCGTCATTTCAGTCTAATGTTTTGTGTTATATTTTTGTGACAACTTGAAAATGACAGATTTTGACAGTGATAGTCATGGTTTACCAGAAAAGGTTAGGAAAAAGAGAATAAAAACGAGAAGAATGACAGATGTAATGAAAATAATGCCGTTACAGTCACATGAATCAGGAATGCCGTGTAAATGCGTTCGATTGAGATATTTTGATACTGTAAATAGGGAAGAAAGGTTATAATTGTTAAAACAATTTAACGAATTGACTACGCACAATGAACAAAAACTGAAGAAATTCAAAAAGTTAAAGAGATTCAATGTACAAAGGATCACCCCCGACTTATAATGTACAAAACAGCATATAATGGAATTTGTAATACAAGTTGTATCAAACTCCCTGCGAAAAAGCCTTAAAAAGTTCATTATCAGAAGGAGAATATGAACTTCCACCACCGGCACTTTTTTTTAGGTTTGATATCTATTTCAGCAGCTAAATATAGAAACCTTATCGTTTTGAAGAAATTTTGTAGTCCCGAATCTCAAAGATACTATCTAAACTACCCTATGAATAGCAAAATTCCTGGACATACCTTGTTATTTACCACTCGTATTGTACTACATGCAGTATTTTTCTTATTTTTTATTGTTATTTATAATGTGTTTATTTTGTACGTCCAGATTATTAAAAAAAATACTTCAGTTTAACTTTTAAAAAATCTGATGTGGCCAACACATGACCTCCCGCCAATTCCATATTTAAAATAGCAGTGCGCTTTAAGTAAAGTATCATTACCGGTTAATCGTTTGTAAATAAAATCTAATTTGTTGTCCAATAAATAGAAAAGTCTGTAATACGAAATTTTGGATTGTTTTATTGTTTTTCCTCAAAAATTTGTTAGAGCTCCAAATTAAGTACTACAACCGATTTATCATATATGGTTAAAATCTAATATGTTGTTTCAAATTATATATGAGTTTTAAATACCAAATTTGAGAAGTTTTGGATCATATTTTAATAGGCTTTAAGGAAAAATCGTCACACACGTACATTCTTATAAAAATCAGCATCATCTTCTAGGTGCTCTAAAACGCAATCTTTGTAAATTCTTCGCCGTACATAATTCATTTCGTAAATGTGTAGTTGTAAATTAATATTAATTTATAGTGCTGCAAAAATAGCAATTAGCAAATTTAAATCAGATCATCATGTTCATCTAACATTTATGTATGATGGAAAATATATTATTTTTACAAACCTTAATAAAATATGATACTATTATATTCTCATTAACACGGTTTCATTATTAATTTTTATTTAATTGCTGCCTGTCAGTGACATTTGTTTAAATATGTCAAACCTGTCATTAAAATTATGATTTTGTTTGACGCATAAGCTAGGTGATACATGGAAATAAATTATATTATATATTCATATTTAAAGTTATTTACTAAATGTTATTATCGTAGAATTGAAGATTATACCATTATATTCCATTTTAATTAGTAAAAGTTGCTAAAAAATTATATTCAATGAATTTTTTACAAGAAAAACTGTTAAAAGCTTGTATAAATGATACTTCCGGTTAACCGATATACACTAAAAACTAATGAGCTCTTCCCATATTAGTATAGAATGGGTATACAAAATTTCAAATTTTTCTGATTGATAGTATTTGAGTAATCGTGTCCACATGATCCACACACACACACACACAGACACACACACATACATACCTACAGACATCATTGTAAAAATGTTAAAATCGGATTCTGGGGACAACAAAACGTGCTTATTATATAAAATCTCTATATGCTATTTTTAGCACGATCCCTATACCTCCCTTACCTAGGGTAGCGGGAGGTAAAAAGTGTTTTGCTAATTTAAATTTCAGGGAACAGTAGTTATTGCGTTTTGAAACTGAAAATTGAAATATCTCAAAACTACGCGCCTGCAATGCTCCTTGTTTTTTCCCTGTACCCTTCAATTGATCCTAACTTTTCAAACTTAGCCATGATAGTTTCAAGCGCTGTAAGCTGAGAAAGGGTTAAATCATTATTACTCGAAATACCCGACATAGTGGCTATTTCACCATGTACTGACCAAGTGTTTAAGGAAAAATTTAGTGACAGATTAAACTCCTTGCAAAAATCAACTCCTAAAATGAGGGTATGGCCACAGAAGGCACAACCACACAGGTAAAAAGCTTAGTACGGCCATGTAAAGAGATAGGAAGAGTAGCGTTGCCTAACACGGGCTGTACCACCCCATCGGAAGTGGTCACCTCGCTAAAGGAACCTGAAGAAATGACGCAATTTTGTGACTTTAAAAGGGACAATCCACCGCGACCAATAACGGAGAGGCAAGCTCCCGAGTCTACTAAAGTACTGACTGGAACATTACTAATTGTTACAGATATAAAAGGACGGCTATCGCCACCCTGTTGATCGAAAGCAGGAGCGATTTCTGGAGTCCGAAGAAAACGAGCTACTGTGCTGAGCCACTCGGTCCACTCCGCGGGACCAGTTTTGGAATACTTGGGCGGTTTTCGGCGGCCGGTTTTGGAATATTTGGGCGTTTTTCGGTCGCCGGCTTTCCCGAAACACCTCGACAGTTTTTTTGAACAGTTAGAGCATTTAGTGAAAATAACATTTCGGCGACCACAACCGTAACAAAAGATAGTTTTGTCAGCATTGCATGCAGGAAAGGAATGTCCTGGTTGTCGACAGTTCTAGCACACTTTACTACTAGCCTTAGTCGTAACAGAAAACGAGGAGACGTCAAGAGAGCTGACTTGGCGGCCAGAAGATTTATATGGTTTATGGTAGGCCAGATCAGGCTCTAAGAGAGAAGAAGTTTTCAGAGGTGGATCTCGGAAAGAAGCTATAGTAGACTCAGTATCTTCATGCCGTTTACAACAAGTAATCAGATCATTCAGGGAATCAATAGATTCCTGGGAACAGAACCGCTGATATTTAGGCTGAAGAGTTCTCAAAATGGTTGCTACACGCGTTTGTTCGTCCGGACAGTTGGACAACCGAGAAAATAAGAGTAGTATAGCTAACAGGGTACGGGGACACACATCCGGTCTTTTTACTCTCGATGACACATGCCATCGAGTTCTCTCCACGACCTAGATTTTTCAGCAGTTGAACATTTTGAGTTCTTGTACATGTGCCCATAAAAATTAACGCCCCTCTTTTGCGCCCCTTTGCGTTTTAAAATTAGCTACGGTGGCCTACCACCGAATAGAATGGGTGTTATACCCTGAATGGGGGATTGGGGTGGGGATTGGGGTTGGGGATGAGATGAGGTGTAATTAGGATATATAATTAGAAAATATTTTGAAGTTTGTAAATAGAATTAAGTAAACAGAAAAAAAAATTGCAAGCTTATATGAAACAAAGGAAAATCCGTGTTCGACGATGACGACGACGACGTGTTTTAACTTGCTAACCGCAGTTGCTATATATAATTAGAAAATATTTTGAAGTGTGTGGTTAATTAAAAAATGAAACGGGGAAAGAAAGGAAACCGCATTGATAAACAAGTTTTAACTTGCTAGTTACACAGTTGTTGTATAATTAGAAGTTTGTGGTATGCAAGTAGTTGTGAAATAGAATTGTGGCTAGAGAATTATATTTTGGTAGAATTTGGGTTCAGAATGTGGGGTTTGGAATGTGTGTTTGGAATGTGGTTCGGAATGGAGGCGGTTGGGTGTGAGAAAATTTTTGGCGCTAGTGTCGGTGTCAAAAATTTGAACTAACCGAAATATCCACGCCTCCTTTTTTTGGCGGGAAATTTGATTTTTTTTTTTTGGTGGGAAATTTAATTTTTGTATTGGCCGGAAATTTGAACTAACCGAAATGACCACGCCCTCTTTTTTGGCGGAAAATTTGATTTTTGCGTTGGCGGGAAATATGATTTTTTGTTGGGAATTTGTTGTGACCTGTGACTGACAAGTATTTACACAAGTATTTTTTATTGACAGGTGTTAATTATAGGTGTACAGTTGGCCTTGAAAGGTTAGTAACCTTAGTTGTAAAAACAAGCGTTATTTTATAGGCGTTCTAAGCTGTTGTGGAGAGAGCCCCACAAGTTTTTTTTTTTACCTTTATAAATTTGAACCTCACCCTCCGGTTATCCTGAAATTCAGGTGGCTCACGTGTAATTTTTACCTGGATTTTTTTAAAAATTTAATTAGACGGTTTAAGCTGAATTTAATGGCCTACCCCCGAATTTAATAGCCCACCCCGAATTTAATGGCCCTATCCGAATCGGAGGCCCACCCCGAATTTAATGGCCCCATCCGAATCGGAGGCCCACCCATTACCAAATATGCTGTCATTAAAAATTAGATGTTTGGCATTTGGACAGACTGCTAGATAAAATTTATTTTAAAAATTTAGCGATGCAGACGCTCAGATTTTATTGTTTTCTGTGTGAACCGTAACAGATATCACAAATTACACAGAGAGAGAAAAGTTTACTATTGAAGGTATCTTTTTGAAAAAAAAAAATAATTTCACGTCATCGGCGTGGCCATTAAAAAGTTACGGTCTAATCAATGTTGGGACACCTAAGTTTCATACACTAGTGGTTCAGTAATAATCACAAGTATCATCTTAAAAGATGACATAACCATATAAACTGTCGTACCAAATTTCATCCAAATCGAATAAAGCGTCCAGTTATTATAAGCAAAATTAACTTTTTTTCGAAGAACTTTGAAGCAGAATACTGGCTAAATGGTACACTTTCCGGTAGAAACAAGTTTAGTTAAATCGTCTTATTTTAGCCTCAGGAATCTGTAGTTAAGCCAAGTCCCCCTATTTAATGTTTTCGAAATGTCAGAATTCAACGTATATGGGTACCTTGAATGGGAAATGAACGGTTTGGAAGTTATTCATTCAAAATGCGAATTATGTAAAACATTTATTTTACATTCAAAAAACAAAATACATTTACGTATTACTAACAATCGGCTTTATTCTGGTGACCATTGTAACCGAAGCAATATTGTAATCTATACAATAATGATTTCAATGTTCTATAAGACATCGTATAGATTTGGTATTCTGGTGCACACATTGTAATCGTATGAAAATCTTATTGTACTGAATACAATATTGCATTCACCTATTTGCAGTGATGTCACTCTATAGAAAATTGTAATAAAATCTTAATATTATTTTATTTAAATAAATAAATTTTACAATGTTAATACATTTATATTTGCAGGATTGATAATTGAAGTAAAATAACGCAAATATTAATTTGTATATTGATAAATTTTATTAAATAAATATGATGAATTTTATGCGACAATTGGTAACAGTGACTGACACATAACCTAACATTTGCTTACATTTTGAAGTTAGAGAATGACAAAAGTGTTTGTGTCAAGTTATGTCAAACATCCACAAAGAGAAATTTGTGTGTAATAGTGTAGTCTAATCATGAGTACTTCTAAAATGAAGGTTCCTAAAAGAAAACTTCAAATTTATTTATATTATTACGAAAAGAAGTTTATTATGAACAGAAAAATTAACCCCATGGATGCTTCAAAATGTACTACAATAATTTGTGTCACTTCTTTTATGCTGCGACTGACGGACGCCTGACTCATAGAAATTTAAAAATCTTGGCCAACTGCTTTTTGGTAGACTTCTTGACCATAAAATTGTGAAGCTTTTAGAATCTTTATATTTGTAGGAATTGCAATTTCTTCACCCTCCGGAGTAAGCAAGAATGGATCCAATTCTATAATTAAATCAGAAACTGACGCGATAGACTGAAGACTGTAGATGCTACTGAACACATTCTCTGGAAGAGTTAAGGGATCATTAGCATCGCGCAAAACTCTTCTATTTATACGTAAATCATGTCTAAATAAAAATATTTTTTATAACAAATTACATTTTTATTAATTAATAACTTAACCGATTTCTTTCATTTTAGAGCATGTCAAAAATTAAAATAAAACCATTATTATCCATTTTTATTATTATTATTTCTTTATTAGTTAGAATTTTTTCACTAAACTTTACAATAAAATACTGTTACCGAGTTATTTTCATGAAATAGTAAAACTTTTCTACTATACAATGTTCTTAACGCGAACTAAAAGTTGTCGTTACCAATACCATGAATCTATACGATAATTACTTCGTATGCAATGACGTTTTAATAATAAATGGTTACCTGAATACTAATTTCATACCATATCGTATAGAATATAATTATTGTATTGGAAACAACATTGTATTGAAACCAATGGTTACGGGAATACCATTTCGGAAAATTATTGTATTGAAAACAATAATGGTATTTTATACAATATTGTATTCAATACCATGGACACCAGAATAAGGCTGATTATTTGTTAATGGATTATAGTTAATTATTTTATCATGTATAATTAAACAATAAGCAGCTGTATTTTCAGGTACATTTTCATTTGTGTCAAATTCCAATCTTATATCAACATTACCCGATTTCAATGTCTCACTCTGATGCGAACAATCTATGACTACCAGCGGTGCTGTATTAATAAATTCATGAGGTGTGAATATAGGCTCACATGTAATCAGCATCAGACTGAATTTAAGTATCTAATGCTATTAGGTCCGGTTTCCATGTGGTTATGAATCAGTTTTTTCTTGTGTCTAGAAATAACACATTGGTTAATTTAAACACCTGTTCCAGAGCAACAGGGGATGGAATAGGGTGTTTGTTAGGTAAGTAAAAAAAATTTTTTGTTATTTTAGTCGTTTATTTGTACCTAATTTTTATTTTAAAATTACATCAAATTTAATAATTAAAAAATTATATTTCTTTACAAAACCCAACCATTTTACATATACTTGAGAACCCTTCTTTGTCTGATATAAGAACGCAGTGTATAGAGACACCATTTCCTGGCTTGTGATTGATGCAAACGCGAGTTAATTTAAAACTGTGCCAATATTGTTAGTGCAAGTTTTCTTCTGCTTCGTGTATTAGGCTAGCTAAATTGAATGTAAAGCGAAATAAATAACTTTTATATAAATATAATGGTCTACTTGCGTGGTACTGAAATTCAATTTCTATCACTATATGCGTAATGTTATGTTGAAAACATATATAAAAATATAAATTTTATTTTTAAAAAATTATTTGTCTTTTAGTAAATTAAGAAAGAAAATTTTCTGTGAAGTCATTATATTTAGCTGGAGAAGGAAACCATGTTTAAAAATGTAACGTATAGATGGCACGAAGTGCGAGAAAGTTTAAATTTGAATTTGACATTAGTTAATTTTTTTCTCTCTCTGGTCTATCAAATACATTAATTAATTCATAAATAAACACATAGGTAATTACATGTAATTTAAAATATCGATAACAAAAAGACAAACTAAAATACTAACCTCCAAATTATTGTGGAAACGTCAAACAGGAGGTCTACATTACCCGTACAAACAAACGCTATGACTCTACGACCATTCATTGGTGCGGCGTAATTCTACGTCATACATGGCGGGAATTCAAATAATCAAATTTCATTATTTTTTTTCTGGCTTATTAATAAAAATTTTGTCAAAAGAAAAAATATGGGTAGCAAGTTTTTACCTGCTCTTCAAAAATATTAAATAAAAAAAGGGGCGCAAGTAGCCCATTGTAAAACACTGATAATATAATATAAAAAATTTATATAAATACGAAACACACACCACAATTCGCATATCAAGCGTCGCCTTACTTATTTGCGTTGTGCACTTAATTGCTTATCAAGTGTCACCTTATAGGCTTTTTAAGCAGTCGTCCCTAAATATTCATTATATTTATAGTAATTATTATGGAAAAAGTAAGGTATATAGAAATACTGAATTGATATTTATAGGAATATCAGGAAACAAAAAAAACATACAGTGGCTATTATCTGTTTTGAATTCTCATTCAACATTTGTTTTACTTATCCAGCTATTGTGTTTATTGTCAAATCCAAGCCATTTAACAAGTACCATATCACCCTTTCTTTTTAGAATTTTTTCAACAAGATATACATTAGGATACTTTACTTTTTGTAATTCATATTCATAAAATCGCCCTTTTATAATTTGTCCCGGATGATCTTTAAGAATATAAGTAATAGGATTTGTTAATTGAATCGAATATATATTAAAAATTTCATTAGACCAATTAGGAGTGTAACCTTTTACAAAAACCCCTCTATATTTGCTTATACGCACAAAATCACCCACTTTAAATTTAGCTTTTACAACTATTTTAATATTACTGTAAACACTGCTAAGAAGTAATTTTTCATTTTTTTTTTTCACATCAATTGGTTTCATCTTAATAGTTCTGTGTTTTGTATTATTATACTTTTTTGTAAGTTCAGGTAATAAACTCAACCACTTATATGTACCTTGTAAACAAAAATATTTCCACATCATTGATTTTATGGTACGATTAACTCGCTCAACAACAGATGCCTTTTTAATACTATAGCTTGAATAATGATTAATATTATATTTACTCATTAAATTTTGAAAATTTTGATTATAAAATTCTTTTTCGAGATCAGTTTGTAGATTTTGAGGAATTCGATTACTACCAAGCAAAATACTTTTCATAGCAGTTGAAATTTCAGAACCTGTTTTGTTTTTTACAGGCTTAGTCCACAAAAATTTGGAAAAAACATCAATTACAACTAAAATGTAGCGATAGCCTTTATTTATTTTAGCATAAGGAATCATTTCAACCAAATCCGCTTGAAATAAGTCATCTATTCCTTTTGTAATAACACGCCTTCTGGGAAAATGCACTCTCGCTGGTCTATGTAATTCTTTCACAATTTCGCGTTTAATTTTGGACATAATTAACAGGTGTTTCCAGTATAATTTCCATATATAATTCACTAGTTTTTAAGCCAACAGGGCTGGGATATAATGTCAATTTATCCCCTTTTAAAACATGTTTATCAACTATTATTGAAATCCGGGGATTGTTATTAATTCGATAGTTTAGTCCTTTGGGATATTCAAATTAATTTGAATTACTTTACCAGTACAAGGTAAATTGTAAAAAAACAAATTAGGGCTATTTATTATGTTAAGGGTATCACCTTGTAGTTTTAATTTTAAATTAATTACAACGGTGGATTTTAAATTATTTTTCACTTTAGACAATTCAACTTGGAAATTACTTTTTATTTTATTTATTTTGTCTATACAGCCTAATTCTAATTCCTTAATTTGTCTTGAAACAAGAGGTAATAAATTTTTAAGATATTTTTTAGTTTTATGATGCTCAATATAACGTCCGAACTTGTCAAGTGTCATTATTGAAATGTTGTTATTTTATAATACCTGCTTCTTTTAATTCCTCAATTATGGAAATAATTTCATTATTATGACCTGTATGACCAGCATCACGTGACGCAATTAAAAGACGCAGTCTATCAACCAATTCATTTACGTTATCCCAGTATACATACTCCACTCGTTTTTTAGTTAATTTTTTTAAATAATTTCCACCTGACGTGGAACTTGGTTTTTAGAAATTGAACTTATATATCTTAAAGTTGGACTTCCACCTGATGTAGAACTTGGTCTTTTAGAAATTGAACTTATTTTTTTAGAAGCTGGAATAACTTTTTTTCGAGGCTCTAACATTGGGGCAATAATGGAAGTATACTTCTGAGATCTATTCCCCGCAACTTGCTCGTTGTCATTATAATTTCGACGGGCAGCGTTCGTTCTCTTTACAATATCAATATAATTTTTACGGTCAATCTCCGTATACCCTATAGGCTGTTTTTTGAATAAGAGCTCATATAAACCAGGTGTTCCGGTATACTTTAGTTCTTGTATAACTATATCTTTACCCACAATTTTTAACTCAGAATCACCTATAGAAAATTTATCTGTATTTACATCATGTCGCACTCCATATTTGAAATCAAATGAATCTTTGTCATCAGTTACCATCTCTTCAACATATTGTCGAGGTAATGGATCGTACTTGTCTAAATATTCCCTAAATGAAGGCTCCTGAGTTAAATTCAAAATATCCTCTCTAGTTAACGATGGACGACCTTCAATTATGGATGATTGATTTTCAATAAATACATCATCGTCATCTCTACCCTCATCCATTGATTCTGCTACTACATTTGTTTCTAAAAATTTAGGGCCCAATAAAGTTTCATTTTTGTCAGATATTTCCTCCTCCTTTACTTCTTCTTTCGGTTCACTTTTAACTTCTTGTTTTATATTGGTCATTGGTAAATGAACTGCAATATCTTATAAAGATTAGATTATTGGTTTATACTGTGATTCTAACTCAATTTTTCTATGTAATGCACCGAGCCTAAGGTTTTTAAGCTTCTGTTTAATAATATTTCGGGTATTAATTATATCCTTTGTTAATTTTTCATTCATTTTTAATTTCGGTACAATAATGCCAAAACTAATAAACCAGCTTTAAATAGCTATCAGGAATATTATTTGAAGCGACAAGTAAAACAGGTTCAAAATCACACCAGATTAAAAACAGTTTTTTAAATTAACAAAGCTGTTATTTGTAAAAACAGGTAAAACAGATCCAGTAGCAGATAACCAGTCCACAACTAGATAAAAAACAGACCTGATAGCTGTATAAACAAGTTAAAAACTGGTATGATTTAAATTTAATCTAACGCTGTTCTATTTAGCTTGTTCCAGATGTTTACAAAACAACAACTATCCACCTACTGAAACGTTTTAGCTCGAGGCACTCTTATTTATTATAATATACCGATCAAAGCCTTTACGGTAGCGCCCTATATTTAATTCACTTTCTTTATTAATAACGAGAAAACCATACTTATCTTGCCAGCAAAAATAACAAAGGTCCTTAAACTTTTCATATGGTATATCTGTATTTACGTGATCTTTATATACATGTTTTAAATTCATATCATCTTGTTTAAATAATATTAATAGGTTAACATTATCCCGTATAAGATGTTTGGGAATTTTGGTATACGTCTGACATAAATAAAAACAATCTACAGCCTTATGACGACCCATACAAAAGTATTCTCTAATTACATCCTGTTTATCACACGCTACATCATCAAATATAAACACAGAGTTGCATTGCGCATTACACGGCTTCTCAATATCTACGTTTTTATTATATGTAAAGTAACCTATTCCTTTAATAGGTACTAGTAACAATTCTAAATACTTATATTTCGGCTGAAATAATGATTTTGAGTATATATAGACATTCGAAAAGCATAGACCATTTTCGTGCTCCAAAAGTGCAATCATAACATTTGTTTTACCGCTTCCAGAAGGACCTGCTATAATACATCTAACTATATCCGGTAACTACGTACTGTGGCGCGGCTCACTACTAGCATTAGTAAAATCATAATTTTTAACCTTAAGGTCATTACTTTGCTTTACGGTCTGCATTTTCATATAAATAAGTGTACAAGCATTACTCTAGCACTGTTCGTCACTGATTGTAAAAGAAAGAAGACGTGCTCTACTTAAATAGTCATGATGAGGGTGCAAAAAAAGAAATCTGACGGAAGTTTGTCATTCCAACATGTAGTTAATCGCGCGCGGAAAGCAAACACAAAAACTAACTCAGATATAAATAAATCTGCAAAAATCGCTTTTCGTAAGGTTAAGAAAATAAAACATAAAAATAAAAATTCAAGAGTTTTATCTGTACCGAAAACCGGAGGGTTCCTTCCGTTAATTCCAATTTTTGCCGATTTGAGTGCTCTAGGTGCACTTGGGGGTGGGGCTGCTGGTATTGCAAAAGCTGTTCACGACGTGCAAGCTGCCACAGAACAATTAAAAGAAGCTCAACGGCATAATAAAATGATGGAAGCCATCGCTATGGGTAAAGGTCTCTACTTAAAACCATATCGAAAAGGACTTGGACTGTATTTAAAAAAAAACTCCTCATAGAATTACCATCGCGGGCTTTAAGTAATATTGATCTTCAAAAATATGCAAAAGAACTGAAAATTCCATTTTTTAGAGGGGTATTTATGAGAAATAATTTGCCTATAAAAGTAAATCGTAACGAATGCGCCATTGTTAATTTGGATAATAGTAACGGATCGGGGTCGCACTGGGTTGCTTATAAAAAACGTAATAATTTAGTTGTATATTTTGACAGTTATGGAAACCTAGCGCCACCAAAGGAAATAGTTAATTATTTAGGAAACAGGTGTTCAATACACTACAATTACAGTAGGTACCAACCTGATAATAGTGTAAAATGTGGTCATTTATGTTTAGCATTTCTATATGAAAAAATATAATTACTTCTCAGTATTGATTGAACCATCATGTCACGCACATTTACGCTTTTTGATAATAAATCAATTTTAACTCAAATCGTTTATCCACCGATTGTACTCGACGATAATTCGGAATATGTTTTTGGTTTAATAAGTTTTGCAGGTTATAATACTATACCAAATATTGAAAATAATAAATTTTATATTGGTAGTCATACAATTACTATTCCAGAAGGTTCTTACGAAATTGAAGATATAAATAATTTTTTAACCAAACAGTCAGATAAGAGTACCAATTTAAACATTGCAGCAAATAATAATACTCTTAAGTGTGAAATTAAAAGCAATAAGGAGATAAATTTTGTACCGAAGGATTCAATCGGTAATATTCTACGGTTTGAACCTCGTCGATTAGAGGCTAATAAATCACATGAATCTGACAACCCAGTTCCTATAATCAAAGTAAATGCGGTGTGTGTTGAGTGTAGCATAACTACAAATTCTTATTCTAATAGTATAAATAAGCATATAATTCATGAATTTTCCCCGCGCGTCCCACTAGGATTCAAAATTATAGAGGCTCCAAGTCGAATAATCTATTTACCAATTAGCACGCGAATAATAAATTCTATAATCGTTAAAATAGTTGATCAAGACGGAAATTTAATTAATTTTAGAGGAGAAGCCATTACGGTAAGACTACATCTTAAATCAAGATGGGAATAAATTTTAATTATACTACACGCAAGCATTTAAATACTGCTCGGAACTATAATTATATCATTCAAAAAAAGACTGTTGAAGGGTTAACACCCATGAATTATCAATTTCTAAAATCACTTGGGTTCAAAGTTCAATCTGGATAACAATAAACGAAGAAAGCCCATAAAAGCATTTATTATTTGGATTGGAGTTTATTATAAAAAGTGTAAAAAAAAATATTCTCTGCATTCATCAAAATGAACTGTAATATATTGGACGTGTCAAACAAAGCCTTATTTGATGATTCAATCAGTGAAAAGCATACGCACCAACCGTATGCTTCCACAACTTTAAACAATAATGACGAAATTCGCATTCCAATACAGCAACAAGATTTATACACTCTACCGTGGAATAGTTTACTTTATATTGAGGGTAAACTCCTCACGCATGATAATAAAGTATCGCCCACAGCTAAATTAATTAACAATGCATTTGCATTTCTATTTAGTGAAATTCGATATGAAATTGGAGGAATAGTAATAGATAGAGTTCGAAATCCAGGAATAACTTCAACTATGAAAGGTTATGTCTCTTACAATATAAATGAGAGTAAACGTTTACAAAATGCTGGTTGGTCACCTTTGGTTGATACAAAACAAATAGTTGATAATCAAGGTAATTTCAATGTATGCATTCCTCTGAATATGCTCCTAGGATTTTGCGAAGATTTAAAAAAAATTATCCTAAATTTACAACAAGAATTAGTTCTTATACGAAGCAGCACTGATCTGAATGCGATTGAAGACAGCGTCGTTAATGAAAATATGAAAATTGAATTAAATAAGGTTCACTGGAAAATTCCACATATATCGGTAGCTGACGCTGAGCGACTAATGCTTATGAAGTATATAGAGGAGAGCATTAATTTGGAGATAGCTTTTCGTAGCTGGGAACTTCATGAATATCCACTTCTGCAAAAAACACTACGTCACTCCTGGCCAATCAAAGCTACAACACAATTAGAAACACCTCGTTTCATCATTGTTGGATTTCAGACAGATCGCAAAAATAAACTTAATAAAGACATGCGCAAATTTGATCACTGTAATTTGACTAATATTAAGTTGCATTTAAATTCTGATATGTACCCATATGATAATCTAAATTTGAACATTAAAAATAATCATTGGGCTATGTTATATGAAATGTACACTCAATTTCAGTTGTCTTACTATGAACGACCATGTGAGCATATATTCACAACTCATGAATTTATTAATACAGCACCGCTGGTAGTCATAGATTGTTCGCATCAGAGTGAGACATTGAAATCGGGTAATGTTGATATAAGATTGGAATTTGACACAAATGAAAACGTACCTGAAAATACAGCTGCTTATTGTTTAATTATACATAATAAAATAATTAACTATAATCCATTAACAAATATTGTTAGTAATACGTAAATGTATTTTGTTTTTTGAATGTAAAATAAATGTTTTACATAATTCGAATTTTGAATTAATAACATCCAAACCGTTCATTTCCCATTCAAGGTACCCATATACGTTGAATTCTGACATTTCGAAAACATTAAATAGGGGTACTTGGCTTAACTACAGATTCCTGAGGCTAAAATAAGACGATTTAACTAAACATGTTTCTACCGGAAAGTGTACCATTTAGCCAGTATTCTGCTTCAAAGTTCTTCGAAAAAAAGTTAATTTTGCTTATAATAACCGGACGCTTTATTCGATTTGGATGAAATTTGGTACGACAGTTTATTTGGTTATGTCATCTTTTAAGATGATACTTGTGATTATTACTGAACCACTAGTGTATGAAACTTAGGTGTCCCAACATTGATTAGACCGTAACTTTTTAATGGCCACGCCGATGACGTGAAATTATTTTTTTTTTTCAAAAAGATACATTCAATAGTAAACTTTTCTCTCTCTGTGTAATTTGTGATATCTGTTACGGTTCACACAGAAAACAATAAAATCTGAGCGTCTGCATCGCTAAATTTTTAAAATAAATTTTATATAGCAGTCTGTCCAAATGCCAAACATCTAATTTTTAATGACAGCATATTTGGTAATGGGTGGGCCTCCGATTCGGATGGGGCCATTAAATTCGGGGTGGGCCTCCGATTCGGATAGGGCCATTAAATTCGGGGTGGGTTATTAAATTCGGGGGTAGGCCATTAAATTCAGCTTAAACCGTCTAATTAAATTTTTAAAAAAATCCAGGTAAAAATTACACGTGAGCCACCTGAATTTCAGGATAACCGGAGGGTGAGGTTCAAATTTATAAAGGTAAAAAAAAAACTTGTGGGGCTCTCTCCACAACAGCTTAGAACGCCTATAAAATAACGCTTGTTTTTACAACTAAGGTTACTAACCTTTCAAGGCCAACTGTACACCTATAATTAACACCTGTCAATCAAAAATACTTGTGTAAATACTTGTCAGTCACAGGTCTTTAATAAACAACAAATTCCCAACAAAAAATCATATTTCCCGCCAACGCAAAAATCAAATTTTCCGCCAAAAAAGAGGGCGTGGTCATTTCGGTTAGTTCAAATTTCCGGCCAATACAAAAATTAAATTTCCTACAAAAATAAAATCAAATTTCCCGCCAAAAAAAGAAGGCGTGGCTATTTCGGTTAGTTCAAATTTTTGACACCGACACTAGCGCCAAAAATTTTCCCACACCCAACCGCCTCCATTCCGAACCACATTCCAAACCCACATTCCAAACCCCACATTCCGAACCCACATTCTACCAAAATATAATTCTCTAGCCACAATTCTATTTGACAACTACTTGCATACCACAAACTTCTAATTATACAACAACTGTGTAACTAGCAAGTTAAAACTTGTTTATCAATGCGGTTTCCTTTCTTTCTCCGTTTCATTTTTTAATTAACCACAAACTTCAAAATATTTTCTAATTATATATAGCAACTGCGGTTAGCAAGTTAAAACACGTCGTCGTCGTCGTCATCGTCGAACACGGACTTTCCTTTGTTTCATATAAGCTTGCAATTTTTTTTTCTGTTTACTTAATTCTATTTACAAACTTCAAAATATTTTCTAATTATATATCCTAATTACACCTCATCTCATCCCCAACCCCCAATCCCCCATTCAGGGTATAACACCCATTCTATTCGGTGGTAGGCCACCGTAGCTAATTTTAAAACGCAAAGGGGCGCAAAAGAGGGGCGTTATTTTTTAGGGGCACATGTACAAGAACTCAAAATGTTCAACCAGAAGCTGCTGAAAAATCTAGGTCGTGGAGAGAACTCGATGGCATGTGTCATCGAGAGTAAAAAGACCGGATGTGTGTCCCCGTACCCTGTTAGCTATACTACTAATAAGTACTCCATTTTGCAATGAAAATTTCGGCAGTTTCGCTAGGGCCTTGTGTTCGAGACCTAATTTCCTCTTGGAGGGCTAAGTCATAACTAGCATGAAGAAAAGCAGACCGAAGTCCTGCAGTGAAACCAGACCAAGTAGATATTGACTCGCGTACCATACGGAACCACACGAGAGCGTTACCAGTAAATAGATCAGTAGCTAGTCGGAAAAGCTGTTCATCGCTGACTCCGCGAGCATGAGCACATTCTTGCAAGCGATTTCTTAATGATTTAATCTTTGTTCATCATTTTGGTACCTACTGACCCTTGACTCCCATCCCTATATAATCCCAGATCCTTCCCGTTTATTTAAAACTAAATGAGTTTGTATGAAACAAAATTATTTTCAGGTATATAATAAATTTTTTTATCAAAAAGAAGGTACAGTTATGGGCACCAGTTTATCACCTTTCTTAGCTAATTTATTTATGAGTAATTTTGAAACTGAATTTAAGCAAAATAACAAAGATTTTCCTAGAGTTTGGATTCGATATGTAGATGATATTTTTGCACTTATGAACACTAAAAACTTGCGATTTAAATAATTTTTTAGTTAGATTAAATTCCGTTTTTCCATCCATTAAATTCACGATTGAAAAAGAAACCAATAAACAATTACCATTTTTGGACGTACTGGTTATTAGAAATAATAATAAATTAGAATTCGATATTTACAGGATACCTACTAATACCAATAGATTTATTACAGCTGATTCAAATCATTTCTGGCAACATAAATTAGCAATTTTTAACTTTTTAATAAATAGGCTAAACAGATATCCTTTAAACATAACAAGATATAAAAAAGAATTAAAGTAGATTAAAGAAATAGCTAAATACAATGGTTTTCCAATTAAGACGATCGATAAATTAGTTCATAAATTTAATAACCGCCAATCCGTCTCTAATATAACTACGTTAACGCCAAATTATAATACAAATGATAATAATAAAAAATATATAACACTACCATACGATAACGCCGGTATAACTTTAAGGCGATTGCCGGTGCTACGCTAAAGAGCATTTAAGTAGAAATCAAACTACACTCGTAAATATTAAGTTATAACTTCAAAGTTGATACCATTGTATAGTAGATAGATCAATGCATGGGGCTGACCAATTATTTTGCATAAATATTATTTTCTATTGCATTTAAATTTAGTTCAAAAAACATCATAAAAATGGCTATTTTAAAATTTATTTTTAACACGAAAAAATGTTTGGATCACCCCCATAGCGCCCACCGTTAGTAGTAAGTCTGTGAAAAAAATTCTAAATTATCTCTTTTAGTTTAGCTGTGATTTGATTTCTACTAAACCCCTGTTTGCCGCTTATTTCAGAAATCGGAACGATAGACTATGGAGGAGAAAGTATTAGGAGAATATGTTCTCCCTCTACTACACACATCTCCTCTCTCACTCCAACAATTTGCTTCACAACACGGGCTGAGTTTTCCCCTTATGCTTTAAACAAGGACAAACACATATAAAAGCAGACAGAGGGAAATAAACTTAGCAATCTTAAAAGTAGTGGGGGAATGTAAGAAGTTTGTCTGCACTAGTGTCATACTAGCTACAAAACTGATTTCGCTGAGCGACCGGCAATGCTCTTAAACAAAATGTTTAACAAACAAAATTTAACTGTTACTTATAAATCGACAAACACCATTAAATCTTTATTAGGTAACCCTAAAAATAAAGTAGAGAATAATAAAAAGTCGAGCATTTATAAAATTTATTGTAATGATTGTAATAAAGTTTACATCGGGCAAACTAAAAGAAAAATTGATACTCGTTTTAAAGAACATTTGTATCATCTAAAATTGGGTAAACCAGATAAATCCAGCGTAGCACAACATATGTTTGATAATAGTCACAATATTAATAATTCTAATATCCAACTATTAAAACATGTTAGTAATAATAAATATCTTGACTCGTATGAGAGTTTGTTTATATATAAACATAAAAAAGATCTAATGAACGCAGATCTCGGCCCAATACCAAATTCTAAATTATTTAGTTTAATATAAACTGTTAGTTCATAATTTCTTGTTTTGGATGATTAATTTCTTAATGATTTAATCTTTGTTTATCATTTCATCACTGTCTTATATTCTTTGTGAGAACAACAACTGTTTTTTTCTGCTCCGGAGTTATCACAATTATCTTGAGTTATACTATAAATTATATTCTTATACCAACATTAGTGCGTGCATAATTTTCACACGATTAATTTTTCAATAAAAATATAGTGTTATGTGTTTCTGTGCTCTCAATTTTACGTTTTTAGTAAAAAAAATATCGTAGTAATAGTATGTGTATTGCAGCTGAAGTTAATTAATCCGTCTTGTGCGAGTATTGTGAATCATCCAAGCCTAAGAAATATAATCGTACCGTTTCATAAAACAGTGCGCAATGGCTTCTGTTTGTTCGATTTGCTCTAAAAAATGTGATACTTTGTCATCAGTCAAATGCATAATTTGTGGTACGGTCAACCATTCCGATTGCGTCCAAGCCCAAGTACCTAAATTAGACATGCGAGTGCTGCGCTCCCAAACGAGCTATAAGTACTTCTGCAGCGCATGTGAATCTGCGCCTCTATTACCATCTGCATCTGTTGTCGAATTAAAGCAATTTATAATTTCGCTTCAAAACGAAATTAAAGATATGAAATCTAGCCTCAATTCATTAAAAAAAATCTGATGTGGCCAACACATGACCTCCCGCCAATTCCATGTTTAAAATAGCAGTGAGCTTTAAGTAAAGTATCATTACCGGTTAATCGTTTGTAAATAAAATCTAATTTGTTGTCCAATAAATAGAAAAGTCTGTAATACGAAATTTTGGATTGTTTTATTGTTTTTCCTCAAAAATTTGTTAGAGCTCCAAATTAAGTACTACATCATCTTCTAGGTGCTATAAACCTCAATCTTTGTAAATTCTTCGCCGTACATAATCCATTTCGTAAATGTGTAGTTGTAAATTAATATTAATTTATAGTGCTGCAAAAATAGCAATTAGCAAATTTAAATCAGATCATCCTGTTCATCTTACATTTATGTATGATGGAAAATATATTATTTTTACAAACCTTAATAAAATATTTTACTATTATATTCTCATTAACACGGTTTCATTCTTAATTTTAATATAATTGCTGCCTGTCAGTGACATTTGTTTAAATATGTCAAACCTGTCATTAAAATTATGATTTTGTTTGTCGCATAGGCTATGTGATACATGGAAATAAATTATATTATATATTCATATTTAAAGTTATTTAGAGTTATTTACTTAATGTTATTATCGTAGAATTGAAGATTAAACCATTATATTCCATTTTAATTAGTAAAAGTTGCTAAAAAATTATATTCAATGAATTTTTTACAAGAAAAACTGTTAAAAGCTTGTATAAATGATACTTCCGGTTATCCGATATACACTAAAAACTAATGAGCTCTTCCCATATTAGTATAGAATGGGTATACAAAATTTCAAATTTTTCTGATTGATAGTATTTGAGTAATCGTGTCCACATGATCCACACACACACACACACACACACACACACACAGACACACACACATACATACCTACAGACATCATTGTAAAAATGTTAAAATCGGATTCTGGTGACATCAAAACGTGCTTATTATATAAAATCTCTATATGCTCTTTTTAGCACGATCCCTATACCTCCCTTACCTAGGGTAGCGGGAGGTAAAAAGTAAATTCGAAGAACTTACGGACTTCGAAAATATCGTATCCGAGGTTGAAGATCGAAATAATAGATGTTCCAACGTTATTATTTATAACCTACAACACGAAACCTAGACCGGTAAAAATAATATTTAAAAATACATCTGACGCCAAGTTAATGCACATAAACGCTAAAAGATTAACTACTTCTAAGTTTAAAAATGTTAAAATTGGTTATGATAATACACCTAAACAGCGACTTTATCTACAGGAACTTAGAAGCGTACCAACAATGGCGAAGACAATTTAACAATTAAATATTTCAATGGTGTGTCGCGCATAATAATAACAAAAAACTAAAACCTTCTGTCCGTAATAATAACATAATAATTTATTATCAAAATATGCGTGGTATAAACACTAAACTCACACAACTTTATTTAAATGTATTAACCATAAATCATGACGTACTTGTATTTTCGGAAACCTGGCTTACCTCGGACGTCGGGGACAATGAACTTTTAGATGAGCGATATTCTGTTTATCGTTGTGATCGTGATCGGGCGGGTACGGGTAAGAACAGAGGAGGCGGAGTGTTGATAGCGGTCAACGACAATTGCGAACATCATCTTGTGGATATCAGCTGTCCATCAGTAAACATTGAGCTGCTGTGTGTCAAGGTCTCTCCTCCCCAATCTACAACATCACTCTACATCGTCGCCCTTTATATTCCCCCCGACTGCATCATCGGTGACTATCAAGCCCTTTTCGACTTTATCAGCTCTCTGGCATTTATTTATAATTGTAACACTCTTTTAATTGGAGACGCCAATATTACTAATTTAAATCAATTTTACACCACTAACTTTGCAGATAATTATGTTCGTTGTTTCAATAACTTTATAAATCTTTTAAATATGTCGCAATTTAATAGAATCACGAACGGAAATAATAACATTTTAGATATTGTTGTTTTAAATTTAGAGTGCGTTGTTGAGAAAAGTATTATGTATCTTGTACCAGAAGATGTCCATCATCCTACTCTGCATATTTCGTGCTCCTTTTCCATAAACGAGCGTCATAAACTTAAGCATAATAATTGTAATAACCAATATGATTTTAAAAAAGGTAATTTTGAATTGTTGTACAGTATGCTTAGTAGTACTGATTGGCAATTTCTGAACGATTATTCCAATGTTAGTGATGCTGTGGATCAATTTTATAATACCTTGTACAATGTTATGGATATTTGTATTCCAAAGAAACTAATCCGAAACTCGAAATACTTTGTTTGGTTTAATAAAAATATAATTTTCAATATTAAGTTAAAAGAGCACCATAGAAAGCTATATCGCAATTCTGGTAACGAATTACATTTAATCAGCTATCAAACTATTAGAGTTAAACTGAAATCTTTAATTAAAAATGCACATAACGGCTATCTGAACAGTGTACAAGATAACATTATTAATGGTTTAAAAAAATTTTGGAAATACGTTAATAACAAAAATGATTCTTCTAAACTACCAACAAAAATGTTTTACAATGAGACTGAGTTAAATTCTGGTTTTGAAATTGCGGAAGCCTTTTCTAATTATTTTAAAAGTATATATAATTTGTTGCCTGTCAACCTAAATGATCATTATACAAATGTCAATAATTGTATGCTTGACACTATTCGCCTTATTAATGTGTACGAAAACGATATTTACACTGCCATACGTGCTCAGAGAAACACTACATCTGTTGGTCCAGATAATATTCTCGTTTACATTTATAAAGGCTGTAGTGATTCACTTACACTTCCACTTTTAAAATTATTTAATATGTGCATAGCTTCAAATACCTTCCCTGAAAAGTGGAAATCTGCCAAAATTTGCCCTCTTTTTAAATCAGGTGACAGAAATAAAATAAATAACTACCGTCCAATTTCCTGCTTAAATTCAATAGCAAAAATATTTGAGTACATTATTTCTAAACAAGTTCAGTATCAATGCAAAAATTTGATTATAAACTCTCAGCATGGCTTTGTCGAAAAACGATCAACAGTAACAAATTTAACGAATTTCACCCAACACATTTTTCAAAATTTTGCTAATAAAAATCAATTAAACGTCATTTACACCGATTTCTGCAAAGCCTTTGATTCGGTTAATCATAAAATACTTATTTTGAAATTAAGACAGATCGGATTTTCTGAAAATTTAATAATTTTACTTGAATCATATCTTCAAGACCGACATCAATACGTTTATTGTTATGGATTTACTTCCTCAAATTTTTTGGCAGCCTCTGGCGTACCGCAAGGTTCTGTTCTAGGACCTTTATTGTTTAACATTTTTATTAATGACATAGTTTCAGTTATTAAACATTCACATTGCCTCATGTACGCTGATGATCTCAAATTATTTATTGAAATTCGTCAAATTAATGACTGTGCCTTATTACAATTGGATTTAAATGCAATATATCAATGGTCTATTAAAAATCACCTACATTTCAACATAAATAAATGCCGAGTTATGTCGTTTGCCAGAATTCAAAATACTGTTCACTACAATTTCATGATAAATGAGGTCATTTTACATCGAACTCAAAAAATTAAAGATCTTGGATTGTTATTAGATCCAAAATTAAATTTCATTAATCATATCGAGGGCTTAATAAATAGTTGCTTTAGATTACTTGGTTTTATTTTTCGCACTACATCTGGATTTAATAACTTATTTTGTTACACTGTTCTTTTTAAAACTTTAATTTTAAGTAAATTAGATTACTGCTGCATTATTTGGAATCCTAATCAAAAATATCTTGTTGATGCAATTGAGAGAATTCAGAAAAGATTTATTAAATACGTTTGTTTCAAATCGAATTTAAATTATTCTAGTGATAATTACGAATCTGTTTTATCCCTTTATAATTTATCTACAGTTACGTCACGGAGAAATAAACATTTGCTGATTTTTTTATACAAAGTAGTTAATAGTATTATCGACGATGATTTTCTGTTTAGTCAACTTAATTTCTATGTCAATTTATGTAATACCAGATGCCGTAATACCTTTCTTATAAATATGTGAAAAACTCAATATATTTACAATTCACCAATTAACAATATGTGTCGACTTTATAATAAAAATTGTACAATATTAGATTTGTCTATGAATTTGAATGAATTCAAAAACAAAATTAACTGCATTTTATTGTAACTTTCGTTGTTTTTATCTTATTGCATTATGTATTTAAGATTTAATCATTATGTTCTCCTTTCATGTACTTTAATATTATTCTGTAATTGGGACAGCAGTCCTGTTGAATAATAAAGTTTATTATTATTATTATTATTATTATTATTATTATTATTATTATTTTGGTACCTACTGACCCTTTACTCCCATCCCTATATAATCCCAGATCCTTCCCGTTTTTCATCAGAGTTGTATACTTCTCTCTTGCCTAATTTTTATATTTGGTAGTTTCTACTGATGATGAGAACTTAGTTCTCGAAATTTGTATATAGAGTTTAAGAATAATTTTAAGGTTAGGGGTATATTATTTTTAGTTTAGTGCAAGCAATCTAATGACTTCAGGCTGAAATTGAACTGGGAGGCGCAAAATTCGCCGAAGAATATGAACTGGCCTGGTGCTACACTCGTCACTAGCCTGGAGCCTTGAGTGGAGAAAAAACAGGAATAATCACACATACCCAGCATTTCCTGTAATTTAGTCCAGCAGGTCTGCTTCTCTGTAAACGGTTCAGGGTAGAAAGCAGGATTAATGAAGCTTTCATTCACTCTTTCCAATTGTATCAGTCCCCATAACGTAGTCCTTTTCTCCTCTATAATACCGGCTGATTCCGCATTCCTTATTCGGAGTTCATAGTCGAGTTCGTCCTCGCGCAAATGGTTTAAATCCATGGCCATAGTGTACCAAAAAAATATAGCAAATAAGCAAAAAATAATATAAAGGGAAATGTATGGAAAAATAGGGAAACACAAAATAGAGAAAACCTGAACTCCCACAAAAATGTTGAAAATAGTGAAATAAATTTTTCCAACAATCAAAACAAATTCTAAAGAAAAAATGCCCCACGTTGCAGTCGTCAACTTACCGATTCACACACACATCAGTTAAGCACCGGTAACTCACGGGTTTCGGGCGGGAGCAAAGGTTGGAGTTCGAAGAATAAATTTATGGTAGATAGTAGCCCAACTGACAAAATGACCTAGGCCAATGCCTGTGCAAAATTTGAATACCACAAATTTTCTTTTCGGGGCGCCAACACCTTGAAAAAGGGATAAACCTCGAGAGGTGTACTCGAGAGGAAACTCAAACAAATAAAATGAAAAGTTTAATTTAGAAAAACAAATTTTTACAATTTTTAAAAAGTTTTATTGCAAAATAAAAAATAAATGACAAAAGATATACCAGAACGGAAGGCAGTACAGGGAGTCGTGTAGCTAACGCTGGTGGAACACTGGGATGGCGGCACTGAGCCCTTGGCCAAGACCTGGAGCAACGGACAGGCGCACCTCCTGCGGGAAGCTGAACCGTGACTATCCTGGATGGAGCAGCAACGACAAAATTGAGGAAATCCTCGGTCGCTGTGTTCGACGAAAAATACACCCAATTGTGGGATTTGTCTGCTTCCTGGTGATCAGCCAGTTCGTTGAAGGACAGTAAGCTGCTTCTCGGAGGTCGCTGGAGGAACTCATCCTACTTTCTATGTCCAAGGTTCTGCGAGATTACAGTGTCCCGACCAAGAGTCAGTCCGACCACCACAGCCGCTAACTTCCCTACAAAATTAACTTTGCAGTACTTTGTACACAAGGAGTTACAAAGACACCTGAAGAGTGTGGAAACAATACAAAAATCATACAAGCAAAATTCAGACTCCTGTACTCCAGCCGGTAGTTATACAAGTAAAAAAAATTGTAATTTAAATTTGCAAAAGTTATACAATTCAAACAGCTAAAAATGCACTAAAAATGATGAATGAAAAAACAGTACAAAACGTCACAAGGTAGGACAAGGATAAAGGGTTTGACTGCAGTGCAACAAAAAATTTAATAAAAGCGCAAAACAAAAAGTTTCCAATTATTAAATTTGGAAATACCCGTAATTAGAATAGCGCTAATAATAAATCCCAAATCCTGATAGAGTAATCACCCACGCAAAAAATGTAGCAAATCAACAAAAAAACTATACCCAAAAATTGGATTTGCCAGCAACAAAAAAGCCAAAGCGTAGGGAGAAATGTCCGGTTCATAAATCGGAAACTCATCGAAACCGTGCTCTAACAAGATTAAACAAAATATGGCCGCAATCGCACCATTCACTCACAAACACCCACACAGGAAAAGGACAGGGTTGTGAAGGGGTGAAATTTTAAGCAGAATTACTACAAAAATGTATTGAAGCAAAAAATTGAAAGTGTCTACGTGACACTGCGATAACCAGAGCCAACGGTTAAAAGGTTCAATAAAATTTAAACAGAACATTACTATTAATGGAAATTACAAAAATTTAGGAGTGCGATGACCCGGGGAAAACTGGAACTACAAGGAAAATTTTACACAGAATTACTATTATACTTTTCGAAAAAAAAAAAAATCATAAATTTTGACAAAATTTAACATTCCAAATAAGTCGAAAGAAAAATTTTATAGAATTTTGAAGCACAGAAACAGTCAGTGCTAGATATGAGCTCGTGAATAAAATTAAAATAAACCATAAAACTGTGATCAATTTACAGCTAATAAACTCACAAAAAAATTTGCTAAAAATACAACAATCACTGCAAAGTGTAGCTACTCGAACTAAGATACTCCCGACTACTCACAGCAACACGTGGTCCATAAAAAATATTCAAAATCTCAACAATTACTTCAGCAAAAATTAGAAAATGCGTTTCTAGTACTCACCCTTACAGTAACAATTGTAGAACTCAGCAAACAACACCAAAAATATTAAGATGAAAATTTGGAATATAGTAGCTAAAAGAAAACTCAAATCTAGCACTCAGAGTTTCTGGCTAAGATGCCAAAAAAAATCTCAAAAAGCCCCGATAACCTGCCACGCCTCGTTTTTATAGCAAGATCCTATCGTAAAATATGCGAACTAATAACTAATTTGACGAAATAATTGTCAGAGTAAACGAACAGTAATAGCTCACAATAAATTTTGAAAATAATAATAAATAAAATAGTAACTGAAATGAATTCAAAATATCGTCAGTTTATAATTTAATAATAAATAAAATAATAAAAAATATTTCAATAGCAGCAGCAGCGTGAACTAACAGCATTGAATAGACTAATGAACAAGGGATCTGCCGTTTCAATTAGCGCTGCGACCACACAAAAGTGATTTTACTGATTTTACTAAGAAAATAATTTGTCATGATATAAACCAGTGAAGTTGCAAAACGTCTCTATATATAGAAAAAGTATTAATGTATTTCTGTAAAATATTCAATATTATTTATTTGTCATAATGACAAAATGCGAAAAAATGGCATATAATGGTATATTTTGAAGAAAACCCATTATGAGCTTCAGATAAAGTGCCATTTCCGGTTATCTAATTTACACCAAAATCAAATGGTATCTTTTATATTAAAATAGGGTAGAAATACAAGGTTTCAGAATTTTCTGAATGATAGTATTTGAGTTAGAGTGCAAACAAAATTCATACACATACACACACACACACACACACACATACACATACATACACACACACATACAGACATCATCGTGAAAATGTTAAAATTGGATTCTAGGAACCTTAAAACGTGGTCATTTCCAAAAATCTCAGTATGTGATTTTTAGCACGATCTCTATACCTCCCTTACCAAGGGTAGCGGGAGGTAAAAATGTGTTACATAAATGTACATAAACTAATGTTACCATATTACTCGGCTGGATTTTTCATTTCGATACTACTGAAGTGATACATAGAACTACCTTAAGGATTAGGAAAATATTATCTCCAAAATAAGAAAGTATGAACCACATTAAAACAAGCCTGCTGATGCTGAATAACACGTGATTATTATTAATTTTACATTTTCAAATTATAACAAATCTAAAACAAGTAAAAAATACTTTTTTCAAAAGAAAAATTCTTGCCTTATTCAATTTTATTATTCATAACATATAAATTTATCTTATTCATTTGTTTCGCTTTATGCTTTTTTCAATTGTGTAATTTTCATAACAACCAATTTTGACCCATGAAGCTGTGTATTTCAATATATTCATACTTCGTGCGATCATTATTCACTCCAAAAACATCGACGATGAAATACAATTAATTAAATTAATTGCAAGATCATATTGTAAAATTTGCTTTTACAATTTAGCAAAGTACAGGCCAAATTTTTGAAAGGAGCACATATAAGAACAGGGCTTAGTAAATTCATTAAGTATCTATGAATAAATTATTAACATTAAATATTGTACTGTTGTTATAATTTTTCCTTTCTACTCATCTTTTTTATTATATATGTGTTTTCTTCTGCATGTCCCTCGATTCATTACAGAAGTTATGTTACCTATTATTAATTTGGAATCTATTATAATAATAATAAAAAAAAAATTCGCGCTTTTACGATGCGGAGGTAGTTCAGTATGCCGGTCTCCTATGAGGCGCGCAAATTGACCCTAAAGCGAGTTCCCGTTTTATATATAAATCAGTGGTTTACTCGGAAACAACATGTACAGGCACTACAGTTCCCAAACAATTTCAAATATATACAAAGAATCTGATGTGCGTTAAATAAAGTATCACTTCCGGTTGATCGTTTATAGACAAAATAAAAAAATTTTCTTTAATAAATAGAAAAATCTGTAATACGAAATTTTTGATTATATTTTGTTTTCCTCGATAATGTATTAGCTGTTAAGAGCTCCAAATTAAGTACCATTTCCGGTTATTATAAGTAGTCAAAATCTGATATCTTGTTTCAAATAATACGAGTTTAAAACCAAATTTGAGAAGTTTTGGATTATATTTCAATACATTTTTTTTAAGAAAATCTGTTTAGAATTTCTAGCAAAGTACCACTTCCGGTTAATCAATTTTAGAAAGAATGTAATATGTCGTTCGCATTAATACAAAAGTCTCAACTACCAAATTTGAAAGTTTTATATCATAATATATTTTTCACGAAAATCTGTGTAGAGCTTTAAGTAAAGTATCGCAAATAGTTAATTGTATATCCCCGGCGCGAAATCTCTCTTTAGCACATCGAGAGAAAAATTGTCGCAGAGGTCGGTAGCGGCTGTTAATCTCGGGGGCACTAAACAATTTCGTGGCCGGGGTGTACGCAATATATTTGTGCAACCGTAAAAATATTCAATTACAAATTACAATTTTAAAGTTTAATTTATTGCAAATAGAACGTCGGCTGTGAGATTGACATTTGATAAATAAAACAATTATTAGAATCGCAAAAAAAAATGAAAAAATGTCTAAAAATAATTACCTTACTATCGGGTCTATTCTACAGGCTGTCTCACAACTCGCGCCCCAGACGAAACTGACACTTGCCGAAGTTATGTATATTGTAACGGGCGGGTGCGTGGGGTGTAGTGAAAATCACCCTCCGTTGACGTACTGAATTAAAGCTCAGACAGCCACAGTAAGAATATAAATGAAAGTTATACTTACCTATGTCACTACGCTGATCTGTGCTGACTCTGGAAGGGGTTGACGGGGTTGTTTCACAAATAATTAAATATTTTAGAAAAATATTAATTATAATTAAAATTTAGAAGAAACAATGTTATACACAAAAATAATATATAAACAAAATAATATGAAATATGTATTTAATGAATCAAAATTTCGTTCGACTGTTCGCCTCCACGATCGGGCTGAGAATCACTCTCGTCCGTGGATACGAACATTTCCTAGGCTAGTTCAATTGACAACGTTGACACTTTTGCTGGTAATATTCCGCTTTTTCCAATATTCTGCAAAAACACTGAGCGGAAGATCGCCAGCCGCACGTCAGCGATTTGCAACAGTCACGGAGTTCATTCTATGAAAATACTGAATTACACAAATTTTGAGTTCACACACGTGGCTGTTACACTGCCTCCCCCTTTAAACGCGACTATAATAAAAGAATTATAGTTGAGTCTAGCGAAGTCAATTGAACTACCCTTGGCTACGACTAAGCTAACTTACAACTACTAACATGGTCAGTTTAGGCTACGCCCTGTCGCAAAACGTCGGTGTTGGCTGGCGGACCAGTAGCGTACTGTGGTGGAGGGGCCGCAACCTGCTGCAAGCCTGGGTACAGGGATACTGATGATCCGATGTTGGGTACTGAAGTAGCTAGGGACTCCGTCGAGTTCATGGCCCCGGGTTCCCGTTGGTGTATCAGGTTCACCAGGTATCTTGTTGTCATGGCGTCCCACAGGCTGGCCAGGAAAAACCATCTACGTTGCGGTTGGTTATTGGCTGCTCTGCGCAAACTGAAAAAATTCAGAACGACCGATGCGACGTACCTTAAGACGTGATAGAGAGTCTACAGGAGCATAAATACTGAGAATAAATTCCCAGTATAAGACAGGAATCCTTAAACTTCGGCAGCGGCACTCCAGGCCATCTTAGCAAATTCGTATTTACTAAACACATCGGGCAGATGGAAGTCCTGTCCATCGGTCCCTGCTCCAATCACTCGTCGAGTCATGATGTTCGTTAAGGCACGTCTCTCATTTGGGAAGAGCAGCGTTTGTTGAAATGCATCCATGTCTTGCTGGGTGTATACGCCATGGGCGCTAATAGGGGCGATCTTCGTCATCGGTACACTCTCACTAGGATCGTTGGCGTCGAGGACCATAGGGTCTGGTTGTGTGCGACGCAGGTCCTGGTCTACTTCAAACCACTTACCCTCTAGGTGGTACATAACTGCCAATTGGTTCCCACAGTCGACCTGCGTGCCATGATCTCGAATTATATGAGTAATGGGTGCCATAAATTTGATCTCGTTCTTGTAAGTAATGGGCAGCTCTTGGTAGCAAAATGATGTTTTTCTGAAATCTACAATTCGTGGGCTACACCTAATTACATATAATACCTCACCGATTACTCTCCCCATGTGTCCTGACGTTTCCTTCACCAGGCCGCTAACGACATCTGGATTTTCGAGGGCCAACATGATACGATTTTTCAAGATGTTCTCCTTCAAATGACATCTTTTTAGGATGGCGTCATAAACGAGGTCTTTAGTATGCTGTTTAAAGGCAATTTCCAAAAATAGCAGCTTACTAAGAACTTGAGCCACCACGTCCGTGTTCTGGTTCACTCTTCGAGATTTCCTGAAGTAGAAACCAATTCGGTGATGATCAGCAGGCGGTTCTGCTCGGTGACATCAGCGTTCCACAGCACTTCACCGGCCATGTCATCAAAACAGTAGAGGTCTGTATACGTACACACGGTCCCTGACCGTAGCTTGGCCGTGTTTTCTTCGACGTCGGCGATAGCGGTATAATCGGACAATCTTATGGTGATGGCTGCGCTGACGACCACATCTTCATATATGACGCCCATGAGTGCCCGTGAGGTGACTCCTGGTAAGCGCCCACACGGTAAAATATATCGTCATCATTACCGATGTCTACATGTGTTGTAGATACTGGTACACCCAGAAATGGGTAATACGCCGTGATGATATATATATATATATATATATATATATATATATATAGTCATGTAACAAGGTTTAAGTCTGTTCACATGTACTGTCATTTGTCTACGACCAAAAATTTCTTTTATTACTGCATTTACTTCACGCAGCTCAATTATGCGATACGGCCCTGTCCACTTCTTTGCAAGCTTTGCACTAGTGCCGACCTTCACACTCGGTGTAAACAAATAAACTCGATCTCCTACTTTGAGAGTAACATTAGCGCTTTTCTTATTAAAAGTGCGATGTACCTTATCGATATTTTTGTCTAGTTGTTCTCGTGCTCTAGTGTGTGCAATTTTCAATCTTTGGATCAGTTCACTCGCATAATTGGTATCCACGACATAACGGGTCTTTAGAGGTCTAAATATTTCGTCGAACGGTAATTCAATATAACGGCCATACATTAGAAAGAATGGGGTTTCACCTACCATTAAATGAAAATTACTACAAAACGCTGAAACTGCAAATGGTAGCCATTCATCCCAATCTGTATGATTTACATTGATGTAATGCGATAAAATGTCTTTTAACGTTCTATGACTTCGTTCTAGACTCGCGTTCGTCTGTGGTCTAAAAGCTGTCGTGTGTAATCGTTCGATGTTGAGCATGTTGCAAATTTCTTTCATCAACTTGGAAACAAAATTTGTACCAAGGTCAGTAAGTAATTGTCTGGGTGTACCGTGTCGTAAAATTATACCTTTTACAAATGTTTTAGCAACGGTAAGGGCTGTTTGATCTTTGATAGGAAAAGCCTCAAGATAACGTGTGGCTGCATCTTGTACTGTTAAGATGTACTTATTTCCTGAGTCAGTAGTTACTAGCGGACCCACTACGTTCATCGCAATGCGTTCAAATGGGCGACTAGCAAGTTTAAATTTTTTCAAAGGCGCGGGTTTTAAATGAGGAGATGTTTTCCTTTGTGCACACGATACACATTTCTTTACATAAATTTTTACATCGGAACGGAGTTTTGGCCAAAAGAAACGTGAATTTACTTTCTCAAATGTTTTCTCAGTTCCACAATGTCCTGAAAGAGGTGAATCATGGCAGGCCTTTAAAATAAATTTCCTAAATTTTGCGGGTACTACAAGTCGGTCTTCATAACGCTCATCGTCCGATTTACGGTACACCAACCCATCATCGTCTAAATAAAAATCGCAGTTGGGTTCGTCATTAATCTTATCTAAATATGTCATAATTTTCGTGTCATTCCTCTGTTCAGATTTCATGACGTCACGGTCCCATATCACCGGCTCGCATTGTTTGTGCTGAAACATGAGACGCACAGGCTTGATACGAGAGAGAGCGTCTGCATTGCTATGTTTCTTACCGGGGCGATAATTAATTTCAAAATCATGCTCCGATAAGAGCAACGACCATCTAATTAGTCTATTTGATGGTTCGGAAGTATTCATTAACCATAAAAGTGGCTGATGATCGGTATAAACTATAAACTTCCTACCATACAAATAACAACGAAAATGTTTTATGCTCCATACCAAAGCAAGACACTCTCTTTCGGTCGTACTGTAGTTACGTTCTGCCGCAGCGAGTTGGCGACTCGCGTACGCTACCGGCAACTCATGACCATCATACTCTTGGCATAACACAGCACCTACCGCGTATGCAGACGCATCGGGACATAAAATAAATGGTTTTTGAAAGTTTGGATATTTTAAAATGGGCAATTTTATTAACAAATTTCTCAAATTATTAAATGCGGCATCTGCTTCGATCGTCCAAGAAAATTGATTATTTTTCTTTGTCAAACTTGTCAAAGGTTGTGCTGATTTTGGAAAATTTTGAATAAAACGTCTATAAAATCCAATTAAGCCTAAAAATTAACGAATTTCTGTGACGGGACGAGGTATGGGGAATTGTTCTACTACACTTATTTTCTCCGGATCAGGTTTCACACCGTCTTTACTCACGATATGACCTAGATATTTTGTTTCACTCATCATAAATTTACATTTATCGGGATTTAAAGTGAGATTTGCATCTCGAAGTCGATCAAATATGACTTCTAATTTACCCATATGTTCCTCTAAATTATCAGAACTAAAACAAATTATATCGTCGAGGTATACAAAACAGTGAGTAACCGTTAATCCAGACAAAACAGTATACATTAGTCGTTGCCAAGTGCTCGGGCTGTTGATTAGTCCAAAGGGCATTCGATTACATTCAAAATGGCCCCAAGGTACAGAAAAAGCTGTCTTTTCTATATCTCGCGGGTCCATTTCCACTTGCCAGTAGCCTTTTGTTAAATCTAAAGTTGCAAAATGAGCGGCATTTCCAAGTTGATCTAGGGTATCTTGTAAATTTGGAATAGGAAAATAATCTCTCTTTGTAATTTTATTTAATTCACGGTAATCGATACAAAACCTAAATGAACTTTCGCCGTTACTTAATTTCTTTTCTGCTAAGACTACTGGGGCAGAATAAGGACTAGTCGACGGTTGAATGATGTCATTCTCGAGCATTTCATCTACAAGTTCTTTCATAACTTGCCGGCGACTAAAAGGTACGCGATACGGAGCGCGCGCCACAGGGACATCAGTGCTTGTGTGTATGCGATGTTTCACGAGCGTAGTCTTACTTAGCGGTTCGTTCTTTGGTTTGAATACGTCAGCATATTTATTTAAAAAGATTTTAAATGTGTCCCGTTCCACATCTGATAAATGATCTAAATTAAATTCATGCTGTTTGGTCGTATTCACGGTATTAATCCTTTTAAAATTTTCTACATCTGCTTCTAGTTGCTCTTCCGCTCCTATAGCTAAACCAATTGGTGTTCGATTTGCTATAACTACATCTTTATTATTTACATTTAAAATGTTAATAAATACTTTATTTTTTTCAAATTTTCGAACAATTGTTCGAGCAACTAGAATACCGGGCATGCCGAGATCACGCGGCTCTACTACATATGTCATATCAGGCATTTGCATATCAAGTGCAAGTTCAATGACAGCGTTATGTCTCGCGGGAATTTTGACTGTGTCTCTAACACGAACAACAAAATTTTTATTTTCGTTAAGAGTGTCAGTAGACGCCGACTTATCACTATTTGTGATACGCGTCTCTACACTGCACTCTTTGGTCGGTGCTTTCAAATTTAAATTTGGCGGTACAGGATCCGAACATGGTTGATCACAATTTTGTTCATCAACAATACTGCAATCTACGTTATATACTAATTGATCCTGGGTTCCAAATAAATTATTGAAGCCTACTACATTTCTACTCTTATCTTCTGCTTTGTCAGCAGAGATAACGTGTAAGTTCTCGCTTGCATTCTCACTGTTCCTTGAAAACTCTGACACAGATAAAACTTCGTTATTAATTTTGAATCGATTTTTCCCCAAAATCGATGACTACTTTGTTTTGAACTAAAAAATCTACTCCGATCAGTCCGTCAGCCGGCAAATGCAGATCATCGGGACATACGATAAAACGATGTACTAAATTTCCGGAACCTACTATTAATTCGACACTAGTAACTCCATTACTAGTCAATTGGTTCCCAGAAACGTCTACTAATACATCATCTGAGGGTGAGATAGACAAATTTAGTTTTTCAGCTACACTACGTTTCAAAGGCGATACAGCAGCACCGGAATCTATGAGAAACGTATTTTCGATCTCGTTAATTTTGAATTTTACAAATTTTGTTTTATCTGTATCAGCGTCAGCGACCCGCGGAACAATGAAGCGACGTTGATTTAAACTGCCTGACGTTGGGTCGCTGTCGAGACAGTTTTCGCTATTTAAAGGACACGCTTTGTCATCTGCGCGATGACCAGCCTCAACACAGTTGTAACACAATACTTGCTTTGGTTTCGGACACTTCTTAGATACGTGGTCAGTACTACCACAATTAAAGCAACGACCTCTCATATTGTGATATCGTTGGTCAGTGCGTAAAACTGCGTTTTTCTTTGGCGGTGACTTTGGAAAAGAACGCACGGGTGTAGGTGTTGGTTTCGCGTTATGTTGTGAGTTAGTGACCGCACGAACATGAGCCTTATGAGCATCTGCTTTCGTTTCTTTATATAAACGAGCTAAGACCTCCTCGCAGTGCTCCGCGTAAGGTAACGCCTCCTCTACAGTTTCAAAATGCCTAATTCTACTAATTTCGTTTGCCAATTTGGTATCAAGACCCTCAAAAAATTGTTTTACCATCATGGTTTCCCGTTTAATGCGATTACGTAAACTCGTCTTGTCGTTGTCATCTGACGCCGGAAAAAGTTTAGCTGCCGCAATTTCTAACCGTAAAGCAAATTTTTGAATTGACTCATCCTTTTTTCTAAAAATTTTGAAAAAATCCTTTTCAGCTACTGCAAAATCGTGCTTTTTCCCAAAAAATTTTACGAGCCATTCGCGCATTTCTTTTATCGTAGTTGGCCTTTTGTCAATAGGAAGTGAATAAAAACAATTTTGTGGTTCACCTTTTAATTTTAATTTTATTGCCGTAACTACCTGACTATCTGTTCATCTGTAACAGTCTGTCACAGTCGCAACGTTATCAAGGAAGGCTTCTAGGTCGGAACCACCGGAATAAGTGTCAATGCTTTTAATGGCGGACATGGATGTAGGGTCTGTAAAAGCTTGCCTCGCTGAGGGTGAACTAGTTTGGGCAGGTTGTTCGTTAGACAGTGGTGGAATGTACTGCTTAGTTTGCGGTACATTTGGAAGGTGGTATGAAAAAGGTGCAAGGTGAATGTCCAATGGAGGTACACGTGATGGACCAGGCTGCGCGGTGTAATAATATGGGTAATAAGGATGCATAGGGACATTAGTAACTGGAGGAGTGGTCGGATTCTCAGATGTTGCCGTTGTTGTAGTGGTTGTAAATACCACTGTCGTGGGTGCAGGAGGGTTTGGTACAGTCGTCGTATTTGTCGTCGTGGGTGTATCGTTTGAGTCAACCATATTCACAGTTTTAGTCTTAAATTAATTCAGTCGATCACGTTATGTAAACCCTAATTAACCCTTTACTAGATCCTAACAGACTGCGCCAACGGGCGGGTGCGTAGGGTGTAGTGAAAATCACCCTCCGTTGACGTACTGAATTAAAGCTCAGACAGCCACAGTAAGAATATAAATGAAAGTTATACTTTCCTGTGTCACTACGCTGATCTGTGCTGACTCTGGAAGGGGTTGACGGGTTTGTTTCACAAATAATTAAATATTTTAGAAAAATAATAATTATAATGAAAATTTAGAAGAAACAATGTTACACACAAAAATAATATATAAACAAAATAATATGAAATATGTATTTAATGAATCAAAATTTCGTTCGACTGTTCGCCTCCACGATCGGGCTGAGAATCCCTCTCGTCCGTGGATACGAACATTTCCTAGGCTAGTTCAATTGACAACGTTGACACTTTTGCTGGTAATATTCCGCTTTTTCCAATATTCTGCAAAAACACTGAGCGGAAGATCGCCAGCCGCATGTCAGCGATTTGCAACAGTCACGGAGTTCATTCTATGAAAATACTGAATTACACAAATTTTGAGTTCACACACGTGGCTGTTACAATATCCTTGATACTATAAACTGCGTCATTCTTATTTATCCGCAGTATAAACATTTATGTATATCTTTACTAATATAAACCTTTTAAGGAATATTTATTTGTAAGTCAATTATATTAATATGATGAGACGCATTATCTTTTAAAACCTTTTTAAGAATATTTATTTGAATGTCAATCATATTAATGTATTATGACGTATTAAATAGTATAAATTGCTGTGTAAAGCAATTAGAAATACGATTCTCCGAGTAAACGTCTTAGAAGCAAGTCTTCTCTTCTGTATCAACCTTTGTATAAACTTCTTCGAACAAATAAATTAATTATAATTTTAAAAAATTCTAAATACGAGTTGCATTTTATAATTGGCGTAGATAGTAATAATCATTCTGCTATCAATTCTACTTTTATAATCATTGTATCACTATTTGTTATATTTATAATTATAAGAATATATATTCTTAAATTTAAGAAAATAAAAATAATTCCTAAAGATGTATCTGTAGAAATATCAAATTTACAAGAAGATAAAGCTACGTTTTAACAGGGGAGGAGTTATGTATATCCTTGATTCTATAAACTGCGCTTTATCATTAATTGAGTCATTCTTATTTATCCGCAGTATAAACATTTATGTATATCTTTACTAATATAAACCTTTTAAGGAATATTTATTTGAATGTCAATCATATTAATGTATTATGACGTAGTGAATAGTATAAATTGCTGTGTAAAGCAATTGGAGATACGATTCTCCGAGTTAACGTCTTAGAAGCATGTCTTCTCTTCTGTATCAACCTTTGTATAAACTTCTTCGAACAAATAAATAAATTATAATTTTTAAAAACTCTAAATACGAGTTGCATTTTATGATTGGCGCAGTCTTGGTAGGATACTACAGGACGAATTGTTATCGAAATTCTGTGTAAAAGAATTAATTCGTTAAAGTAATAATTTCGGTTGTTTCAACATTTACTTGTGAAGCCAAAGAAGTCAAAACAACGTCTTCGCTGATCAACATTCACCCAGAGCCACCAAGTGTAGAGCCTGTGATAAATAAGCAGACACCGATACAGAAGCTGAGAATCCCGGTCACAAAGAGCCACCAAGTGTAGAGCCCGTGGTCGTTATCACCAGGACAACAGAGCCCGTAGACCGAGAGCCGTCCGAGCAGTTCATTGGGAACAACAAGGCAGTTCATTGCGAACAACAATCCAGTTCATTGGGAACAACAATCCAGTTCATTGGGAACAACAATCCAGTTCATTGGGATCAACAATCCACTTCGTCCATCGAGACAACAATTCCATTTGCAAAGAAGTGAAAGCAACAAATGAAGATTGCAATTCTCAACATAATATTGTGCATTTTATTGTAAGTAATATTTTTATTATAAATATTCTATCATTATTTGAATTAATAATTAACAATGGCAGAAAACAATACTGCTAATATTAAATTTGCACTTGAAACCATTCCAAGTTCGATGGCAATGCAAAAACATTATCTCATTTTATCAAGTCAGTTGAAGTAATTCAACGAACATTTAGTACTTTGGAACCACCTCTTACAGACTTTCAAAAAATAGTTATTATTCAGTATATTAAAAATAAAATTATCGGCAAAGCCGCAGAAACGTTAAAAAATACTACGTTTGAATCATGGAACGATTTAAAGTTACACTTGATGAATAATTTTGATGATAAGCAAAATCCTGCTAGCATCATTATAGATATTTTGAGAATGAATTCAAATGAAGACATATTTAACTATTTGAAAATAATTAAAGAAAAATTTTAATTATTTAACGCTAAAGTAGTTTTACTAGACTTAACAGGAGAAAATAAAGCCTGTCTAATACAATTTCAAGAAGTAATAATTACTACACATTTTAGAAGTAAATTTATGTTTATATGATATAATTAAAAATCAGAAAAACAAAAATTGCATGTATCATATGATATATGATTCATTTGTTGTAATTAAAATTAAAAATTTAAATATAATAATTCTAGCAGCTAACGAAGAACAATCTTTAGATATATATTGTCAAAATTATGAAAAACATAAAAATATAATTGGTATTTATAAATTTATAACTAATAAAAATTGTGAAATTAATAATTATGTCGTGGAAAATAATTATGCATATTATAATAAAGAAATAATATTTGAAAATGTTAATTTCAAGCTAGAAAATAAACAATTTAGCAATAAAACTCTAGAACTGAAACAAATTGAAAAACAGGAAATTAAAATTAATGAAATACCAAAAATTGAAAATTTGAATATAAATAGTAATAATCATTCTGCTATCAATTCTACTTTTATAAGCATTGTATCACTATTTGTTATATTTATAATTATAATAATATGTATTCTTAAATTTAAGAAAAGAAAAATAATTCCTAAAGACGTATCTGTAGAAATATCAAAGATATAGCTACGTTTTAACAGGGGAGGAGTTATGTATATCCTTGATACTATAAACTGCGCTTTATCATTAATTGAGTCATTATTATTTATCCGCAGTATAAACATTTATGTATATCTTTACTAATATAAACCTTTTAAGGAATATTTTTTTGTAAGTCAATTATATTAATATGATGAGACGCATTATCTTTTAAAACCTTTTTAAGAATATTTATTTGAATGTCAATCATATTAATGTATTATGACGTATTAAGTAATATAAATTGCTGTGTAAAACAATTGGAAATACGATTCTCCGAGTAAACGTCTTAGAAGCAAGTCTTCTCTTCTGTATCAACCTTTGTATAAACTTCTTCGAACAAATAGATAAATTATAATTTTTAAAAACTCTAAATACGAGTTGCATTTTATAATTCCGACGACAATAGTTTGCCAACAAATAGAAGAAAATAATTTATGGCTGCTTGCATAACGGAGTTACAAGATTTTTTAATCCACCAATCCCGGAAGGATATCTTGAGGTGTGATGATATTATTACAAAATAAAACTGGTTGTTAGGTTTTAAAAATACTACTAGTGAGTTACAAAATTTGTTTGATTTCTGTAATTTTCACACTTTAGAGTTGACTTTTCAAATAAATTTAGGTTAGCGAAAGTGACATCCGAGATCATCATTTATATCGTACAGTGCAATGTATTATAGCAGCTGTGTAAAATGTGTTAAACGAAAATATTATTGTCCACATTCTCCGAAAATTATAATCATTTCTAAGTAATCAGCAGCTGAATAAATGGTAAGAATTTGCCTTTTTTTATTCACCTTGTCAAATTTAATTTGACACTGACATTTTTCGAAAACTACAGTAGTCCACACATTTTAAAGAAGATTTGATTTGTATAAAACCATAGTAACGTAAAATTACGGCAAACACACGTTAAAGATGTAGGTCTCTGATTGGTCATTTTTAAGATGTCTTGTCTCTAATATCTTTTAAGCTAGATTTTTTTTTCTTCGAAATTACACATCCGAGTACAGGCTCGTGTTTCCCATTCGCTCTAGGGCGCGAGTTGTGAGACACCCTGTATAACTCACTGGTTAATTTTTAACAACTGGTTAAAAAAATTGTCTAAACGATATTGATTTGACAAATAAAAATCTAATTGTTTATTATATATCAACATACTTGATTGGTTAAAATTTTAACTAGAAGTTAAAAATTAACCACTGCGTTAATAGGTTCGAATGTTTATTATAGATTTTTTAAAACGTTATATTTTAAAAACGTCATTGTCATTGTTATATTATTTTCTGTCATGCTATCTCTCAAATGTCAAAGTGGCATTTAGTTTTACTTCTGCGAAATTCAATATCGCGGGTTGTATTGCGGGCTCGAACTTCGCTTCCATATGAAGAAAAATGAGTATTGTACATAAAGCAAAATTTTTCAAATTAATACTTTTATACTTATGGAAACAACTAATAGATTCTGCCGGCAAAGGTTTAGAAATGGTACACTTTAACAGATTTTTTTGTGCAACCGGACGTGAAGTTACATCACATCGCGCCCACAATATAGGCCGCGTGATTGAATTTCGCGGCCGCTGCCATAGTAACGGCCGTTAATCTAAATGTCACTTGACATTTGAGAGTTGACGTGACAATAACTAATATGATAATGACAGTGACATTTTTAAAAAATATAAATACATTTACTATTTCATTAATATTATTAGTGGGCTAGCATGGCCACCGGCAGGAATTTTTGAAAGGTGGTGCATATTATTGAATGCGTAGATATACATTTGCGATAAAAATGTAGTCGTCAATGGTACAATATATCAAAAATCATACCTGATACGTTTTACAAGATTTCAGTATCTGAATCAACCTCTCGGTCATTTATTAGAGATTGTCCCACACAACCAGACTAAAAGACGCGTTTTACACTTATTGGAGCTAATCAGTGAGGTGTCCTCTAGGATACAATGACTAGATTGAGTGTACGAAACTCAAATCATCCAAGATGATGAGAGGTAAATAACCACATGTGGAGTCATCTATCAAGAACGCTATAAGCTTGGCCATTATTATTGTCATTACGTTATGTTTATAGAATTTTATCAATATTGCTATAACTTGAAATATACGAATATCTAACAAAGGATAATAATTTATTTCAAAATTAAAGAGTGATGCAATTGCACTATGCTGCCGACGTCCATGTGTGCTGGGTCTAAAGCTTGCACGTCATTGAAAAATTTTAATTATTTCATGGAAGTATCTGAGATTTTCAAAAAATTTTGGAACACAAAAGAACACTAACAAAGCAATAACAAAAGATAGTTATTTTATATTCTAGATTGCAAAATTCCACCTTTGCATTCGAGAATGGAAAGCACTTCGCAATCGAGAATCAAACAACGTGTTTTCGAAAACTATGACTCAAAATTAATGAAAATGTAAAGAGAAAATTTTGACGATTAGGTTCATTAATGTGACATCCAAGGATGATCATGACATCTAATGTCACCGTGACAGCAATGTATCTAATGTTTATGAGCGGGGATTATTACGAACAATTGCGCAATTGGAACATTAACTATAAATATAATTACTTTTCTAGGCAAATAAAATTAAAGAGTCAGATTTTATTAAATTGTCACCCTTTCTTCAATAAAATATTGCAGGTAGTAAAAGACTCTTACGCACATCTGCTGTAAAATTATTTGTTTACATCGTGGTTACCATGGCGGAAACTGAAAGATTACACCCTGCGGGCGGTAAAGTAGCATATGCGGGCGATAAAATACAGAAACAGCCCGCTTACTGGTAAACAATGAAACTGAATGTAATAGTTATTTACGTATAGAGGGCCGAAAGAAAGGGTTTACGCCTGCGGAAGAAATTTTATTCGTCCAAGGGCGTAAACCTTTTTCGGCCTGAGGTACGTACAACGTTTTACACACAACTGAAACCAAATGAAACGTAATTATTAATTGCATTACTAAAAGCTTGTTGCTATGTAAAAAATATTAGATGGCCAGATGGATATGAAAGAGAAAGAAACATTTAGGCGATGCGTTGTATTGATAACCATTTGTTTTGTGTAAACAAATAATTAAAAATGTCAAACATGAAACTTCAACCTGAATATGATACTGAAACTTCTCAAAAAAATTTGCTAGAAGCTAATGAAGCTTTAGCGGATTTATGTCCTGGTAAGTCAAAGGACCGATATCAAAACGAATACGATGTGTAGCAAGCCAAGTTGACAGAAAAAAATGTGACAATTTTGAACGAAACTGCGTTGCTCGCATATTTCGATGAAGAGGTATGGTGATATATCAATATTACTCGTATATATTTTTTACCGCCCGGCGGGCTTTTGCTTTACACTTTACCGCCCGCAGGGTGTAATCTTTCATTTTCCGCCATGGTAACTAAAATGTAAACAAAAAATTACAATACAGTTGTGCGTAAAAGTCTTTTACGTTCTGAAGAAAAAAAAACTATCATTTCGCGTATTCATAGTAGCTATGCAAATATTAACTTTTCATGACAGTTTTCGAAAAACATAATTTGATATTTTGTTAATGATGTGCTAGGTGTGAAGTTGGTAATATTAATTACTTTATGAACCTTTCTATGAATTTCAAAAAATTTTGAACCACAGAAGAACACTAACGAAACACTAATAAATAGTTATTTGTTATACAAGACGATAAAGAGATACTGTATCGACAAAAGATGTATAATATACAAGGTGTTATGTAAACAAGCGTACAACGCGTTACCGGTAGCAACTCTAACCCTGTAGATTGTAAATCTGGCAATAATTTTGTTTTACATACTTTTTATAAGAACAGGAGCTCCTTAAAATCGACCAATTACATCATGGTTCAAAATTTTGTAGAAAAATCAATGTGTTCTGTGAAAACAATGTTGATTGTCAAAATTGACTTTTTTGGAATGATTTTCAATTTAAATTGAAGTTATTACCCATAACTATAGGCAGGTATATTTTTCTAAAAATCAGTGTTGATAAACATGTAGTTTTTCATTGTGAAAGTCATTATATTTATATATATATATATAAATATATATATTTATATATATATATATATATATATATATTGCCACGTACCTTTTTTTCAAAAATAATTAAAAATTTAATATTGGAGTACATCAGCTGGCAAAACGTAAATTACACGGGCACTTACCGCAAAGGTGGCCTCCCAAATGCGACACCGGCTAGCTAACAGAGAGAGGGGCGGGTTATAAATCAAAAATTGTATCTTACTTACTTTTATAAGGGCGCCAGGTATTTTAGCAATGAACCCCATTCACGAAAAATACCAAAATAGAGATAAAAGCTGTAAATGACAGGGGTTCAAAGGATAAAATTTAAGAAAGGGATTACATAAGAAATTAGGTTCGCTCAAAACAAAATCGTAAATAAACTTTAACAAAATCGGTTTATTGAAACAAAAATAAACCAGTGCCACGATAAACAATTTGTAAATCCCACTTATTTTCTAATGAACAATGAACTGATGAGCGGGGAAGGTGAAATGTGCGCATGAAATTATTTAAATTAAACAATTTATAATCCAGTGGCGTAGGGCATGCCACAAAAACGAACAAAAGATTACTGTTTTATTCAGTAGCCCTACAAAAATATTTCCAAAACAAACAAGCAATAATTTTGAGCAATTATTGGTATCGAGATCACACAGTGACCTTTCAATACCCCAAAACGTAGTAAAATTGTATCTGCACGGCGCACTGCAAAGGCGTCACTGACTTGAACTAAACGCGCACGCGCACAATACAAGGTGCACTCAGAAGAACAAAAATGAAAGAAATCTTTTAAAACACAAAGTATTGTACTCATCTGGGGTGGTTGATGACCAAGAAGATGATGTCCTAGTCCAACACGGTTGGCGGCGGCGATGGAACTGGGTAGAAATGGCGGCTCAGGATTGGCTGATTTCGGCGTGGCGCGATTAGGCGCGCAGTGAAAATCACTAGGCTCACGGCACTAAAAGTCGTACTAACTCCCCAAAATTCGGGAAAAGTCCAAATGCACGATACAGAAACTTGCGAGAAAAATTGCAGATAGACTATACTGCCACCACGTGCGCAAAACTTAACTCCTCACTCACGGATAATAGATATTAAGTTGAAATAAAATTTTCTACACTCGACGTAATAGCGATAATCAACTTAATAAATTTTAACTTGCACTACTAGTGGCACAGGACTTTAAATAGGGCACGTGAGAGTAGCCAAAAAAAACTACCGTTTTGTTTCACGGCAGAAACGCAACATCCAAAATTTGCAAAGCCAATCGGCACGCGTACGTTTAATTATTCGTCAGAGGCGTACCAGATAAATTTTAAAGCGTTTACATATACTCAAGAAAATTTAAAATATTAAACGTTACAATATATATATATATATATATATATATATATATATATATATATATATATATATATATTCTGTCGCGATGACCAAATGTGACATTTTTTCAAAGAACACATTGTTTGTTATTTTTTACAAAATGTTGAACTACGACCTAATTGGTCAGTTTTAAGGGGCTCCCAGTTCTTATAGAAAGTACGTAAAACACAAATTATTGCTAGATTTACTTTGGCTCTACTATTGTTCAAGCGTTGTACGCTTACTTACGTAACATACTGTATTAGTTGTTTAGTATTATGTTTGTACAACGGTTGTTTAGTAACAAGGATTCATTGGTCACGAGTTGCCAAGCAACGAGTGATTAAAATTTTTAAACACCCTGAAGGCTCATTCACAGCTACGAAAATAAGAAATAAAAATAAAACTATAAATAAGACTTTATGGTTCGTGTTCACAGCTTCGAAATAAAACGTAAATTAACATCAACTGTCATTTAATATATTCATAATTAACTAGCAATAATAACAACTTCATACCTTTTAAAGCACTGTACGCAATCATATATGCGAACCTTTACCTTCAGACAGCTTTTTAAAATTATATTTAAATTGAAATCCTTTTGCGAGAAGGTAAATTGACAGCTCAAATGGCAGTTGATATGTATGTGCTTATTTTTGTGTAAAATATTTAAAGGCTCATTCACAGCACCGAAAATAAAAATAAAATTATACATAAAAATAAAAATAACGATATAAACAATAGATTCTTATGAAAGTGTTCACAGCTGCCGAAAATAAAATTAAACATGTCATAAACACAAGGATTTGCAAATGTTAAATATTTTACACAAAAATAAGCATATACATAACAACTGTCATTTGAGCTGTCAATTTGCGTTATAGCAAAAGGATTTTAATTTAAGTATAATTTCGAAAAGCTGTCTTAAGACAAAGGTTCACATATATGTGAGCGTATAGTGCTTTAAGAGGTGTGAAGTTGTTATTATTGCTTGCAAATTATGAAAATATTTAATGACAGTTGACATTTTATTTTCGAAGATGTGAATGAGCCAACAAAAATGTCTTATTTATAATTTTATTTATATTTCTTATTTTCGTAGCTATGAATGAGCCTTAACATTTGTAAATCCTTGTGTTTATGTATTATTTTCAATTTTATTTTCGAGAACTGTGAACACTTTCATAAGAATTTATTGTTTATATCATTATTTTTAGTTTTATGTATAGTTTTATTTTTATTTTAGGAGCTGTGAATGAGGCGCTAATTTGTAAATCGAAGGTGAATACTTTGGTATCATGGCAAACTTCTCTCATTTAATATTGTGATCCTAATTCACAAGTAAAAGTTTTTTTGTATTTATTGTGATTTTAGATTCTATTGTAGATAAAATATTGTATGATACAAATACGTAAAATTAGTATTTAGTCACGAATCGATCAGATTAAAACACGAGCATAGCGAGGGTTTTAAGACCCGTGAGTAACTATTTTCTACTATCGATGTTAAATAATGGTATGTACGTGAAGTTAGCGACGCGTCGCTCAGCGACGAAGCATTGTGGTCTTACCGTGCAATAAAGTTGTGCTTTATAGAATTAATACAGCTCTTGAAAAGGGGTAGTGGGGTGGTTTAGGTTAGGTTATATAGCTTGTTAATATTAAAACACATACATGTACCTACTTATCATAACGAGATATGTAAAAAAAAATTGTAGCTCAACTGGGGGTGATTTAAATACATCCAGAGGTAAGCGAGCAAAATCACCGTGGCAGTGTTATAGCAGAGGGTAATTTAATTTCAAAACAAAGAAACAAAAACTAGACAATTTAAACCGACGCCAAATATTTCGAATTTTTAATGGGACAAAAGTAATCGCTGTGGTGCACTCTTCACGCCAGCAATGAGTGCCCGTGAGGTGACGCCTGGTAAGCACCCGCACGGTACAAATGTGTCATCATCATTACCGATATCTGCGATAAAGCAGGTTGTGGCACACTCAGAAATGGGTAATATGCCGTGATGATATATTATTTTATTTTATTTATTTATAGTATAGAAAATTTAAAAAAATATTCTAACAGTCAGACAAGATGGGGGCGATTTACAGCCTACCTGAGGCTAACTGGGCAAAACCACTATGGTAGGGTTATAGTAGAGGGTAGTTTATTTACCTACAGAAAGAAATTCTGAGTAGACAATGTAAAACAAATTCTATAGATATTTAAATAATTTTCGGACAACATGGGGGTGATTTACAAGCTTCCTAAGGGTAAGTGAGCAAAACCACTATGCTGGGCTTATAGTAGAGAGTATTTTATTTTCATAAAGAAACAAATTGTGAGTAGACAATCTAAAATAAATGCTATAGAAATTTAAACAATTTTATTCGAACAGTTGGACAACATGGGGGATATTTACAACCTTTCTGAGGATAAATGAGCTAAACCACTATAGTAAGGTTATAGCAGAGGGTTGTTTATTTACATAAAGAAAGAAATTGTGAGTAGACAATGCAAAACAAATTCTGCAGAAAATTAAACAACTTTATTCTAATAGTCGGACGACTTGGGGTTGATTTACAACCTTCCTGAGGGTAAGTGAGCAAAACAACTATAGTGAAGTTATAGCAGAGGGTTGTTTATTTACATAAAGAAAGAAATTGTGAGTAGACAATGCAAAACAAATTCTGTAGAAAATTAAACAACTTTATTCTAATAGTCGGACGACTTGGGGTTGATTTACAACCTTCCTGAGGGTAAGTGAGCAAAACCACTATGATGAAGTTATAGGAGAGGGTTGTTTATTTACATAAAGAAAGAAATTGTGAGTAGACAATGCAAAACAAATTCTGCAGAAAATTAAACAACTTTATTCTAATAGTCGGACGACTTGGGGTTGATTTACAACCTTCCTGAGGGTAAGTGAGCAAAACAACTATAGTGAAGTTATAGCAGAGGGTTGTTTATTTACATAAAGAAAGAAATTGTGAGTAGACAATGCAAAACAAATTCTGTAGAAAATTAAACAACTTTATTCTAATAGTCGGACGACTTGGGGTTGATTTACAACCTTCCTGAGGGTAAGTGAGCAAAACAACTATAGTGAAGTTATAGCAGAGGGTTGTTTATTTACATAAAGAAGGAAATTGTGAGTAGACAATGCAAAACAAATTCTGTAGAAAATTAAACAACTTTATTCTAATAGTCGGACGACTTGGGGTTGATTTACAACCTTTCTGAGGGTAAGTGAGCAAAAATACTATGGTGAAGTTATAGCAGAGGGTTGTTTATTTACATAAAGAAAGAAATTGTGAGTAGACAATGCAAAACAAATTCTGCAGAAAATTAAACAACTTTATTCTAATAGTCGGACGACTTGGGGTTGATTTACTACCTTCCTGAGGGTAAGGGAGCAAAACCACTATGGTGAAGTTATAGGAGAGGGTTGTTTATTTACATAAAGAAAGAAATTGTGAGTAGACAATGCAAAACAAATTATAATAAAGGTTTCTTAACGGCTACTTTTCCTAGTAATCATATATCACACAGCCATCGTATCACAGTGCGATCACTCAAATCTACATCAAATTGTTCCCGAATTTTTGAACAAAGATTAATAGATGATAAAGTAAGATCACTTACGGATAAACCCGGAATGATTTTATTAATTCTAGGACTGGTTTCCTTGGACGACTGACATATACAGTTTCAATATTTCCATACTGAGATTTTTTTAATACCTTTGATACGTCACTTTTACTGGTCTTTCTTGAAATATTACTATTTCACACAATCCTTATGCAGCTGTACTACCTTTTCTCGTAAGTCGTCCGAAAAATATTTATTTTTACCCATCTTAACATCAACTCACTAAATAAATGGCAAAACTCAACTGAAAGTAAGACGATGAAACACATATTAACATGTTTCCATACTTCCGTCCACCGTAAAAACAACTACGTGCTATTTCACTTAAATCGTACAACCAATATCAAAAGATCTTGGGCATTTAATCTTCCATATACTGACTATAGAAACTATGATTCAAAATTGCAAGAACTAAAATAATTTTTTTTTTTAAAATAAATATTTAAAAATGTAGGGCTTGTATGTAGGTTTTGTGTTTAAATTGAGACAACTCGATTGCCATTTATAAGTTGTTCCTTTACCTTCAGACTCAGGATATACAGGGTGTCCCAGAAGTCGACGATCAAACTAAATGGGGTGATAGGGGAGATCATTTCCAATCAAAATAACTATATATATTGTAATGCAATTGTTGATGGTTCAAAAGTTATTGCAACTTTTGTAGTTTCTCCTAAAAACGGCAAGGCGTCCAATAGAATTATTATTATTTTTACTACGAGACGTTTGTTTCTCTTTTTCTTTTTTATTGTATGCACCTGAAGGGTTCTACTTTCTAATAAAATCATTCTCATGAACATGAGTACCTTCTATTAATAATAAAAATATTGTTTTGTGAAAAAAATTTCTACCGAAAAAAAAGCTACTTGATTTTAAAGTGACGCTGACAGAAAAAAATGTACTAAAAAAAAATTGATCAACTATCTGAAGAAGTTGTGTATTTAATGTAGATTTTAACGCGGTATAACACATGGGGATATTCAGAGCAGATTTTCTTAAATAATTTTTTTTCTGCAAGAAAGTCATTTTACTTGAAAAATACATTTGAAAAAAATTCTTGAATCATAGTTGCTGTGTCAGAAATAAAACAAAAGAAGGTATATGAAGTGACATATCGATAATAACTTAACTGTTTGTGTGTTTTTGATTTATCAGTTCTTCGTTTCTTAAACTTTGTTTTAATTTTTGTGATTTTGCGTATTTTTTGGTTTTTGATACTCCTTTAATTTGAACTTTGTTCTTCTTGGTCTCAAAAATATGTCTTATACCCCTCGAGAATATGCAGAAATGCATTACGTGTACGGGTTTTGTGACGGGAACGCTCGAGCTGCTGCAAGAGAGTATCGGATACGATACCCTAATCGAGAACGCTATCCTGATTATAGGGTATTTCAAAATGTTCATCGGTCTTACTTTAAATGTACCATCTTTAGCTAATTTTATACCATATTCTTTATCAATGTCTTTATCTTTATTTAAAAATTTTATTAAATATTCATGCCCCAAATCCCCTAATTTTAATTTTAAATTTTCCATTTCCTCTTTTCCTTGAGGAGTATTTAAAGCTTCTTGTGCTTGTGAAATTGGAGAAATATCTGGATTTGTCTCATAAATATTTTCATAATTTTCTGTTTTAATATTTGAACTTCCCGGGGTATCTAAATCATAATTTAAAACTTTTCTTACATTTAGTTTTTTCTTTATTATTGGAGATTTATTTTCCTTTTCCACCTCATTTTCTTGTTGCATTTTTTTTTATTTCGTTTTTGTTTGAATTTTTTACCAATTCTTTGAGCGGATTTGTTATAGGTTTAAAAGTTTCTTGTAATACTGCTTCGGTATCCATTTTATTATGTTTTAATGCATTAAATTTTTCTTTTAATACTTTACTTACTTTTATTATTTCTTGAATAGTATTTTTATTACTCATTTTATATTAATTTGTTTTAAACCGAGTTTAAGAAATTTATCCAATCCCTTTCGATAGCGACCTTCTTTCTCACTATCTTTATCTATAACTGCAAACCCATATGTATCTTTCCAACAATTTATACAAAAATTTTGAAATTTAGTAAATGACATATCTGTGTTTACATGATCATCATATATATGTTGTAAATTTGTTTTATCTTGTTTAAACAATATAATAAAATTAGCATTATCTCTAATTAAATGTTTAGGTACTTTCGCATATGTTTGAGCCAGATAAAATGAATCCACACAATTATGTCTTCCCATTGAAAAAAAATCTCTCATACAATCTTGTTTATCACATATTACATCATCAAAAATTATAACAGAAAATAATTTTGCCTCAGATGGTTTTATAACATCGTTGTTTTCATTGTAAGAAAATCCCATACCATTTACTTTTGAAATACATTTTTCTAAAAATTTATATTTCGGTTGTTGTAATGATTTAGAGTATAAGTAAATATTTTTAAACTTTAATCCATTTGCATGTGTAAGCAAACTAATTAAAATATTTGTTTTTCCACAATTACTTGGTCCTACGATTATACATCTTACACTATTTGGCAATAATTCACTATGTTTTCTAACTATTTTATTTAGTTGTATAATATCAAAATTATTTACACAGAAACGTTGTTTTTGCTTCACAAATTTCATATTGACTATTAAACAATGAATAAAATAGTAGTATTTTATACAGTATTTATATAAAAAAATATAATTAAAATACAAATATACAAAATAAATTATTTTATTTAATATTTTAATCAATAATTATAATGTCTGAGTCTGGTAATGCAATTGAGTAATACCCCCATGGCAAAGTGTTTATTGTACCTTCCTCTATATAACGTTTATCGTCATTAGCACTTAATGTTAATTTATTTTGTTCAATTGAAAAAATATTATGCTTTTTAGAAACAATATTATTTTGTTTTTTAAACAATTTTGTTTTATTAAAAAGAGTATTTTTGTAATCCTGTATAGTTAATTTTTTTGTAACAGTTCCTGATATTCCTTTTGCCTTTGAAATTACAGTTTCGTTTTCTAAAGTAAAAAAAATACATTTTTGCACGTAATCCTGCAAATTCAATCATAATTAATCCGGAATTTTCATCTTTAAATAACCCCACCACCTTTTTATTAACTTGTGGTATTAAATATACATTATTAGGCGCATAGTCAGATGTATCAAAAAGGTGTATATCTTCTTTTATATATTTGTATGGATCATTATTCATCATAAATTTGTAAATAAGTGAACCTGTGTCCATATACAATAATTTTGGAGAGGAGTATTTTTACCTTCCGCTACCCTAGGTAAGGAAGGTATAGGGATCGTGCTAAAAATAGCATATAGAGATTTTATATAATAAGCACGTTTTGATGTCCCCAGAATCCGATTTTAACATTTTTACAATGATGTCTGTAGGTATGTATGTGTGTGTGTGTCTGTGTGTGTGTGTGTGTGGATCTTGTGGACACGATTACTCAAATACTATCAATCAGAAAAATTTGTATACCCATTCTATACTAATATGGGAAGTGCTCATTGGTTTTTAGTGTATATTGGATAACCGGAAGTATCATTTATACAAGCTTTAAACAGTTTTTCTTGTAAAAAATTCATTGAATATAATTTTTTAGCAACTTTTACTAATTAAAATGGAATATAATGGTTTAATCTTCAATTCTACGATAACATGTAGTAAATAACTCTAAATAACTTTAAATATGAATATATAATATAATTTATTTCCATGAATCACCTAGCCTATGCGTCAAACAAAAACAAAATTTTAATGACAGGTTTGACATATTTAAACAAATGTCACTGACAGGCAGCAATTATATTAAAATTAATAATGGAACCGTGTTAATGAGAATATAATAGTAAAATATTTTATTAAGGTTTGTAAAAAGAATATAATTTCCATCATACATAAATGTTAGATGTACGGAATGATCTGATTTAAATTTGCTAATTGGTATTTTTGCAGTATTATAAAATAAAATAAATTTACAATTACACATTTACGAAATGGATTATGTACGGCGAAGAATTTACAAAGATTGCGTTTTAGAGCACCTAGAAGATGATGCTGATTTTTATAAGAATGTAGGTGTGTGACGATTTTTCCTTAAAGCCTATTAAAATATGATCCAAAACTTCTGAAATTTGGTATTTAAAACTCATATATAATTTGAAACAACATATTAGATTTTAACCATATATGATAAATCGGATCGATGTAGTTCTTAATTTGGAGCTCTAAAAAATTTTGAGGAAAAACAATAAAACAATCCAAAATTTCGTACTACAGACTTTTCTATTTATTGGACAACAAATTAGATTTTATTTACAAACGATTAACCGGAAATGATACTTTACTTAAAGCTCACTGCTATTTTAAACATGGAATTGGCGGGAGGTCATGTGTTGGCCACATCAGATTTTTTCTGTATGTAATTGTAGTGAAAATTATACATTAAAATTTTTGAAATGTCTAAAATAGCCATTCCCACATATATTGGTTTATTAAATTTAATTTCAAGTTTGCTTAATTCTATAGAAACCAAATTTTCAGTAAATGGTATAAATTTTTTAAAATTTGGTTTTGCAATCAATTTTTGTGCTCCTCCTTTTCCCTCCCATTTTGAAACCAATTTAATATATCGTCTATTCCTTATATTCTCCATCGACTTTCCAAAAACCGCATTATTCATAAGTTTAAAAAAAATTTTTTCAAACTCATTTTTTGAATTTTCTCTAAAATTAGTATTCTTGTCGATATAATTTTTTAGCCAAAAGGATTGATAAAATTTTATTATTCGATGAATTTTAGCAAGTTTTAAACCTAATTGTAAAGCCTGTTTTAAATTTCTATGGTGTAGCACATATTTTTTTTATCGTATAATGTAGTTAAAAGTTTTTTAGTTTTTGCATTTGGCGGTGCACGTTGTTCGTGACAGAGTGGAAAGTCTTTGTGTGCATCATGTAGGTGTGTAGGATATTCCAAGTCAACCTCAAAAATGTAACAATAACCATTTAAATTGGTTGTGGGGCATACATTGTGTCATTGCCCATCCGTACAAGTTGCACGCATCAAAGTACATAAGATAACTATCCGACTCTTCTGGATTGTATGACGTCATATAACGATTGTTGGCTTTAGCATACCGAGTGGTGCATTGACAAATGCCACCACTAACAGCACGTTCAAAAAATAGAACCATATCTATATCTGTTAACAACTCTAGTTCAACCCCCGTTATTTTTAACATGGCATCCCACGCTAAGCCTACAAAAATATAATATTTTATATAATATATAATATAATTTTCAAAATATTATTTACCTGGTGTTGTATAATAATGAACTGGGTCCAAACCATATGCTTTTAAACAAATATTTCTAAAGTTTTCAAAAACATCGGCTAACAATAGTACATCAGTTTGTATGTATAACTCCATATAATCGCCTAAAGTTTCACAGTTAAAAGTTTTCCATATATTTTGTGCATGGTTGTAGTCTTTCTCGCTAATATTTGTTTCCTTTAACTTGGAATAAAATAATGCTTGTGGTGGTAATTGAATTTTTTCCAAACATTCCCAACAATTTATGTAATCATACGGAAAAATTCCTTTTCTTTTTAATAAATTAAATTTACTGTTAAGTGAATAATGTTGTCGCAATAATTTACATTGTTGTGGTTCCATATTATCTACTAATTTTTCCAGAGAATTATTTAAAAATCTAAAAATATATAAAATAAATATACATGTAAATTATAAATTATTTTAATTAATTTACCTTAGCGAATCGAGAAACCGCAGTTCCATACCATTAACCCACTTAGAAAAGGATACATATTTTTCCTCATTAGTGGGAATTAAATTAATTCTTTCCTTATTTACTCCCAATTCTTTCACAAGTAGGTGGCTATCGTATCCACTTAAATTGTGGAAAAATATTGGTATGTAATTAGGCAATTTATAATTTAAATTACACTCGTTGTGAGCGGCTCCACGATATTTACCTACAATAATTATTATTAAGTTATTTTATTATTATTAAAACAGTTTATAAACTCACCGGATAAATGGCAGTGGTCTCTCACTTTTGGTTCTAAATTTTCAAAATTTTTTTTGGCAAATATGACAAATTTCGGCTTGATTAAAGTTTTTCCAATCTTTATCGAGCATATCAATAGGTGCGCTGTTTTTATAAAATGTTTGAACCATTTGCACAACACCTTCCAAACGATTCATAAACAGTGAAGATGCCTCAGGACATCGAAATGATTCGTAGAAGGATACGGAATCATCGTATGAACAAACTACTTGGTATGCAACAGCACACGGAACATGGTTCTGGTATGCATTTGTATAAGTATCAGCTGGATTTGGTTGACAAGTATCAATTGGAAGAGTTAGGCATTCAAAATCGGCATATATAACAAAAGGATGACGTTCTTTATTCATAAAATTTTTAAATTTCAACCATTTTTCATCTTCACTCGGCATTTCAATTTTTATGGCTTCAACGTATGCACAATCATTAACATGACAGTCTAAAAGATTTTTTGTTCCAAAATATTGAAGACATCGATCGCAAATGTATTTTTCATTTTTTCTTCTCGATAATTGCGACGATAACAGCCGAGAAAGTGATTTAATGAACGCGTAATGTCCTTTTTCCTCTTCTTTCCAGTATAAAAGATTAAAATGACGAATGCATTTATTTTTAGTAAAATATAGGAGTCCAACAACATCATAATTTTTTAATTTGGAGTTATATTCTAAACCATATATATTTATTGAAAGATTATTTTGTTTCTCAAAATTTTGTATTTCTGATAATGGGGTTGGAAAATGTATGCCCGACAAATTAAAAATTTCATTATAATTTTGAGGATATTTAGAAGGGCGATTAACATGATCATCAGCCGGATACATGGCTGCAAGGAGCGACCAGATAAAACACTTCTCGTCATCATTTTGTATATTAATAACAGCTTTTTTGTTTTTTATATTTTCAGGAAGATTAATGTATGAAGAACCACCGCTATTTGTTGCATTAAATTTTGAAATGTTTATCTAATAAAATAATTTATATTAAATATATTATATAAATAAAAAATAAATATTAACTTACTTGTAAGTACTGTAACAAAATCGTTGTTGCTACGCCTATTTTATTATTGTCATCCTGTTTAAATTCCCGTTGCAGGCTATCCTTTCTACACCTAAAAATTGTGGCATGTGACTTACGTAAACTATAGTTACTATACCTTACCTCAAGACTGACTTTTATTCATTTTTTTAATCAATTTTCTCTTTATAATTACATAGTATTGTTGTTATTATCTTTTTGGTTAGAAGTGTTAAACAGTTGTTCACTGACAGTTGATGTTGAGAGTTTTTTAGTAACTAATAAAAGTCACTAACTTCCAATAACTTTATTTATTTAAATTGTTTAAATTTGGATAGTTATTTTAAAAGTCATGCGATGTTGGATTATCTCATTTTCTGCATTTATTTAATTTTTAAAAATTAAATTAGGATAGTTTTCATGCGACGTGGTAATTTTTTTTGGTGTCTTTGATTGTGCACACTGAATAGGCGTTGGCGATCGGATTCAAGTCTCTTCTAGCGGGACTCTGCTGGGATATAGACGGTTTTTTGTTGCAAAAGTTTTTTTCTACGTTAAATTGTGATTTTATTCATGATGGAAATTAAGTAATAGTCTCTAATGTTCGACCCTCGCTAGTGGAAAAATAGGTAAGCATTTCACTATCATTTGTTGTTTTTATTTACCGTTTGTGTTGCTCGAATTGTATTTTTGGCGAGTTTCAACATAATTTCTTAGCGAGTAAATTCTAAGTCGTACCCTACGGTTTTGTCCGTGGAGTTTGTGAAGTGCTTACTTAAATTTTCCAGCGATCTCGTTGCAAGTTAAAGGCGTCTAATTTGCCTCAAGGGCTAGCCACGTTTTGATTTATCTAAATTTGAGTTTCGAATTAATGCCACGTGGTCAATACAAAATTCTTATAGTTTTTTTTTGTATATAATTTGGCTAAATTGTGAACCTTTATACTGCGTAATTAGTAATTCATTTGTTGGGCTAAATTATTTAAGGGTAAATTTTTTAGTAAAATTTTTGGGATTTAAAAATTATTTCGGGATTTCAAAATTATTAAAAGTATCCTACCGAACCACACCTTTCCTCTCCTATACCCTGGAATGAATGTAGGCGAATGTAGGGTGTGAGTACATGACGTGACTATACAATTTTGGACTAGACAAATTTTCGGCTCGGATTTTCCGCTTTAATAGTCGACTTCTTAGAGTCAATTTTTTTTTTATCGTTATTTACCTCTAAATTACCGTAGTAGCTGCAATTTTTTTTTGTGATAATTTGTAACTGTTTGTGCGCTACCTTCGACTCGACGAAGTTTTTGTCCGGTTATTAATCTTTTCGCGCTGCAAATTCCTTTTTTGTGGTTTGTAAGCCCTTTTGGCTTCTTTTATTATCGGGTTAACTGCTGCGCCCCTAAGATTACCGTTAGTCACATTTTTCACTCTACGTTTTTCCTCTTCACTCTTTCTCTAATTTCTTCTTTTGCATGCGGCCGTTCTAGCTTTTATCAAAAATTTTTAGTGTTATTTAAAAACCTAGGTGCACTTTTGTAAATAATTTTGTAATTTGTAAATTTTTGTTTAGTGGTACATTCGCGTCTGGAGCTCTCGTTTAGGGCCTTAAAATTTCATGTACAGTCTAAAGCCCTTAAGGCACTTTGTAAATCTCAGAGATATTTTTGCTGGCCAGATTTTTTTTAGGGAACATAGTCAAGGACTTCCAAGGTTTTTTTCCGGGATTGGGATTGAGAAGCGACTGAGGAAGGCAGCCCTTACTGCAGTTGATCTTACTGGCTTTTGTTATCTGCCGAAGTGGAATATTTCGCCCGACAATCTCCGAGGAAAACAAGTTTCGCCGTTGACTAAAAACCCTAGCCGTGCTGAGGCCTAGGCGGTACATTCTGACGTCGTCATAACCAGAGCCCCGAATTGGACTGGAGCATTTAAGTCTACTCCGTTGACTCTGACGAAACCCGTTCACCGGCGTGAAACAACGGGACACGACGTTTCGACGCTACTTCCAGAGAGTCAGGTAACGAGTTGTTTTTTTTATTCGTCGGTGCCGTCGCCGTTCGCAGGAGCGCTGACCTCAGTCCTTCTCTTTCCGGATGCCGGAAAGAACCCAGTTGTCTTTTTGGTTTTATTATACTAAACTAGTAATTGAGAGTTCACTTAGCTCCAGCGTGAATTGTGTTATTATATTAAATATTTTTTATAAAAAAAAAACTTTACTTTACTTATTAGAGTTGACCTTACTCTAAACTTTCCCTGCTTATAAGGTCTGGCGCCCACTAATTTCTTTCGAGAAAAGCTCGTTTTTCACTTTTCCAAATTGAGTTGTACTTTTTTATTAAATTTAATTCTGTCGCGAATACCTGTATCTCGAAATAAATTACAAAACCCTAGACCCAGCCACCGCTTTGCGTTTCAGCTAGCCGGAGCAAATTTTATGAGTGTACACGTACAGGTAGGAGGAGCTTGCTTATTTATGAATTACTTTAATTATCCTCTTGTGTCACACTTATAAAGTTTGGAGCCCGAACGTGGGGCCTTTCGTGTTTAGTAAATTTACAGATTTTGTTTGAAGCCCGATTGTTGGGGCATTATTCAGTTAAATCATAAAAGCGGCGCTAGGTCACACCTCTTTTCTCCCTACTTTCCTATACTCTTATTTTTCGTGTTCGGTAGTTATTTATAATTTTTGTTTATATTATTTTTGGGTACATTCCATCGATATGGACATCGATTATTTACGGGACGACGAATTGTCATACGAGTTGAGGATCAGGAATTGCGACTTAACTGGGACTACACAGGACAAGCGAATTTACCTCAAAGGACTTCTACACTTGGAGACAATGAATGTTAGTAGTGTGAATGCTTCACTCCTTCCCGAACCTTTCTCAGATCAACAAACTTGCTGCGCTAAACTTCAGGAGATACTAGGTATGATCTCTTCTTTACCATATTCCAATGTTAGTGACCACAGGCAATTTAATGATGAATGCAATGCTCGTTTGGTGCATTTACACCAGCGAATTTTACGCTTACCATGTTATTTACAAAGCATGCCCATTCAATTGCTTGCGGCCGCGAAAAGTTGTTTGGACAATCGATTTGAATCAACCGAAACTTGCCCAGTAGCTAATCTAATAGATTTTGAGGAAACTAATAACCCAGAACCTACCACCTCTAGACCCATTCATTCTCCAGTTCCAGATGAACGTTATCGAGGTTTAATTAATCGATTAAATTCAATCAGATTTGATCCTACCTTGCCCACCAACACAGCATACGCTAATCAGAATCCTCAATCCACTCCTGTGCAAGGCACAAATCATCCCAGAACAGTAGCAATGACCCCTATGTACGCGGATCACTCAAATTCGGTTAGTCGCTGGAATATTAAATTCCATGGCTCTTCGGGAGTTAACGAAATCTTACAACGCGTTCAAGAATGCGCCTTTGCTCGCGGTGTTTCCGACAATCAATTATTTCGACAAGCTTCCGATTTATTTAGCGGTGATGCCCTAAGCTGGTTTCGTTGGGTACGCAATTCTGTTAATTCATGGTCCGAGCTAACCACGCGTCTTAGATCGGCTTTCCTTCCCAATAATTATGACCTAGCATTACAAGAAGAGATTAGATCTCGCACTCAAGGTCCTAACGAAAAGTCAGAGATTTACATTTCGAAAATGGAAAATCTATATGGGCGTCTGTCCTCTCAACCAGACGAAAAAACCCGTCTTGCCGCCATTCAGCGCAACTTACAGCCTCATTATCAGAGACTTTGCGCATTACAGTCAATTAATAGCCTCCAAGATCTTGTATCGGTTTGCAAACGTATCGAAGACACCGAGGCGAACGCCTTGTCGTTTCGTGATCCTCCGGCTCGAACTCAGACTCTTTTGGAGCCAGATTTAGCTTATAATCGCCCTGTAGGTTCTTCTAATACTCCTAAGAAAATAGCTGCTCTTTCCACCTCTCAGCCTAGGGAGATAGTGTGCTGGAATTGCCAAAAAACCGGCCATACCTATCATAATTGCGTCGACAAGCTCGGAATCTTTTGTCGCGGTTGCGGTCGCCGTAACACTTATAAAACTAACTGTCCCAGGTGTTCTAATCGTCACAACGGCTCTCGCGGTTCTCGCCCACCAAATAAGCAATCAACACCGAGCGGAATCACTTCTAGTTCTGAGAATTCAAAAAACGGCTCACGCGTTTCCGGTCCGTCAGCTGCCGGCAACAGCTCTTCAACCGAGCTGACAACTCTGAGTGGACCAAGTGGTTAAATGTTGTCGCCAAATTTTATTCCAAACCCGAAATCTCGCCCGTTTTCGAACATTTAGGTCCTGATGATCGTCCTTTCGTAACCGCTCAGATTGGTCATATTCCCGTTACTGCTCTATTAGATTCTGGAGCTAATGTTTCCGTACTCGGTCACCGTGGTATCGCGCTTCTTAAGAATTTAAAATTGTATCCTTCTACTACTACTGCTAGCCAGATCACTACTGCTGACGGAGCTACCCAAACTGTTATTGGCAGCCTAAGCATTCCTATTTCTTTAAATGGTATTACTAAAGATATTTCCGTTGTACTTGTTCCCTCCGTTCGTCATACCTTAATTTTAGGAGTCGATTTTTGTCGAGCTTTTGGCATATCTTTAAATTTTAAAACCGACTCTTTCTCTACTCGTGGCGACCTTTGTACACTTACTGGCTTATCAGGCAGCGACCGACTTGCTCTGTCTCAGCGTCAATCTTTAGATAAAGTAATACAAAAATATCAAGAATTAGGATCTAAGGGCCTTGGTTGTACGCCCCTAGTAGAACACGTCATAGATACCGGCGAAGCTGTTCCCGTCAAACAGCGACAGTACCCCTTATCACCCCCGATGATGGAACACCTCAATAAAGAGCTCGATAACATGATTGAGAAGGATATAGTCCAACCTTCTGTTAGTCCGTGGTCTTCTCCCGTTTTACTCGTGAAAAAATCGTCTGGTGATTACCGGCTATGTTTTGATGGCCGTAAAATCAACTCGGTAACCGTCAAGGATGCTTATCCTCTCCCTCGTGTAGACACAATCTTAAATAAGCTTCGCGACGCGAAATTTCTTTCGTCTATCGACTTAAAAAGTGCTTTCTGGCAGATTCCTTTGCATAAAAATTCTTGTGAAAAAACTGCATTTTCTGTACCCGGCCGTGGACTCTACGAATTCAAAAGAATGGCTTTCGGATTATGTAATGCGCCCCAGACACTACAACGTCTTATGGACAATATACTAGGCCCTAAATTAGAACCGAACGTTTTCGTCTATCTTGATGATTGCATTATTGTAACTCAAACTTTTGAAGAGCACCTGTGTATTTTATACGAGGTCCTTAATCGTTTAGAAAAAGCCGGACTTACGATTAATTTTGATAAATGCGAATTTTGTCGCCCCTCTTTAAAGTACCTGGGTTATATAGTAGATTGTCATGGCCTCAGGACTGATCCCGATAAAGTACGTGCCATTGTAGAATTTCCGCGTCCCACTACTGTAACTGAAGTTAAACGCTTCATGGGAATTTTAGGTTGGTATAGGCGTTTTGTACCCAATTTTGCCACTTTAGCTGCTCCTATTAACGACCTCACTAAAGGACGGCGAAAGAAAAATCCTATTAAATGGTCTCCCGAAGCTGAAGAAGCTTTTTCTAAATTAAAATTAGCCCTTACCTCGGCTCCGGTTTTAGCCAGTCCTGACTATTCAACCCCTGTCAGACCCTTTCGCATTTACACGGACGCGTCTAATTTTGGAATTGGCTCTATTCTTACTCAAGAGGATGAGAATAACATTGAACATCCCATAGCGTATATGAGTCGCACCCTTAATAAAGCAGAGCGTAATTATTCAGTCACTGAACGGGAATGTTTAGCCGTCGTTTTTGCCATCGAAAAATTTCGCACTTATCTTGAAGGTTTGCCTTTCACTGTGATCACGGATCACTATTCTCTTCTTTGGCTCATGCGTATGTCGGATCCTACTGGCAAATTAGCTCGATGGGCTGTAAAGCTTCAACAATTTCCTTTTAAGATAGAGCATAGACCCGGAAAATTAAATGTTTTACCTGACGCCTTATCACGCGCTCCCTTAGAAATCGCCTCTCTTAACCACCTAGATCTCGCTAATACTAAAGATGGCACTTATATTAGATTGCGCGACCGTTTAAGTACCGAACCCGATTTATTTCCTGATTGGCGGGTTGAAAATAACCTACTGTACAAAAGAGTTGACACCCCGTTCGACGTCCCTTCAAATATTTCCGCGTGGAAATTACTTGTCCCTCGTGATCACCGAAACTCAGTTTTACGGGAATGTCATGATGCTCCTTCCGCGGCCCACTTAGGCATTTTTAAAACTTATCATCGTATCGCTGAGCGGTACTATTGGCCAAAAATGAGGACTTCTATTGCCCGCTATGTCAAGCAGTGTAAAGTTTGTCTAGCTCAAAAAGTACCCCAACTTCGTCCCCCTGGTTTAATGGGAAAAGAAAAGAATATCAAATTTCCATGGCAAGCCATTTCCCTTGATCTGATGGGTCCCTTTCCAAAATCCCTTAAAGGACACCAGTACATCCTTGCCATTTCTGATTGGTTTACCAAATTTCCCTTAATTTTCCCGCTTCGAGAAGCCACTTCTCCGAAAATTTGCCAAATACTTGAAGAACACGTTTTCTTACTCTTCGGTGTGCCGCAAATTGTCATGGTCGACAATGGAACCCAGTTCGTAAGCGACAAATTTAGGAACCTTATGACCAAATATTCCATACCCAAAATTTGGTACAATGCAAAATTTCACCCCCAAGTCAATTTCGTTGAACGAACCAACCGAACTGTGAAAACTGCGATTCGTTCGTATGTGCAGGACAACCACCGTAAGTGGGATGAAAATCTTTCCGCGTTAGCTCAAGCTATTCGTACCGCAGTACACGAAGTCACCGGCTTTAGCCTCTCTTTCCTAAATTTTGCCAGACATGTTCCACTTTCCGGTAATTATTACCATCCCGTGCCAGACCAAGTGTGTTCGGATAAACATGAAAATTATGCTAATCCCTTAAGTCACCTGTCGGAATTTTTTCAAACTGTACAGTCCCGTATTCACGACGCACATAAGCGTAATGAGCGTTATTACAATCTCCGCCGACGTCCTTTAGAGTTTTACGAAGGCGAAACTGTTTGGAAAAAGAACTACGTCTTGTCTGCCGGTGCTAAATACTTTTCCTCCAAGTTAGCTCCGCGTTTTACCGAGTGCATTGTTTCGAAGAAGATTTCCAAAACTTCTTATCGTCTCCGCGATCAACGAGGTACGGATCTCGGAATTTGGCATATTAAAGATCTTAAACCCGCTCCGAATGTTGATAACTCGGACGCCTCTGAAGATTAGAAAAAATTCTTAACCGGGTTAAAAATTTTTTTTTTTGGGAAACGGGGTAGTGTAACAAAATCGTTGTTGCTACGCCTATTTTATTATTGTCATCCTGTTTAAATTCCCGTTGCAGGCTATCCTTTCTACACCTAAAAATTGTGGCATGTGACTTACGTAAACTATAGTTACTATACCTTACCTCAAGACTGACTTTTATTCATTTTTTTAATCAATTTTCTCTTTATAATTACATAGTATTGTTGTTATTATCTTTTTGGTTAGAAGTGTTAAACAGTTGTTCACTGACAGTTGATGTTGAGAGTTTTTTAGTAACTAATAAAAGTCACTAACTTCCAATAACTTTATTTATTTAAATTGTTTAAATTTGGATAGTTATTTTAAAAGTCATGCGATGTTGGATTATCTCATTTTCTGCATTTATTTAATTTTTAAAAATTAAATTAGGATAGTTTTCATGCGACGTGGTAATTTTTTTTGGTGTCTTTGATTGTGCACACTGAATAGGCGTTGGCGATCGGATTCAAGTCTCTTCTAGCGGGACTCTGCTGGGATATAGACGGTTTTTTGTTGCAAAAGTTTTTTTCTACGTTAAATTGTGATTTTATTCATGATGGAAATTAAGTAATAGTCTCTAATGTTCGACCCTCGCTAGTGGAAAAATAGGTAAGCATTTCACTATCATTTGTTGTTTTTATTTACCGTTTGTGTTGCTCGAATTGTATTTTTGGCGAGTTTCAACATAATTTCTTAGCGAGTAAATTCTAAGTCGTACCCTACGGTTTTGTCCGTGGAGTTTGTGAAGTGCTTAAATTTTCCAGCGATCTCGTTGCAAGTTAAAGGCGTCTAATTTGCCTCAAGGGCTAGCCACGTTTTGATTTATCTAAATTTGAGTTTCGAATTAATGCCACGTGGTCAATACAAAATTCTTATAGTTTTTTTTTGTATATAATTTGGCTAAATTGTGAACCTTTATACTGCGTAATTAGTAATTTATTTGTTGGGCTAAATTATTTAAGGGTAAATTTTTTAGTAAAATTTTTGGGATTTAAAAATTATTTCGGGATTTCAAAATTATTAAAAGTATCCTACCGAACCACACCTTTCCTCTCCTATACCCTGGAATGAATGTAGGCGAATGTAGGGTGTGAGTACATGACGTGACTATACAATTTTGGACTAGACAAATTTTCGGCTCGGATTTTCCGCTTTAATAGTCGACTTCTTAGAGTCAATTTTTTTTTTATCGTTATTTACCTCTAAATTACCGTAGTAGCTGCAATTTTTTTTTGTGATAATTTGTAACTGTTTGTGCGCTACCTTCGACTCGACGAAGTTTTTGTCCGGTTATTAATCTTTTCGCGCTGCAAATTCCTTTTTTGTGGTTTGTAAGCCCTTTTGGCTTCTTTTATTATCGGGTTAACTGCTGCGCCCCTAAGATTACCGTTAGTCACATTTTTCACTCTACGTTTTTCCTCTTCACTCTTTCTCTAATTTCTTCTTTTGCATGCGGCCGTTCTAGCTTTTATCAAAAATTTTTAGTGTTATTTAAAAACCTAGGTGCACTTTTGTAAATAATTTTGTAATTTGTAAATTTTTGTTTAGTGGTACATTCGCGTCTGGAGCTCTCGTTTAGGGCCTTAAAATTTCATGTACAGTCTAAAGCCCTTAAGGCACTTTGTAAATCTCAGTAGAGATATTTTTGCTGGCCAGATTTTTTTTAGGGAACATAGTCAAGGACTTCCAAGGTTTTTTTCCGGGATTGGGATTGAGAAGCGACTGAGGAAGGCAGCCCTTACTGCAGTTGATCTTACTGGCTTTTGTTATCTGCCGAAGTGGAATATTTCGCCCGACAATCTCCGAGGAAAACAAGTTTCGCCGTTGACTAAAAACCCTAGCCGTGCTGAGGCCTAGGCGGTACATTCTGACGTCGTCATAACCAGAGCCCCGAATTGGACTGGAGCATTTAAGTCTACTCCGTTGACTCTGACGAAACCCGTTCACCGGCGTGAAACAACGGGACACGACGTTTCGACGCTACTTCCAGAGAGTCAGGCAACGAGTTGTTTTTTTTATTCGTCGGTGCCGTCGCCGTTCGCAGGAGCGCTGACCTCAGTCCTTCTCTTTCCGGATGCCGGAAAGAACCCAGTTGTCTTTTTGGTTTTATTATACTAAACTAGTAATTGAGAGTTCACTTAGCTCCAGCGTGAATTGTGTTATTATATTAAATATTTTTTATAAAAAAAAAACTTTACTTTACTTATTAGAGTTGACCTTACTCTAAACTTTCCCTGCTTATAAGGTCTGGCGCCCACTAATTTCTTTCGAGAAAAGCTCGTTTTTCACTTTTCCAAATTGAGTTGTACTTTTTTATTAAATTTAATTCTGTCGCGAATACCTGTATCTCGAAATAAATTACAAAACCCTAGACCCAGCCACCGCTTTGCGTTTCAGCTAGCCGGAGCAAATTTTATGAGTGTACACGTACAGGTAGGAGGAGCTTGCTTATTTATGAATTACTTTAATTATCCTCTTGTGTCACAGTACTTTATAGCATTCAATGCCTTACCACTGTCCCGTTCTTGAAATTCAGACATGTGGTTTATTATGGGCTCTTTTACATTTGTTTCATACCATGTTGTAAAGTCATCCCCCAGCGTTATTGGAGCCATTTTGGATTGATGGCTAATTTCATATAGTTGTTCTTCTTCCCCTTTTTACCTCTCGCTAAGAGAGGTATTGGATTCATGCTAAAATTCGCATATCCAGATTTTATTGAATAAGCACGATTTAAGGTCCCTACAATCCGATTATAACAATTTTAAAATGATGTCTGTGTGTGTGTGTGTGTGTGGATGTGTGTATGTATGTGTGTGTGTGTGTGTGTGTGTGTGTGTGTGTGTGTGTATGTATGTATGTATGTATGTCTGGATGTTGTAGTCACGATTCCTCAAAAACTATAAGACTTAAAAAATACACTCTAAATACACGTTTTTCGTGTAGAAAACGCATTTTGAAGCAATTCGGAGACAAAATGTGAAAAATAGTTTTTTCATCAGAAATCATCGTTTTGCGGTGTAAAAAGTATTTTTGAGTAAAATTTTTGGACACGTGTTTTTTCTTATGTGTTAATGGAATATGCTGTCTTATGGCAGAATATGACAGATTATACTATATTTTAGTGTATACAAGCTTTCGAAGGGATTTCGTGGTGCCCTTTTCAATCCAATGAGCCCTTAAACAAATTGCTGGAAAACACTCCTAAATACACGTTTTTCGTGTAGAAAACGCATTTTGAAGCAATTCGGAGACAAAATGTGAAAAATAGTTTTTTCATCAGAAATCATCGTTTTGCGGTGTAAAAAGCATTTTTGAGTAAAATCTTTGGACACGTGTTTTTTCTTATGTGTTAATAGAATATGCTGTCTTATGGCAGAATATGACAGATTATACTATATTTTAGTGTATACAAGCTTTTGAAGGGATTCCGTGGTGCCCTTTTCAACCCAGTGAGCCCTTAAACAAATTGCTGTAAAACACTCTAAATACACGTTTTTCGTGTAGAAAACGCATTTTGAAGCAATTCGGAGACAAAATGTGAAAAATAGTTTTTTCATCAGAAATCATCGTTTTGCGGTGTAAAAAGCATTTTTGAGTAAAATCTTTGGACACGTGTTTTTTCTTATGTGTTAATAGAATATGCTGTCTTATGGCAGAATATGACAGATTATACTATATTTTAGTGTATACAAGCTTTTGAAGGGATTCCGTGGTGCCCTTTTCAACCCAGTGAGCCCTTAAACAAATTGCTGTAAAACACTCTAAATACACGTTTTTCGTGTAGAAAACGCATTTTGAAGCAATTCGGAGACAAAATGTGAAAAATAGTTTTTTCATCAGAAATCATCGTTTTGCGGTGTAAAAAGCATTTTTGAGTAAAATCTTTGGACACGTGTTTTTTCTTATGTGTTAATGGAATATGCTGTCTTATGGCAGAATATGACAGATTATACTATATTTTAGTGTATACAAGCTTTTGAAGGGATTCCGTGGTGCCCTTTTCAACCCAGTGAGCCCTTAAACAAATTGCTGTAAAACACTCTAAATACACGTTTTTCGTGTAGAAAACGCATTTTGAAGCAATTCGGAGACAAAATGTGAAAAATAGTTTTTTCATCAGAAATCATCGTTTTGCGGTGTAAAAAGCATTTTTGAGTAAAATCTTTGGACACGTGTTTTTTCTTATGTGTTAATGGAATATGCTGTCTTATGGCAGAATATGACAGATTATACTATATTTTAGTGTATACAAGCTTTTGAAGGGATTCCGTGGTGCCCTTTTCAACCCAGTGAGCCCTTAAACAAATTGCTGTAAAACACTCTAAATACACGTTTTTCGTGTAGAAAACGCATTTTGAAGCAATTCGGAGACAAATTGTGAAAAATAGTTTTTTTCATCAGAAATCATCGTTTTGCGGTGTAAAAAGCATTTTTGAGTAAAATCTTTGGACACGTGTTTTTTTTCTTATATGTTAATGGAATATGCTGTCTTATGGCAGAATATGACAGATTATACTATATTTTAGTGTATACAAGCTTTTGAAGGGATTCCGTGGTGCCCTTTTCAACCCAGTGAGCCCTTAAACAAATTGCTGTAAAACACTCTAAATACACGTTTTTCGTGTAGAAAACGCATTTTGAAGCAATTCGGAGACAAAATGTGAAAAATAGTTTTTTCATCAGAAATCATCGTTTTGCGGTGTAAAAAGCATTTTTGAGTAAAATCTTTGGACACGTGTTTTTTCTTATGTGTTAATGGAATATGCTGTGTTATGGCAGAATATGACAGATTATACTATATTTTAGTGTATACAAGCTTTTGAAGGGATTCCGTGGTGCCCTTTTCAACCCAGTGAGCCCTTAAACAAATTGCTGTAAAACACTCTAAATACACGTTTTTCGTGTAGAAAACGCATTTTGAAGCAATTCGGAGACAAAATGTGAAAAATAGTTTTTTCATCAGAAATCATCGTTTTGCGGTGTAAAAAGCATTTTTGAGTAAAATCTTTGGACACGTGTTTTTTCTTATGTGTTAATGGAATATGCTGTCTTATGGCAGAATATGACAGATTATACTATATTTTAGTGTATACAAGCTTTTGAAGGGATTCCGTGGTGCCCTTTTCAACCCAGTGAGCCCTTAAACAAATTGCTGTAAAACACTCTAAATACACGTTTTTCGTGTAGAAAACGCATTTTGAAGCAATTCGGAGACAAAATGTGAAAAATAGTTTTTTCATCAGAAATCATCGTTTTGCGGTGTAAAAAGCATTTTTGAGTAAAATCTTTGGACACGTGTTTTTTCTTATATGTTAATGGAATATGCTGTCTTATGGCAGAATATGACAGATTATACTATATTTTAGTGTATACAAGCTTTTGAAGGGATTCCGTGGTGCCCTTTTCAACCCAGTGAGCCCTTAAACAAATTGCTGTAAAACACTCTAAATACACGTTTTTCGTGTAGAAAACGCATTTTGAAGCAATTCGGAGACAAAATGTGAAAAATAGTTTTTTCATCAGAAATCATCGTTTTGCGGTGTAAAAAGCATTTTTGAGTAAAATCTTTGGACACGTGTTTTTTCTTATGTGTTAATGGAATATGCTGTGTTATGGCAGAATATGACAGATTATACTATATTTTAGTGTATACAAGCTTTTGAAGGGATTCCGTGGTGCCCTTTTCAACCCAGTGAGCCCTTAAACAAATTGCTGTAAAACACTCTAAATACACGTTTTTCGTGTAGAAAACGCATTTTGAAGCAATTCGGAGACAAAATGTGACAAATAGTTTTTTCATAAGAAATCATCGTTTTGCGGTGTAAAAAGCATTTTTGAGTAAAATCTTTGGACACGTGTTTTGTCTTATGTGTTAATGGAATATGCTGTCTTATGGCAGAATATGACAGATGATACTATATTTTAGTGTATACAAGCTTTTGAAGGGATTCCGTGGTGCCCTTTTCAACCCAGTGAGCCCTTAAACAAATTGCTGTAAAACACTCTAAATACACGTTTTTCGTGTAGAAAACGCATTTTGAAGCAATTCGGAGACAAAATGTGAAAAATAGTTTTTTCATCAGAAATCATCGTTTTGCGGTGTAAAAAGCATTTTTGAGTAAAATCTTTGGACACGTGTTTTTTCTTATGTGCTAATGGAATATGCTGTCTTATGGCAGAATATGACAGATTATACTATATTTTAGTGTATACAAGCTTTTGAAGGGATTCCGTGGTGCCCTTTTCAACCCAGTGAGCCCTTAAACAAATTGCTGTAAAACACTCTAAATACACGTTTTTCGTGTAGAAAACGCATTTTGAAGCAATTCGGAGACAAAATGTGAAAAATAGTTTTTTCATCAGAAATCATCGTTTTGCGGTGTAAAAAGTATTTTTGAGTAAAATTTTTGGACACGTGTTTTTTCTTATGTGTTAATGGAATATGCTGTCTTATGGCAGAATATGACAGATTATACTATATTTTAGTGTATACAAGCTTTTGAAGGGATTCCGTGGTGCCCTTTTCAACCCAGTGAGCCCTTAAACAAATTGCTGTAAAACACTCTAAATACACGTTTTTCGTGTAGAAAACGCATTTTGAAGCAATTCGGAGACAAAATGTGAAAAATAGTTTTTTCATCAGAAATCATCGTTTTGCGGTGTAAAAAGCATTTTTGAGTAAAATCTTTGGACACGTGTTTTTTCTTATGTGTGAATGGAATATGCTGTGTTATGGCAGAATATGACAGATTATACTATATTTTAGTGTATACAAGCTTTTGAAGGGATTCCGTGGTGCCCTTTTCAACCCAGTGAGCCCTTAAACAAATTGCTGTAAAACACTCTAAATACACGTTTTTCGTGTAGAAAACGCATTTTGAAGCAATTCGGAGACAAAATGTGAAAAATAGTTTTTTCATCAGAAATCATCGTTTTGCGGTGTAAAAAGCATTTTTGAGTAAAATCTTTGGACACGTGTTTTTTCTTATGTGTTAATGGAATATGCTGTCTTATGGCAGAATATGACAGATTATACTATATTTTAGTGTATACAAGCTTTTGAAGGGATTCCGTGGTGCCCTTTTCAACCCAGTGAGCCCTTAAACAAATTGCTGTAAAACACTCTAAATACACGTTTTTCGTGTAGAAAACGCATTTTGAAGCAATTCGGAGACAAAATGTGAAAAATAGTTTTTTCATCAGAAATCATCGTTTTGCGGCGTAAAAAGCATTTTTGAGTAAAATCTTTGGACACGTGTTTTTTCTTATATGTTAATGGAATATGCTGTCTTATGGCAGAATATGACAGATTATACTATATTTTAGTGTATACAAGCTTTTGAAGGGATTCCGTGGTGCCCTTTTCAACCCAGTGAGCCCTTAAACAAATTGCTGTAAAACACTCTAAATACACGTTTTTCGTGTAGAAAACGCATTTTGAAGCAATTCGGAGACAAAATGTGAAAAATAGTTTTTTCATCAGAAATCATCGTTTTGCGGTGTAAAAAGCATTTTTGAGTAAAATCTTTGGACACGTGTTTTTTCTTATGTGTTAATGGAATATGCTGTGTTATGGCAGAATATGACAGATTATACTATATTTTAGTGTATACAAGCTTTTGAAGGGATTCCGTGGTGCCCTTTTCAACCCAGTGAGCCCTTAAACAAATTGCTGTAAAACACTCTAAATACACGTTTTTCGTGTAGAAAACGCATTTTGAAGCAATTCGGAGACAAAAAATGTGACAAATAGTTTTTTCATAAGAAATCATCGTTTTGCGGTGTAAAAAGCATTTTTGAGTAAAATCTTTGGACACGTGTTTTGTCTTATGTGTTAATGGAATATGCTGTCTTATGGCAGAATATGACAGATGATACTATATTTTAGTGTATACAAGCTTTTGAAGGGATTCCGTTGGTGCCCTTTTCAACCCAGTGAGCCCTTAAACAAATTGCTGTAAAACACTCTAAATACACGTTTTTCGTGTAGAAAACGCATTTTGAAGCAATTCGGAGACAAAATGTGAAAAATAGTTTTTTCATCAGAAATCATCGTTTTGCGGTGTAAAAAGCATTTTTGAGTAAAATCTTTGGACACGTGTTTTTTTCTTATGTGCTAATGGAATATGCTGTCTTATGGCAGAATATGACAGATTATACTATATTTTAGTGTATACAAGCTTTTGAAGGGATTCCGTGGTGCCCTTTTCAACCCAGTGAGCCCTTAAACAAATTGCTGTAAAACACTCTAAATACACGTTTTTCGTGTAGAAAACGCATTTTGAAGCAATTCGGAGACAAAATGTGAAAAATAGTTTTTTCATCAGAAATCATCGTTTTGCGGTGTAAAAAGTATTTTTGAGTAAAATTTTTGGACACGTGTTTTTTTCTTATGTGTTAATGGAATATGCTTGTCTTATGGCAGAATATGACAGATTATACTATATTTTAGTGTATACAAGCTTTTGAAGGGATTCCGTGGTGCCCTTTTCAACCCAGTGAGCCCTTAAACAAATTGCTGTAAAACACTCTAAATACACGTTTTTCGTGTAGAAAACGCATTTTGAAGCAATTCGGAGACAAAATGTGAAAAATAGTTTTTTCATCAGAAATCATCGTTTTGCGGTGTAAAAAGCATTTTTGAGTAAAATCTTTGGACACGTGTTTTTTCTTATGTGTTAATGGAATATGCTGTCTTATGGCAGAATATGACAGATTATACTATATTTTAGTGTATACAAGCTTTTGAAGGGATTCCGTGGTGCCCTTTTCAACCCAGTGAGCCCTTAAACAAATTGCTGTAAAAACACTCTAAATACACGTTTTTCGTGTAGAAAACGCATTTTGAAGCAATTCGGAGACAAAATGTGAAAAATAGTTTTTTTCATCAGAAATCATCGTTTTGCGGTGTAAAAAGCATTTTTGAGTAAAATCTTTGGACACGTGTTTTTTCTTATGTGTTAATGGAATATGCTGTGTTATGGGCAGAATATGACAGATTATACTATATTTTAGTGTATACAAGCTTTTGAAGGGATTCCGTGGTGCCCTTTTCAACCCAGTGAGCCCTTAAACAAATTGCTGTAAAACACTCTAAATACACGTTTTTCGTGTTAGAAAACGCATTTTGAAGCAATTCGGAGACAAAATGTGACAAATAGGTTTTTTTCATCAGAAATCATCGTTTTGCGGTGTAAAAAGCATTTTTGAGTAAAATCTTTGGACACGTGTTTTGTCTTATGTGTTAATGGAATATGCTGTCTTATGGCAGAATATGACAGATGATACTATATTTTAGTGTATACAAGCTTTTGAAGGGATTCCGTGGTGCCCTTTTCAACCCAGTGAGCCCTTAAACAAATTGCTGTAAAACACTCTAAATACACGTTTTTCGTGTAGAAAACGCATTTTGAAGCAATTCGGAGACAAAATGTGAAAAATAGTTTTTTCATCAGAAATCATCGTTTTGCGGTGTAAAAAGTATTTTTGAGTAAAATTTTTGGACACGTGGTTTTTTCTTATGTGTTAATGGAATATGCTGTCTTATGGCAGAATATGACAGATTATACTATATTTTAGTGTATACAAGCTTTTGAAGGGATTCCGTGGTGCCCTTTTCAACCCAGTGAGCCCTTAAACAAATTGCTGTAAAACACTCTAAATACACGTTTTTCGTGTAGAAAACGCATTTTGAAGCAATTCGGAGACAAAATGTGAAAAATAGTTTTTTCATCAGAAATCATCGTTTTGCGGTGTAAAAAGCATTTTTGAGTAAAATCTTTGGACACGTGTTTTTTCTTATGTGTTAATGGAATATGCTGTCTTATGGCAGAATATGACAGATTATACTATATTTTAGTGTATACAAGCTTTTGAAGGGATTCCGTGGTGCCCTTTTCAACCCAGTGAGCCCTTAAACAAATTGCTGTAAAACACTCTAAATACACGTTTTTCGTGTAGAAAACGCATTTTGAAGCAATTCGGAGACAAAATGTGAAAAATAGTTTTTTCATCAGAAATCATCGTTTTGCGGTGTAAAAAGCATTTTTGAGTAAAATCTTTGGACACGTGTTTTTTCTTATGTGTTAATGGAATATGCTGTCTTATGGCAGAATATGACAGATTATACTATATTTTAGTGTATACAAGCTTTTGAAGGGATTCCGTGGTGCCCTTTTCAACCCAGTGAGCCCTTAAACAAATTGCTGGTAAAACACTCTAAATACACGTTTTTCGTGTAGAAGACGCATTTTGAAGCAATTCGGAGACAAAAATGTGAAAAATAGTTTTTTCAATCAGAAATCATCGTTTTGCGGTGTAAAAAGCATTTTTGAGTAAAATCTTTGGACACGTGTTTTTTCTTATATGTTAATGGAATATGCTGTCTTATGGCAGAATATGACAGATTATACTATATTTTAGTGTATACAAGCTTTTGAAGGGGATTCCGTGGTGCCCTTTTCAACCCAGTGAGCCCTTAAACAAATTGCTGTAAAACACTCTAAATACACGTTTTTCGTGTAGAAAACGCATTTTGAAGCAATTCGGAGACAAAATGTGAAAAATAGTTTTTTCATCAGAAATCATCGTTTTGCGGTTGTAAAAAGCATTTTTGAGTAAAATCTTTGGACACGTGTTTTTTCTTATGTGTTAATGGAATATGCTGTGTTATGGCAGAATATGACAGATTATACTATATTTTAGTGTATACAAGCTTTTGAAGGGATTCCGTGGTGCCCTTTTCAACCCAGTGAGCCCTTAAACAAATTGCTGTTAAAACACTCTAAATACACGTTTTTTCGTGTAGAAAACGCATTTTGAAGCAATTCGGAGGCAAAATGTGAAAAATAGTTTTTTCATCAGAAATCATCGTTTTGCGGTGTAAAAAGCATTTTTGAGTAAAATCTTTGGACACGTGTTTTTTCTTATGTGTTAATGGAATATGCTGTCTTATGGCAGAATATGACAGATTATACTATATTTTAGTGTATACAAGCTTTTGAAGGGATTCCGTGGTGCCCTTTTCAACCCAGTGAGCCCTTAAACAAATTGCTGGTAAAACACTCTAAATACACGTTTTTCGTGTAGAAAACGCATTTTGAAGCAATTCGGAGACAAAATGTGACAAATAGTTTTTTCATCAGAAATCATCGTTTTGCGGTGTAAAAAGCATTTTTGAGTAAAATCTTTGGACACGTGTTTTGTCTTATGTGTTAATGGAATATGCTGTCTTATGGCAGAATATGACAGATGATACTATATTTTAGTGTATACAAGCTTTTGAAGGGATTCCGTGGTGCCCTTTTCAACCCAGTGAGCCCTTAAACAAATTGCTGTAAAACACTCTAAATACACGTTTTTTCGTGTAGAAAACGCATTTTGAAGCAATTCGGAGACAAAATGTGAAAAATAGTTTTTTCATCAGAAATCATCGTTTTGCGGTGTTAAAAAGCATTTTTGAGTAAAATCTTTGGACACGTGTTTTTTCTTATGTGCTAATGGAATATGCTGTCTTATGGCAGAATATGACAGATTATACTATATTTTAGTGTATACAAGCTTTTGAAGGGATTCCGTGGTGCCCTTTTCAACCCAGTGAGCCCTTAAACAAATTGCTGTAAAAACACTCTAAATACACGTTTTTCGTGTAGAAAACGCATTTTGAAGCAATTCGGAGACAAAATGTGAAAAATAGTTTTTTCATCAGAAATCATCGTTTTGCGGTGTAAAAAGTATTTTTGAGTAAAATTTTTGGACACGTGTTTTTTCTTATGTGTTAATGGAATATGCTGTCTTATGGCAGAATATGACAGATTATACTAATATTTTAGTGTATACAAGCTTTTGAAGGGATTCCGTGGTGCCCTTTTCAACCCAGTGAGCCCTTAAACAAATTGCTGTAAAACACTCTAAATACACGTTTTTCGTGTAGAAAACGCATTTTGAAGCAAATTCGGAGACAAAATGTGAAAAATAGTTTTTTCATCAGAAATCATCGTTTTGCGGTGTGAAAAGTATTTTTGAGTAAAATCTTTGGACACGTGTTTTTTCTTATGTGTTAATGGAATATGCTGTCTTATGGCAGAATATGACAGATTATACTATATTTAGTGTATACAAGCTTTTGAAGGGATTCCGTGGTGCCCTTTTCAACCCAGTGAGCCCTTAAACAAATTGCTGTAAAACACTCTAAATACACGTTTTTCGTGTAGAAAACGCATTTTGAAGCAATTCGGAGACAAAATGTGAAAAATAGTTCTTTTCATCAGAAATCATCGTTTTTGCGGTGTAAAAAGCATTTTTGAGTAAAATCTTTGGACACGTGTTTTTTCTTATGTGTTAATGGAATATGCTGTCTTATGGCAGAATATGACAGATTATACTATATTTTAGTGTATACAAGCTTATGAAGGGATTCCGTGGTGCCCTTTTCAACCCAGTGAGCCCTTAAACAAATTGCTGTAAAACACTCTAAATACACGTTTTTCGTGTAGAAGACGCATTTTGAAGCAATTCGGAGACAAAATGTGAAAAATAGTTTTTTCATCAGAAATCATCGTTTTGCGGTGTAAAAAGCATTTTTGAGTAAAATCTTTGGACACGAGTTTTTTCTTATATGTTAATGGAATATGCTGTCTTATGGCAGAATATGACAGATTATACTATATTTTAGTGTATACAAGCTTTTGAAGGGATTCCGTGGTGCCCTTTTCAACCCAGTGAGCCCTTAAACAAATTGCTGTAAAACACTCTAAATACACGTTTTTTCGTGTAGAAAACGCATTTTGAAGCAATTCGGAGACAAAATGTGAAAAATAGTTTTTTCATCAGAAATCATCGTTTTGCGGTGTAAAAAGCATTTTTGAGTAAAATCTTTGGACACGTGTTTTTTCTTATATGTTAATGGAATATGCTGTCTTATGGCAGAATATGACAGATTATACTATATTTTAGTGTATACAAGCTTTTGAAGGGATTCCGTGGTGCCCTTTTCAACCCAGTGAGCCCTTAAACAAATTGCTGTAAAACACTCTAAATACACGTTTTTCGTGTAGAAAACGCATTTTGAAGCAATTCGGAGACAAAATGTGAAAAATAGTTTTTTCATCAGAAATCATCGTTTTGCGGTTGTAAAAAGCATTTTTGAGTAAAATCTTTGGACACGTGTTTTTTCTTATGTGTTAATGGAATATGCTGTGTTATGGCAGAATATGACAGATTATACTATATTTTAGTGTATACAAGCTTTTGAAGGGATTCCGTGGTGCCCTTTTCAACCCAGTGAGCCCTTAAACAAATTGCTGTAAAACACTCTAAATACACGTTTTTCGTGTAGAAAACGCATTTTGAAGCAATTCGGAGACAAAATGTGACAAATAGTTTTTTCATCAGAAATCATCGTTTTGCGGTGTAAAAAGCATTTTTGAGTAAAATCTTTGGACACGTGTTTTGTCTTATGTGTTAATGGAATATGCTGTCTTATGGCAGAATATGACAGATGATACTATATTTTAGTGTATACAAGCTTTTGAAGGGATTCCGTGGTGCCCTTTTTCAACCCAGTGAGCCCTTAAACAAATTGCTGTAAAACACTCTAAATACACGTTTTTCGTGTAGAAAACGCATTTTGAAGCAATTCGGAGACATAATGTGAAAAATAGTTTTTTCATCAGAAATCATCGTTTTGCGGTGTAAAAAGCATTTTTGAGTAAAATCTTTGGACACGTGTTTTTTCTTATGTGCTAATGGAATATGCTGTCTTATGGCAGAATATGACAGATTATACTATTATTTTAGTGTATACAAGCTTTTGAAGGGATTCCGTGGTGCCCTTTTCAACCCAGTGAGCCCTTAAACAAATTGCTGTAAAAACACTCTAAATACACGTTTTTTCGTGTAGAAGACGCATTTTGAAGCAATTCGGAGACAAAATGTGAAAAATAGTTTTTTCATCAGAAATCATCGTTTTTGCGGTGTAAAAAGCATTTTTGAGTAAAATCTTTGGACACGTGTTTTTTCTTATATGTTAATGGAATATGCTGTCTTATGGCAGAATATGACAGATTATACTATATTTTAGTGTATACAAGCTTTTGAAGGGATTCCGTGGTGCCCTTTTCAACCCAGTGAGCCCTTAAACAAATTGCTGTAAAACACTCTAAATACACGTTTTTCGTGTAGAAAACGCATTTTGAAGCAATTCGGAGACAAAATGTGAAAAATAGTTTTTTCATCAGAAATCATCGTTTTGCGGTGGTAAAAAGTATTTTTGAGTAAACTTTTTGGACACGTGTTTTTTTCTTATGTGTTAATGGAATATGCTGTCTTATGGCAGAATATGACAGATTATACTATATTTTAGTGTATACAAGCTTTTGAAGGGATTCCGTGGTGCCCTTTTCAACCCAGTGAGCCCTTAAACAAATTGCTGTAAAACACTCTAAATACACGTTTTTCGTGTAGAAAACGCATTTTTGAAGCAATTCAGAGACAAAATGTGAAAAATAGTTTTTTTCATCAGAAATCATCGTTTTGCGGTGTAAAAAGCATTTTTGAGTAAAATCTTTGGACACGTGTTTTTTCTTATGTGTTAATGGAATATGCTGTCTTATGGCAGAATATGACAGATTATACTATATTTTA